>JAJGOT010000235.1:477500-1057500 GCA_022457155.1 Cladopsammia gracilis | reverse complement strand
TTCGTGGAAAGCCATATGAGAAAGTTTTCTATGAATCAACACAGCAGAACATTTTGCGTGACGCCTCGTCTGGCGATTATGTAAACAGCATAACTCTGTCTGTGAGGGATGAGAACAATGACCTTTTCGACTTCAATAACATGCCTCTTGAATTTGAAATTGAGATAAATTAAAATATAATATATACAAACCATGAGCTCGGCTAACGTGTTGCCATCAGCTCCTGAATACAGCGAGACTCAATCGCTTTACCCAGTCTTATCCAACGGTGAAGACTTCAGACTCAAGAAAATCTCTGACATGCAAAAAGAACTTGAGTCACAGGCTGACCACTATAGACAGGTCGCAAAGAAATACAAGCAAACACACACCATTGTTCACGGAACCGCAGTAAGTTTTAGTTTCATTTCTACAGGCTTGTCTTCAGCCACAATCGCCACAGCTCTGACTGGAGTCGGACTCGTCGCCAGCCCTGTTATTGCTGGTTTAGCCGCTATTTCAGGTTTTTCATCGGCCGGCCTCACTATGTTTAGCAAACGACTCGAGAAAAAAATCGCGAAACATGAGAAAATCTACACACTCGCCCTTGCAAAACGAAACTCTGTCTTTGAGCTAGTTTCAAAAGCTCGAACTGACAAGAGTATCAGCGATTCAGAGTTCAAAATAATCCTCCGTGAAGTTGAAAGGTATCACGAACTAAAGAACGAAATCCGTTCTGGCAAAACAAAGCACTCACAAGACAAACTCCAGATCTTGAAAAACTCAGAGGCGAGCTTCGCAAAGAAGTAAAAGAAGAATTTCAAAAAAAAACTCAATCGTCTTGCTGCCGTGTCCAAGTCGGATTTGAAAGAGTAAACTCGGGTTTCTCGCTTTATCTAACAAAAGAACGCAATTGTGTGACAAAGCGTGACATATGACGTGACATTGTGCGTGACTGTCACGCGTGACATTGCGTGACACATAACGAAAAGGGACAAAACCCTAGCAGGGGGGTGTTTGGGTGGCTGTTTCTGTTTGCCTAGCCTAGGCTAGGACTTTAACTCCTGACAACGGAGTTGTCGTTTCCCATTTAGCCTCTAGGAGCGAGGGCGAGTTCTCCTAGGAGATCTCTGGTTGAGCACCCCCTGTATCAGTTGGGCCGGAGCTGGTTCACCAAGGGGTCACTAACTGACTCAGCAACCCCACTATCCCTGGTCTGACATCGCATTAGCCGTAAGCAGGGTTCAGTGGCGGCCAACCACACCCCCTGAGCTATACCGAATTACAGACTTAATATAATATATGGTGCGAAAAGGTCTTTTATATACGTCAAAGTTATCGTGCTTTCACATGTGGTAACTCATAAAGAACTACGCATGCGCAAATATTGAACATTTTTAATTTACTATGGCCGAAAAGTTTTTTTTTTAATACGACCTTTACATAACGATACCGGAAATCACGAGATCACCCAATTGAAAAAAAAACAAATTGTATTGTATAAGCATGACTGACTTCGTCGTACGGCTCCACGAACTTGACAAAGAACACAAATTTGCAATCCTTCGCTCGCTATACGGTAGCTATTACAGAAAAGAAATACACCGCTTGTGCCTGCCGGAAAAACTTTATCATATCTACGAAGATATGGGGTTGGCAGAGGAGGGGAAGAAATATCTACAAGAACATTATAACAACGTGCAGCGCGAACATTGGGACCGAATATTTCTGTCTTGTTATTCTTGTGGTGGCTCATTTTTGCGATCAATCGATTCTTGTGAACTTTATTGCAAAAACTGCGGTCGTGTGGAAGTGCTAGATGATGATGCTCCGGCATATACGGATCAAAACATTTTTCACAAGCCAAGGAAAAGTCAGTCGGCGCGATGTTATGCATTTGGCTATGCGTTGAACCGGCTTATCAAGAAGCTCGAATTTCTGCCTATGAAATTGACTATAGATCAAATCAATGAGACGAAACGCATCTTCAAATATATAGAAGCTCGGCTTCCGAGAATCTCTTATCGTTTGTGATCTACAAAATCCTGGACATTACAACGCCGCTTGAAGCCCCGCAACGAGCGATTGTAAATTGCCTGAGACAACAGATGTCAAATCATATGATAATTAAAAACGAACATTTATGGGACAATGCTTTCCGAGATCTGGAGTAAGCGTTGCCGCTTTCTCCATTAGAAAGGCTTCCAACATGGCACTGTCATCGCCGATGTTGTCTTCAAAAGTTTCACCAGGTATGGTTTTGTTAAGTTGTTTTTGGTTTGATAAATTTTCATGAAAACGGTTGACCGATTCGTGAATATTTTCTAAGAAATTAAGTCGTTTTGTTTTTCCAAATTGCTGTTATATCTAGAAGCTTTCATGAGAAGAATGCAACTGTTTTATAATAGTTTGGGGGCCAATATTCACTGAATGTCATTCTGTTTATTTCCTTCAAAAAACCTAAAGCGCTTCGTTTCTGATCCTCATCATAGCTCATATAAAACCAATCACCGCTACACACGAAATCTCCAGATGAAATTCCTCTCATAATTTTTTCAAACATAGCTGTTGATTTTGTTGCGCCGAGGTCAAGTAATTTTGTCTGCCCCGGAAATAATTTTTGTTTGGAAGATAGAAGATAAATACCACATGCGCGTGCTGATGGTTTTTTCGTTTTGTGTACAACCCCTTTGTTTGGAAAGGAATTATGTTCAAGGCTAAGGCCAAGCTGCTTCAAAGAACACATTCTGAAATAGGCATCTACAAACAAGCCTTTGTTAACTCTCTCCCTGCTGAGAGCAAGGCCGGTTTGTAATTGATCACAATACTGTTTAGGAATTTTTTGCATGCGATCTTTCTGGTGTAAGGGCAATTAAACTCTAACAAGACAATTGTCTCGTCTTTGTGTGAGAAATATCCGTCTAGGCTTAAGGTTACCTTTCCAAAAAGAGGGTGATCCTTTGCAAGATTTAGCGAGCCCTTATATCAGAAAACTTTGACAGAATGTTTTTTCTCAAAGTATTCACGGACTAGAAACTCAAACAATGTGCCCCAAGCGCAGGCCACATTTTTGCTCATGTCGATGGAATTTACTTTTTTGCGAATTAGACTTGACTGGCTCTCAAATGGCGAAGACCCTGTCAAGGCAAAGATCTCCGATGCCCCGATCGTATTTTGTCTGGCTTTGACCCATTCTTCGCTCCTTTGAATCAGACCAGTCTCGCGTGATTTCAGGAAGGCCTTGAAAGCTTGCACGTTCGCCATGTGGGTGGGTATATACAGGGGTGTGTGATTTCTCCAATTGGTGATAACCCATGTTTAGGTAATTCTCATGCCGAATCAGCATTCACAAGCACTGTGCCACAAGTTGTTGTGGAGTCAGTCTTTGCGCGGCTTCGATTATATATTACGGTACAATAGATGGAGGGGGTAGAGGGCCAGGAGATATTTGACCTAGAGTTTGTTGAAAGTGTTTGCAGTCTTCAGATTTTAGATGTGTACATCCAAGACAAAGAAGACTTCCATGCCTTGAATTGTGGAATTTTATTCGTTTAACTGATTGAGTCATAACACACTTTCTTCCTCTCCCCATTGTCACAATGTGTGTATATACCTACTGGAGGGGCTTTCTCCAATTGGTAATAACGGCCTCGCAAATTGGTTAGGTCCTGTAAACAACTTAAACATATGAAAGCCCCCGAGTAGTAGGTAGGGAGTCAGCTCAAATACCGTTTTCTGAAGGCCCAAAATAAGCCGCCAAACGCCCGAGTTACCACCCCACAGGGCGAATGCAATGAGTCCTGTGGGGTGGTAACTCGGGCGTTTGGCGGCTTATTTTGGGCCTTCAGAAAACGGTATTTGACTGACTCCCTACCTACTACTAAGGATGATTTTTTATAACCTTTTTCAAACCCAACCACAGTACTTTTCATTTTGCGAATCCCAGTAACAGCAAATCACGCAATTAACGAATCGGTTCAAAACGAAGGAAAGATGGATTTCATTTTAACTACTGCGTAGGCCAAAAAAAAAAGTATTTTCAATATTCCTAAACAGAAAACACAGGAACCAACAAATGGTTGGTGACTCGCAAAGAGTCAGAGCCTTATTCCACCCATTTTTCATAATTACACAACTACGTATTGAAAAACAATCCAACTGCTATTGGTGATCAATAAACTATTATAACGCATAACAACATAAATCCAAGTATTACAAGATACCGCTCCTCTAACAGAGCTTACAGTAAGTAGCAAACCGTATGGCTGAACAGTCATTAGATGAACATTACATAGGCGATTGCAGCCATTTTACATAATTACAAAGCTACGTACTGAAAAACAATCCAACTGAACTTGGTGATCAAAAAACTACTATAACGCATTACAACTTAAATCCAAGTATTACAGGATACCGCTCCGCTAACTGAGCTTACAGTAAGTAGCAAACCGTATGGTTGAACAGTCACTGGATAAATATTACATAGGCTGTTACACCATTCGATAATACTAAATTCTAGAAACGCTAATGAAAAAGAACATTAGCAGGAAATAGAGTAAGGGACTTGGACTATAATCCCAGCCTTTTGGAAACTAGTTTTGCGTTTAAATCCTCTTGTATATACAGATCTTTCTCGTGATCTGATTTCCACCTGCCATGAAGTTTTAACAACCTTTTGGATATGGATCCGCTAGCTGCATTAGCAGCGGCGGTTTCTCCGCCAGATCTAAGACTATGGATCCCATATAACTTAGGGTCAAGACCAAACTCTTATAAGCCATCCAGAAATAACTCTCTAGATCTAGTATACGAGATACCCTTTTCCCCAATGAGTAACTATTGGTCCTTTGGTGGAAGACCAACTGTCTGAAAATCAGGTCAGGGGAAATTAAGTGGTAAAACCAGCAAGGGGCAAATATCTACGAAGCATACTAGCTGGACATGCAACACTGTCAGTTTTTGCAATAATGGCGATGTTAACTTCCTTGTAAACATCCGTTTTGCTGTTGGGTATAAGGATACGAACGTGATCTTTCTCAAATACAATGTGGGAGGCCCTAATATTCGCTATCTCGTTAAACCTGGAAAAGCACGCGAAACCTATCAAGACAACGAATGGTCACAATTCGTAAATCTTTAAGAATAGCATGGGTTTTCCCATATAGTTCAATTGTTTGTTTCACTATTCACTAAACCCTGATTTTGGGGGCTACTATTGTTAATATCCGCCGAATCGCGTAACCAGTAAATTACTTCCTTAACAACGCTGATTGTGCTACTGCGACAAATAAACCACTAGAACTGTAGAGTCTAAAGGCAACGAGAATGTAATGCCAAAATTATTACACCAATTAATGAGCTTCCTGCACTGTAGTTGAATGACTTAAGACTTAAACTGATCTAAAATAAGCTGTAACTTAAATTGTGTCAAGGCACTTGGTAAGTTCTTCCACCAAGGTTGCTCTATGATTATCAAAGCAAAGAAAAAAAAAACAGCAGTACTCAACCTTTAGATAATAGCTATTCAACTCCTTGATCAATCGAGGCCAATGAAAGCATCCGTTTGTTTGGCAAAATACTTAAAAAATTCCTTCTTTCTTAGTCAAAAATACTCTTTGTTGAGCTTCATACTTCTTCTTTCCTTTTCTTTTCTTTTCTTTTTAAAATAATACATTTTATATTTCATGCTATCTTCCTAATTCGTATGATGTATTCTATATTGTCATGAAGCCTATAGTTCATAAGTCTCCGGCTTCTCTAAAGGCTTCCTTGTCACTACCACCTTGAACATTTTGTAGTCTATCGTCTTTTAAGTTATTATAAATTTGAAGTGTATTGTTTTATTATTATTATTATTATTATTATTATTATTATTATCATCATCATCATTATTATTATTATTATTATTATTATTATTATTGTTATATATTTTTTTAATCTGGTTAATGGCAAAATAAAATGAATGAATGAATGAATGAAAGGCCCCGCCCGCTTGGAGGCACAATCACTTAATGATACTGTAAATATAAATCTCCCAGTTCTTGTCCATAACAACAACTCGTATGCCTCAGCCAAGCGGCTGTCGGGCAAACAATCTCTCAAGCGCTTATCCAAAAGCACTCAAGTTCATCTTCAAAATTAACACATGGCCTAAAGTGCTGGGAGCACCAAGCACTGAATAAACGTTTCTACCATGAACCAAGGCCGCCTTTATCACCAGAACTCTAGACGCTTCAATAGGATCATAATAAAAACTTTTTAGCCATGGCCAAATGGCAGCGGATTTCCACAATGAAACAACATTACAAGGGTGCCCTTGGCTCCCTGATTGCGCATATGTCGGAATCAGATAGACTGGCGGAACGAGCCAGCAATTTTCATCACTTCAATTCTGCAAAAAATGAATCTATACCAGAGGAACCAGGATTCCAGAATCTAGAGAAAAACCTCGGTATTTTCGTATTGTAGAAATCAGCGAAACCATGTGGGGACCCCAGAGGGAATTAAAAGCTTCAAAGACGACTGGCTGTACCTGCTAATCGTCAATATAAGCGAAGCTCGGGGGAGGATGCACTGCAAAATTTTAGCGATGTGGGAGGGAGAGATGGAATTTCTGATTTAAATGAAGAGGTTGTGTTGCTTGCTGGCAATGACGTCATTTAAAGTTGAGACATTTTCGTTCTCAGTCTCTTCAATTAAACTTGTCCTTTGTGCCCTGTCTTCCTAAAATAAAATAAATAGGAGCTGGTGTTGGTCAGTGTTGGGTTTTGTCGCTCTAACTGCCATGGGACTGCCCCCCCCCACACCTATCTTCATAAATTTTTTAGAAAGAAAATTGGTCTGAAAGTGGATGTATTAAGTACTGTTGTGGGACATGGGTCCAGGATAATATGCAGTGGTGTTCTGTTTATTTTTATTGTCTCAATTGAATTCCATTTTTGAAAGTTGTGAGTGAAATCTCCTGTTCCCTTTAGTAGTAGGTAGGGAGGCAGTCAAACCCCGTTTTCTGAAGGCCCAAAATAAGCCGCCAAACGCCCGAGTTACCACCCCGCAGGACTCATTGCATTCGTCCTGCGGGGTGGCAACTCGGGCGTTTGGCGGCTTATTTTGGGCCTTCAGAAAACGGTGTTTGAGCTGACTCCCTACTTACTACTCCGGGGCATTTATTTTTTTAAGCTGTTACAGACCCTAATAAACCGTTATTTGAACAACTGGTGCCGCGTTATTACCAATTGAACAAAGGGGTCCCCTGTGTATCTAAAACCCATATATATATGGCGAGACCCATGAACAACGAGCGTGACGTTTTCGATAATATCTCTCAGCGCGAGCTTATCGCTTGGCTCGACGCTCAAGAAAGAAAACCCCTTTTGAAGGTTCCTCGCAACGAGAACCTCGCAGGGTTTGACCCTTTAGATCGAGAGCGTATGGGTGACTTTTTGATGCCTAGTCGGATTGTTGAACTATATGATCGCGGCGAACAGGGTGAACAAGGCAGACCGGGACGAAGACAGAGAATCATAAACTGGCGCTTTACGCAGGGTCTAACAAGACCTTTTGTACCCCAAATGATGAACAAAATCAAACAAGCTGTTCGCAGAAGGCATAAAGTCAAACTTACCTGGGCCTACAAGCTGCGAAACATCGAAACCGGTAAACCCATCGTTTACTATACAAACATCAGCAGTCCTTGGTTTTATAAACTATCGCAAACGAAACGATGGTTGCAACAACAAGAAGAGCTTCGTCTTCAAGGTGAAAAAATTAAAAGGCCTGATACGAAATGGGTTTTCGAAAGCGCTGTCTTTGTTGAGGCCAAAGCGATTTTAGATCGACAACCTTTACAAATCGGTCTTGGCAGGTTGCCCGACTGGCTTCGTAACAAAAGAGAAGTCATCTCTCTTGACATCTACAACGACGATCTTTGCCTCTTTCGGTGTTTGGCTGTTCATCAAGGTACCCGTATAGACAGGAGCACTCGCAGGGCCAGAGCATTAGCGCAAAGCTTCTTTGCCCTTCACCGTAGAGGTCGCCCTAATTGCAATGTTGTTACTTTACAAAAGTTTCACTTGCTTGAAAGGCACTTTAGACAAGGGATTGCCGCTTAAACTGTTACAGATGACGGCAACTTTGTTTTGAGTTACACACCTTCGCGCTACGACAAAGTCGGCACCCCTACGATGACTATCGGTATCTACAACGCTCATGCCTTCTTAATCACATACATAAACAAAGTCACAAACAACTACACTTGTGGTGATTGTTTGGCAAGGTTCACAAAAGCCTGTAACCTAGCGCGCCACGCCAAGACGTGCACTAGCGGGCAAACTAATATTGCCTGTCCGGGAAATCAGATCCTTGCTCCTGAGTCAGCTTTTGAAAAGGCGTTTTATCCAGAAGGCAGTTTCGGCATTCGGGCAACTTGCTGGCTAGAGTATGAGGCTCGACAGCGGGGCATCCACATCCACCACCACAGATGTGGCCATGGAGGCGAGCGCGCCATTTGGCGCTACAAAGTTGATGGCTATCACCCAGAAAGCAAAACCGTGTTTCAGTATCACGGCTGCCACTGGCACGGTTGTCGAGAGTGTTTTCCTGCACCTGAACAAAGAAACGAAGTGATCACGACTGACCGTCAAGGCAACACAATCACAAGGGGGCAAGCCTTCGTAAGAACTGTGCAAATCAATCAGTTCTTCACGACACTTGGCTACAACTTGGTTGAAAGGTGGGTGCACGAGATGCCCCGGCCCTGGTGGCACGATCGCATCCCCCCTAAAAGAAACCAAACGTATCCACACGCTATCGTCTACGACTTCGAAGCCTATCAAGACAAGACCAAGGCAAGTCAGCCGACCAGGGATCTCTCTTACGAAAGCGAGCACGTGCCTATCTCAGTTTCTATTGCAGACACGTTGGAGCCTGAGCCAGAGTACATTTGCTGTAAAGATCCCCAAGAGCTTATCCGACTGTTTTATCAATCTCTGGAGCGCCGTGGCAACGCGATCCGAGATGATATAGCTCAAAAATACATGCCGTCGGATCTTGAGGGGTTAACGGAAGACCAACAAAGACTCATCAAGCAATGGTGTGAACAGGTCCCAGTGGTCGGCTTCAATTCAGGCCGATACGATCTGCACCTTATCAGAAAACACTTTATTTCTTATCTCGGGCAAGAACACGGCGTCTTTGCAGGGGAAAAACAGAGACAAATCATGTTCATCAACACGCCCTCCTTCAAGTTCCTCGACGTCACAAACTATCTGTCCCCAGGCATCCATCACGACAAATGGGTAAAGACGTATGGGGCGAAACAGACAAAGTCCTGGCTCCCATACGAATGGTTTGACAGCGCTGACAAACTTGACTACAAGGGGCTTCCACCATACTGGTGCTGGTACTCACAACTCCGAAACTCCTTTGTTCTTTCTCCAGAGGAGTACAAACAATGCGAGCAGGTTTTCAAAGAGCGCGGCATGAAGACCTTCGGAGACTGGCTGGAGTATTACAACAACCTCGATGTTACTCCCTTTCTTGAAACCCTCGAGAAAATGAAAGCGTTTTACACCAAGCTCGGGGTTGACATTTTCAAAGACGCTGTTTCGTTGCCTGGGGTTTCGATGCAATACATCCTGAGAGGAACCCTGAGAGGTCGTAACCGACCCCAACTATTCGCCCCAATTGCCGAAGCCTATGCAATGCTGAAAGAGGCTGTTGTTGGTGGACCTAGCTTGGTGTTCACACGTAAACACGTGCGTGGTGAAACCCGCATCCGCTCACACAAATATGACTTAGCTCGCCTCGTCAAGCGTATTCTAGGCTTCGATGCGAACTCTCTTTACCCTAGCACCATGATGCAGGAAATGCCTTGTGGTAAAGAGAAAGTCGTGCAGTACGAAGATCCAGTAGAGGCCGCAAGAGACTTCTGGCTCAAGTTGATTACGAAGCAGTGGTTCGGCTTTGCCGAGGTCGACATCGAAGTTCCCCGGGACTTGTGGGAGCACTTCGAAGAGTTTCCTCCGCTCTTTGTAAACCGCAGCGTGGGCGAAGAGGACGTCCCTCAGCACATGAAGGATTACCTCGCTAAAAGCAACAGAACCCACTTGCCCGGGCAAAAGAAGCTGCTAGGCGTACTTCAAGCAAAAAAGATTCTGCTTTACGCCCCAGTGCTAGAGTGGCTTTACAACCACGGACTCCACATAACCGCTGTTTACCGCACGATCGACTACACACCCATCAAGATCTTCGACTGGTTCGTCCATGAGGTTGCAAACAACCGAAGGAAAGGCGACACTGACAAGGAAAAAGCCTTGCTCGCAGAAGTGTTCAAGCTTTTGGGCAACAGCGCTTACGGCAAGTTCATCGAAGCTGTTGAGCGACAGACAAGAGTTGTGTACACCAACGACGAAGACACTGTCGACAAACACCTGCGCTCAGCCTGGTTCGAAGATCTCGAGGAGATCGGGGGATCATACAAGATCGAGTTACGCAAAAACAAGGTCACCATAAACCGGCCCTTTCAAGTCGGCATCGTTGTCTATCAACTTGCTAAGTTGCGCATGCTTCAGTTCTACTACGAGTTCCTCGATCACTATCTCGACAGGCGTGACTTCGAGCTTATCCAGATGGACACGGACAGCATGTACTTCGCCCTTTCATACGACACTCTCGAAGAAGCAGTTCGACCAGAACTTCGCGCTCAGTTCGAAAGGGAGAAAAAGAACTGGCTCTCCTGGGACAAGTGGAGCAGCAGAGAACCCGGTTTGTTCAAGCTTGAAAAGGAAGGCACTCGAGCCATCGCTCTATGCAGCAAGTGCTATTACGTAGAAGACGAGGAAAGCGGCGAAGCCAAGATGTCCTCCAAGGGCGTCAACAAGGGGCAAAATGAGCTTCGGTGGGAAAGATACGAGCGGGCCCATGAAGGCTACAAGGACATGGCAACAAACAGAGGCTTTCGAATGCACAACGGGGCCATGTACACGTACGAACAGCACAAGCTAGGTCTCAGCGCCTACTACGACAAGCGTTGGGTGCTGCCAGACGGCATCCACACAGAACCGATCGAGTTTCACAACCCAGCTGGTGGCAACTGAGTGCCCGGCGGCACAACCATCAACTCCTCACGAACGAACCCACGCTTGGGGCCGTCGTACAGATAATACACGACAGGCGTATCTGGCTTGGTGACAACCTTCTCGATGTTGTAGACCTTCAAAGACCAGATCGGATCCGTCGCTCGTCGACTACCACCCTCAAGCTCACCGGGGTAATACAGATATCTCAAGTTCACCATAGGTGGGAGCTTCTTTTCATTCACCCCAACAGGCCTAGCATATGGGGTTGCAGGCTTGGCTGAGGTTGCTTTCTCTTTGATTGCTTGTGCGGGCTTCTTGCCAGTTAATCTGGTTACTTCATTGTTCAAGGCCGAGATAACATCTGGCAATCTTTTAACCCAAGCAGTCGAACGGCCAGAGGGCAGATTCATTTCAACTGCGTACTGGTAACCAAACAATCGTTCAGCCAGGGTTCTGTTGAATCTTTCAACAATCCCTTGGTCTCTGTGGATATCAACACGCCCACGACGAATGGTTGTTTTATGAGCCCCAGTCTCTTTAGTCACAGCCCCCATAAACTCTGTCCCTGGATCAACTTGCAACAGTTGTGGCCATTTCAAAGGCCCGCGCCTGTAAATACGTGTAAGCGCCTTTGAAACTTCATCAGACTCTTTCGAAGTCAAGGGCTCTGCTGCTTTGTAACGGCTTGCTACATCAACAACTGTCAAAGCATATTTGTAAATCTTTCGCCCGTGGGGCAGTTTGTCGTGTGGCAAAAAAAGTAGATCTGCCTGATGCACGGCATTAGGAGTCTGGACATCAAACTTGGGCCGAGGGATATGGCGTGGCGCTAGTAGGTAAACTTGCCAAAGAGCTTGTTTGACGAGCCATTTCTTTGCCACCTCTTCAGAGACCTTGGCTGCTGCAGCTAGCTTTTTGACAGCGGCAAGTCCTTTCCAATAGCCTTTGGGCCCGTAATAGATCTTTGAGAGTTTAGCCTCCATATACATATGTGTTTTACAGAAAGCGAAACGCCGCATAGCCAAGGGCGAGCGCGCCAGTGCCGATAAACAAGAGTTCGCCTTGTTTCTGCTGTGGGCCTGGTTTATAGAAGTCGGGCTCTTTGGGGAGTGTTATTTGCTGCTCCCGATGTGTTTGGTTGTAGAGCACTAGAGCTTGGTCAGTGTCTTGAAAGTTGTGTTTCGCTTGATCTTTGATTCGATCATTGCTGGCAATCCAGTCGAGGAGCTTTGTGCGGTCTTTCTGATATTTAGCGTAGGCAGCTTGATAGGTCTCTAACGCCTTGTCGTGTCTGATCTTCTCATCCAGAGCGGCTTTCCCACTGTCGCCGGAAAGATATTTTGCGAGATAGTTGCCTCCAGTGAAAGCAGCGGCATTCAAAATTGCTCCACCAACCATAATAGCGATTGAGGCCATTGCTATATATATGATTTACATTGAGGCAGGGAGGATCTTCTGGTCCTCGAGGTATTTCTTGAGAGCTATGCTCCCAGCCATGACGGCAGTGAACTTCACATAGTTCGTGAGATTCGAGCTTGGGTCGGCCGTGAGATTTTCCTTGACGACCTTTTTGCCAACCCAGCCAATACTGGCGGCAAAGCCAGTTATTGTGGCCGCATCAAGAACAGCTTTCACGAGCTTGTTGTCAGACATGGTGTATATATAAGATTTTAAATTTCAGTCGACTCTTCATTATGCGTTGTCTCGTTGATCTGTTGTGTTGCTAATTGCCAAACTGTTTTTAGGGCGACAATGTTGAATTTAAGCATAACAAAAAGAATACCTCCGATTGCAGCCCCGTTTACGAAGCCTTGAAAGAGATTTGCCATTGTGTATATATAAGATTTTTACTCCATCTCGCGAATTCTTCGTCTCGGTGGTGGGGGAGTTTGAACTTCATTCACCACTTACAGGGGCTGGGGTCGGGGTTTTGCGTCTAAGTGTATTCATAATGGCCTCGCGTTGGTAATAGACGCCCCAAGCGGATATAATTACCCCGACAACACCAAGAATGAGAAATACTGTGTTGCTGCTAGCTTCTTCATTTATCGAGTTTTGAGGTGCCGAGTTTGGGGTAGGCTCGTTTGTTGTTTTAGAAGCTTGTGCTTGTTTTTTTGCCTCTCTTGCCAGGCGGTTGCGCTCAGCAAGCCTTTTACCAGAAGCAACACGACCAGGGTTTTTGGCTGGAGCAGTCTTTGGGGTATCAGAGGTAACGTGCGTGTTAGTTGTGGGTGCTGCTGGCGCGACTGTTTCTTCAGGCACCGTCTCGAGTGGTTGAGCCATCATGTGTATATATGTATATTTTTTATTTCAAACCTTCGTGATTTCTGGCAGGTTTCTGCCAGGTTCCTTTCAGATTATGTGTCAAAAACTTCATCAAAACATGCGTCAACTTCATCAAAACCCTCGAGTGGATAACCTTCCCCATCTCTGCTTGGGTGTACAGGAGGTAAGTCTTCTGGCTCCTTTTTGAAGTCGATGTGTTTTGTAGTGATCAAAACAGCATTGGCCAAGGCCAAGAATCGCCCACAACGCAGTGCAAGGTTTCCTACAAGAATTGACAGTTCATGGTTAATCATGTAGTCGTTTTTGAGTTCTTTCTGCAACTCCTTCACATCGTCAATATCTACAACCATGCCGACGCCTTTGGTTGCGAACATTATAACGGTGTCAATCAGAGACTCGACCGGCTTGTTGCCGACATAGGCTTCATACCTTTTGTAGTACTTTTCAACCTCTTTATCCGTCAGGCGCTTCACCTGCTCGTGTGTGAGCTGGGCACCGATGGCCTCTTTTGATTTGCCGGTTGAAACAAGGACTGCCAGTTTCTCGCGTTGAGCTGGAGTGTCTGGACCTGTTAAGACTTCAGGAATCGTTGATGGCAAGGAGCTATCAGGGGTTGCCTCTAGCAGCTGCATGATTTCATCGTCGTCTGGGTGGTTTGTTGCCATTGCGTATATATTATGTATTTATTTTTCAATTATTCTCTTGATGTCAGGCAAAAGACTTTCAACCTCACGTATAAGCGCGGTCATGGTGGCTGGGCACACAGTGACTTTCAAGGGATAGCGGTTAAGAAGCATGAGACGCAGATCGTCCGTGTCAGCGGTTTTGATTATCTGTCTTTGCATCTCCTCCGCATGACTCTGCAATTCACCCAGAAGTTGTGAAAAGACCGTGAGCTTGTGGATACTGGTTGAGGTGTTCATGGTTCAGCGTATATATATATATATATATATATATATATATATATTCACATTTTAAATTCTATCCCATATGGGTGCCGCAGAGAGAAGACTAGGTGAGAAAACTTGTGCCCCTTTAATTTTGCAATCAACTCTTTGTACTCTTGTTGTTCAAGCTCACCGGCATAGTCATCAAAGATGGCCTTCGTTGTTTTGCTTGATGGGGTGTAAAAAAGCACAATCGCTGCAACGTTTTCCCTAAAGGGTTTCGCAATGCTGGTTAACTGTTGGGTTAGCACCCACACTGACAAGCCGTTGTGGCGAGCACTGAAGCCTAGTTTCACAAGTTGACTCGTGCGACCTTTCACATCCTTCGAAGCAGCACAGTCATCGAGCACAAAGAGCGTGTTTGTCCCGTCGAAGAAATAACTGGCTAAAGTTAACCATGTTTCAATCTCATGCTGCTGACAGTCTATCACGAAAATGCGTGGCTCCTTGTCCACGAAACCGTCGTAGGTCTTGTTGTGGACAAATGTTGGACAGAAGAGAACAATATAGTCAAACTTGCCCCTGAAGGGGCCACGCAGCTGATTCAGAAGATATTGTGTTTTGCCAGAGTTAGTTGGCCCGATAATTAGTGCATTGAATGGCAGCTTTCGTGGGTCCATCTATATATATATATATATATATATATATATATATATATATATATATATATATATATATATATATATGTGTGTGTGTTTAGTACTGAACCGCCTGCAGCTGTCTATCCATGATATTCATCTGTGAGTCGCTGATGGTGTAGATGTGGCAGTGCACGTTTCCCGAGCCGGAGGTTGTCCTTTCGAGCTCAAGATGTACGCCGTCCTTTGTGTTGACGAGGCGTTGGCCGTTGCCATGTAGGGTTGTATCAGCCATTGATCTAAGGTCGATAAGGAGGCCGAACTTGTTGCCCGTGAGATATTTGGTTAGATTCATGTTGGGCCTGCCATCACCCCTCTTTTTGAAGAGGCGACTGACCTCACGCCACATATCGGTCCCGTTGATGCCTTCGTTGTAAATCCTGTTGGAGGAGCCGTTTATGGTGACATTAACTTTGGTGATGTCTGGGTTGAAGTATTTTTCTGAGTCCCTGGCTCCTGCTGTGTAGGGTTCGATGAATAGCAGAAGGATGGCTTTCAGTGACCTGCGCTGTGGGTTCACCCTGAGATTCAGCCGAGCGTCTGAACCCTTCGAGAAGGGGACCACTTCCTCTCGCATGATATGGTCGTAGGCAAACTCTTTTCCGCTAGAGTATACACTTGCTGCCTCGTCAGCCAGCTGCTTACTTCGGATTGTCTCGTACTCAAGCTGGATATTTGTCAATTTGTAGACAAGCTTGCTTGTATCCGAACCCCTGACAACTTGAGAAGCCTGGGCGAGCGTAATCTCGAATGTCAAATCGTTGTAGAGTGCCTGTGGGTACATGACGCCGTGGTCTGTTATAATCTGGTGGTCAAGGTTGATGCGGTATTTGTTTTTGTAAATGGTCTCTAGCTTGTTTTCCGCATCCACGCCAGAGGTCTTCATGTCGCCGGTACTAGAGCGAATCTTGCTCAAGTCTACACTCTGGATGCCCTCTGGGAGCATGTTGTCTCTCTTGTCAACAGAAAGGAATAGGTCCTCAAAGATTTTGTAAATATCGTACCCAACGGTGTCCTGGACAGTGGTGGCGGCAAACTTCACAACAAGCCTGTCAACTAGTGCTCTGGAGACATTTTGTACAAGATAGTTGTTTGCGTGGCCGCCGGCAAGGTCGATGTTAAAGAGCAAGGCAAGCGAGCCCGACACGATAACCTCATGTTCGTTGAGCTTGGGCACCGTAACGTACAGGGTCTCGCCGGGATTGGCTGAAGTGCGTTCAAAGGTGATGCGCTTTACGGTGCGCTCTGCTTTCATAGCACCAAGAATCTTCTCGGCATTCGTTGGGAGGAGGTTGGATTGCACGGCCATAGCCAGAGTATATATATAAATTTATATTTATATTTATATACATCATGGCAGAAGGTGGATATGATATACCTGGCGAGAACGAGAATCCTTGGGAAGACTGGGGTATTGACCACGATGATGACGACAACGAAGAAGAAGTTGACACAACAACCCCCTTTCAACCGGGCGGCACATCCACCCCATATCATGGCGGTGAAGAGCATGAAATGCATACAATGCCTCGCGAACAGAGCGGCTTAGATGACACCGACCCTCTGCTTGCGGGTGATGACTTAAGCCAGCGGCTTCAACGAACAAGACAAGCTACGCCTTGGGCAGACCTCACAGACATGTACCCAAATGCGAATAAAGACGCTATCGAAACATTTTACAAAACAGATAGAACAGGCAAAAATCCGAGGCTGTACGTTAAAATGGTTGGCAGTGGAAAAAAGGCATATCCTGTGTTTACAAAAAACGCTGTAACACGCCAACTAAGGGAAAACCCGCATCTTTCACAAGAAATCAAAATTTATCTCGGAAAGTCAATGTTTGATCAGATGAAAGACTATCAAGCAGAACAAAAACAAAAACAACAAGAACTGCAAGCAAAACAAAATCAAAAACAACAAATGGAAAAAACGATCGCAGATAGAGACAAGGTTCGGCAAGACATGGACGAACTTAGAAATCAAATAAAACAGACCGATGACCAGATTCAGGAGCTTGAAAACCAGCATGGGACACTGAATGAAGAAGAAATACAAAGGCTGAAAGATGAAAAGAAAAAGCTTGAATCTGAGCATCAAAATAAAAGAAAACAACTGTACAGTTTCAGAAAACAGCAAAACAAGCAGAAAAATTACAAGAAGACATCAATAAACTCACGGCCGACAATAATAACATAAACAGTAACATAAATGAACTTAGTGCAAAAATAGACCCAAAAAAGCCGCTTGATGAACTAAAACAACAAAAAGAAGAACTTAAACAACTAAACGCTGAAGACAGACGCGTGATAGAGGATAAGAACACTTCTCCCTCTGACAGAGAAGCTGCAGAAGCCCGAGTTGCAGAACGTGGCGAAGAGCTGGCAAGAGTCAATACAGAAATGGAGGAGAGAGAAAGGGGCATGCCTTTGAGAGAACGGGTCAAAGAGATATTCAAGAAATATGGCTGGACCCTTCAAGCAGTTGTTCTGGCTGCAGGTCTAGTCATAGGCGCTGTGACGATTGCTGCAATGAATGGTTTAAAGGCTGGCACCAAGGCTATTGGCAATGGGCTTAAAGAAATAGGAAATAAGGTTGCCTCCATTCTGCCAGGCTTGATCGGCTCGATCGTGAACTTTATCTTCAAAACAGCCGGTCAGGTTATCTCCTTCCTTGGCGAGCACGCCTGGCTGCTGATCCTTGCCGTTGTGGGCTTCATGGTTAAAAGGATCACCAAGCGCAGGAGATAATTATCTCATCCAGGCAAGCAAGCCTGCTAAAGCAAGCGCACCCACACCAATGAGCGCTTTGTTTACGTGATGCGGCTCGATCTTAGTCTCTTGCGTTGGTGTTGGTGTGGGGCCTGGTGTTGGTGTGGGGCCTGGTGTTGGTGTGGGCGTGGTTGTGGTGTGGGTGTGACCTTTGGTTTTGGCGCTATACCCTGTGCCTGTGTCGCCTGTTTGTGAATCGGGTTCGATGGGTGACTGTTTGGTGGATTAATCTTTGTCGGGCCACCGTCCATGGGGCGAAGGGAGGCTTTTTTGTGGCAAGATTGACACCATTGTTAACACCAAGCTTCATCCCTTGCGTTGCCTGCATAAGATTGTTATTGTACCCCACCACGCTCTCTGTGTTGATAACCATGCGTGACGGCATCAGCCAGCTCCCAGGGGCCACTACAAAGTTTAGCCACACTTTCGTTGCTTGGATGGCCTGCTGATAATGCTGTACGCTCTTAGATATGTCGTTCAGTCTTATGGCGTCCTCTAAGAGCGTGAGGAATACTCTCTGCGTTTCGAATGCTCGGCCTCCACTCCCAAGAATGCTGCTGCGAGTGTTTGCTTGTGCACCCAGAACGCAGTACACAAAGGCCTCGATTGACTGATTCATACGCGCGAGCCCTGGCTGTGTTAGCCCTTGTGCATAATTCGGCACAAAGTGCTCGAACTGACTAATAGCGCCTTGGTCGTTACGAACGAAGTATATGCCGTTTGCGCGATAGTTTGGGTCTTTTCTGTCTGTGACGCGCTCGTCATCAAACAGGGCTAGATCGGGATCAGGATAGTCGTAATCAGTAGAACTGGGCCCATCATATGCGACCCAAATGTACACATTGCCAAGCCCGTGATTTTTGCCGTATGTGAAACGGAAGTCAGAACTGGGGTCTACACCGAACTCTTGGCAAATCCGCTTGTATGCGTCGATGTTGAACTTGTTGTCTTTCTGGTTGAATGTGGGGTCGTCTGGCAAAGCACTCACGCTCTGTTCCCCACCCAGCTTGTAGAGTATTCGTCTTGTTGTGAAATAGACGTGAAACCTGTAAAATGACCGGAGCTGCGGGGTTAGGGAGAGAGTAGAGTTCTTATCAAACAGAAGGTCACGCGAGATCCCGCAGCCGGTTGTTGCACACCACAAGGCGAAGTTCAGTTGTTGTGGCCAGAAACTCATTTGCGGGCTGCCGAGCCACTTTCTCCCATATTTCGCGGTTGTGAACGAAATCTGTGTGTCTCTGAAAATGTTTCTGTATTTCGTTGTGAAATAATCAGTTGGCGTGACATAGATCTTTTGCGCTTCATCGTTCAAGACAGAACCAATCATCATGTCTTTGTCGATTGAGGTGGAGAAAGCAACAGCCGGGATTGGTTTTTGTATGTTTCGGTTTAACGACAACTGATAGGGAAAACCGCCAATATACTCTAAGCCAAGGGCGTCTTTCAGGGCTTGTGTCCAATCCTTGTGCGGTATGTCTGAGGGCATAGCCCAGGAGCCTTGCCCCTCTGAGAAAAGAACTACTGCTGAGGCTTTGTGCTTTTCGTCGAAAGAAACTTCTGTTGTAAATCTTGACATATCAGCGTGCGGAAAACGCCTTTTGAAGTCTGAGATAGCCTTAGCCTTGGCAGCTGTAGAGAGTTTTTCAGCCTCCGGAGAACTCAGCCAAGCAAGTTGCGGATTTACTGTGGGTTGTGTTGGCTGTTTTTTGCTAATATACCTGCTCTGTTGGGGATAGAGGGGATTTTGGGGACGAGGAAAAAACGGGGGTGGAGGTCCGTAATCGTGACCGCCAATGTTCAGACCGAGATTTGAACCGCGTCTGCCAAACATGATTGAATATATATATATATATATATTTAAATTTAAAATATATATATATACAATCATGGTTATGCTAAGAATCTTCACACATTCGAACCCCCACACAATCTACTTCGATCACCCTCTTCCGAAGCCGAGTTTCATCCGGCTTATCGCTTTCTGGCTTTATAATTCGTGGTATACTTTGAAAGAAGACGCAACAATAACATGGTTTACAACTGGCGAAAATAAAAAAGGAACTGTCTTGAAAATACCCGAAGGACATTACTCTCCAGACACTCTGAAGAGTTGGGTAGAGGAGTTATTTAAGGGGCAACCAGTAAAAGTACATGTCATAAACGATGAACCCTTTGCGAGAATGCATCTGAAAAAACATTTTCCTAATGATGTAGAACTTAGTCCTAATTTAGCTAAATTGTTCGGTATAAGTACTAAATTACAGAGGGATACATACATTAAAAAACTTACATCACCGGTGATGTATTACGTTCACTGTGATCTTATCGATAAAGAACAAACCTTACTCAATGGAAAGCCTTCAGATGTTTTGGGGATGGCGAAAATTGAGGACGCCTCCTATTTTGGCGGCTACAATAAGTATGAGTACGCTGAGGACAGAGATAATGCTGCATATCTTAAAACATCGTCTGGTGAATTTGTAAACAGTTTAACAATTTCAGTCAAGGGCGAACACGGAGAGCTTTTTGATTTCAATGGCTTACCTTTATTTTTTGAAATAGAAATAATATAAAACTATATATACACAATGGTGGTGTTAACAATCGTCGCACCTTCGAACCCTCACATCATCTACTTCGAGCTCCCGCTTCAGAAACCGAGTTACATAAGACTTGTCTCTTGTTCATTTTACAACTCGTGGCATAATTTGAAAGAAAATGCAACTATTTCAACAACAATAAATGGCTCCAATGGATCAACTCCAACTGTGACATTACTTCAAGGGCATTACACCATTGATAGTCTAGCGAAAGAATTTAACGACTTAGCCACCGAACATAGAATAAAATTACAATTATCAACTACTATAAATACACCAGTCGGCTCGATGGTCATTCACAATGGAAGTAAAGTAAAGTTTAGTGACAATCTGGCAAATTTACTTGGCACAAGATCTGTATTGTTTCTAGTAACATACGTCAAAGGATTAACATCACCAAGCACTTACTTTATCCACTGCGATCTGGTTGATAAAGAACAGAACCTGTTCAACGGTAAGCCTTCGACTGTCTTGGCTAAATTTGATCTTCGAGGTGAGCCATATGAGAAAGTTTTCTATGAATCAACACAGCAGAACATCTTGCGTGACGTCTCGTCTGGTGATTATGTAAACAGCATAACTCTGTCTGTGAGGGATGAACACAATAACCTTTTTGACTTCAATAACATGCCGCTTGAATTTGAACTTGAGATCAATTAAAAAATATATATATACAAACGATGAGCTCGGCTAACGTGTTGCCATCAGCTCCTGAATACAGCGAAACTCCATCGCTTTATTCAGCTATTACAGGTTTTTCAGCAGCCGGCATCACTTTGTTTAGTAGGCGGCTTCAGAGAAAAATTACTAAACACGAAAGAATATACACACTCGCCCTTGCAAAACGAAACTCTGTCTTTGAGCTGGTTTCAAAAGCTCTAACTGACAAGCGTATCAGCGATTCAGAGTTCAAAATAATCCTCCGTGAAGTTGAGAGCTATTATGAACTTAAGAACGAAATACGCTCTGGTGAAGCAAAGGCCGCCAACAAAGTAAACAAGCAAACTCAAACGCCAGATCTTGAAAAACTCAGAGGCGAGCTTCGCAAAGAAGTCAAAGCAGAATTTCAAAAAAAACTCAATCGTCTTACCGCTGTGTCCAAGTCAGATTTGAAAGACTAAATTCGGGTTTCTCGCTTTATCTAACAAAAGAACGCAATTGTGTGACAAAGCGTGACACATGACGTGACATTGTGCGTGACTGTCACGCGTGACATTGCGTGACACATAACGAAAAGGGACAAAACCCTAGTCAGGGGGTGCTCTGGTGGCTGTTTCGTTTTGCCTAGCCTAGGCTAGGACTTAACTCCGGACAAGGGAGTTGTCATTTTCCCATTTAGCCTCTGGGAGCGAGGTCGAGTTCTCCTAGGAGATCTCTGTTCGAGCACCCCCCTGTATCAGTTGGGCCGGGGCTGGTTCACCAGGGGGTCACTAACTGACGCAGCAACCCCACTACCCCTGGTCTGACATCGCATTAGCCGTAAGCAGGATTCAGTGGGGGCCAGCCACACCTCCCTGAGCTATACCGAATTACAGACTTAATATAATATATGGTGCGAAAAGGTCTTTTATATTCGAGCGAATTGCCGTGCTTTCACATGTGGTAACTCATAAAGAACTACACATGCGCAAATATAGCCGAAAAGTTGTATTTTCTAAATATGGGCTTTACATAATGGATACCGGAAGTCACGAGATCGCCAAATTGAAAAAACAATTATAATGTTTAAGCATGACTGACTTCACCGCACGGCTCAATGAACTTGACAAACAACACAAATTTGCCATCCTTCGCTCGCTATACGGTGGCGATTATAGGAAAGAAATACACCGCTTGCGCCTGCCGGAAAAACTTTGCCATATCTACGAAGATATGGGGTTGGCAGAGATGGGGAAACAATATCTACAAGAACATTATAACGACTTGCAGCGTGAACGTTGGGCCCGAAGATTTCTGTCTTGTTATTCTTGCGGCGGCTCATTTTTGCAATCAAGCGATTCTTGTGAACTTTATTGCAAAAAATGCGGTCGTGTGGAAGTGCTAGAGGATTATGCTCCGGCATATACGGATCAAAACATTTTGTCCAAGCCAAGGCAAAGGCAGTCGGCGCGCTGTTATGCGTTTGGGTACGCTTTGACACGGATTAACAAGAAGCTTGAATTGACTATCGACCAAATAAATGAGGTGAAACGTATTTTCAAATTTATACAAGCTCGGCTTCCGAGAATCTCTTATACGTTTGTGATCTACAAAATCCTGGACATTACAACGCCGCTTGAAGACCCGCAACGAGCGATTGTAAATTGCCTGAGACAACGGATGTCAAACAATATGATAATTAAAAACGAACATTTATGGGACAATGCTTTCAAAGATCTGGAGTAAAAGTTGCCGCTTTCTCAATAAGAAGGGCTTCTAACATGGCACTGTCGTCGCCGATGTTGTCTTCAAAAGTTTCACAAGGTAAGAGTTGTTTTTGGTTTGATAAATTTTCATGTATTTTTCTGCGAAGCCTTGCCAAGTTCTCGTGAAATCGTTCGACCTTCGGTTGAATACTGTTCAAAAATCCCTCGTGCTTGACAATTTGAAGCTCTGTGACATTCAACAATTTCCATGCAAAGAAAGCAACCGGCTTCGGCCCCTCATCTGGAGCAAGGAGAGCCTTTTTCATTCTGATGTAACGCAAAAACTCCTCGTTTTCATATTCTTTGCTGAACGACATTCTGACCGTGCCGTAATAACACCAGAGGTCTTTCTCGGCTAATGAAGACATTATTTGCTCAAATGTCTGAGTTTTTTTAAGAGCACCAATGTCAATAAGTTCAGTTTGATTGCGTGTTAACTTTTGTTTTGAAAACAGATAACAGATGCCCCAAGCGAGCGCTGTGTGACATTTTGTCTGGTAAATATTTCCGCCGTTTAAAAGATTATTATGATTCGAACTTGGCTCTATCTGGTTTAGAGAACACATTCTGAAGTAAGAATCAACGAAAAGGGCTTTGTTAACCATAGATCCGCTAAAACAAAGACCCGTTTGTATCTGGGGTGTATAATAACTAGGCACTCTAGACATAGCTATTTTCCGCTTGAAAGGACATTTGAACTCCAAAAGAATTACATTGTTTTCTTTGTCAAGATAATAACCGTCAGGACTGCATATAATCTTTCGATATAATGAGTGATCTGTTGCTAGATTAAGGGATATACTGTGGGCAAAAACTCGAACACAATGCTACTGTTCAAAGTATTTACGAGCTAGCGGTTCAAATAGATTGCCCCAGGTACAGGCCGTATTGTTGTGCATGTCGGCTGGCTGTAATTTCTTTAGAAGCAAGCTCTTTGGTGTTTCAAATGGCGAAACTCCGGTCAAGGCTGCAATTTCGGATGCCCCAAGAGTATTTTGTCGATAGCTCACCCAGTCGGCGCTCTTTTGTTTTAGACCAGTGTTCCTCGATTTGAGAAAGTTCAAGAACACTTGTGTTGTCGTCATCATTGATATACAAAGGTAAAGTGTTTTTTCAATTGATAAAACCCGAGCATCTCTGTTCGAAACGCTGCGAGCGGTGTCTTGCCTTCGATGAAATCCGCAACAAAGCTTACATTACGGATCCTGTGTAAAGGGTCAAGATCATTCAAGGTTATAGAGGATTTTTTTTCTTGCTCATCAAGCCATGCATTCAGCTCATGCTGGCTGATGTTTGAGTTTGCAAGGACATCTCGAATAACCACCGATGATGGCGGTGATGGTAAAACCGCCTCATGTTCGTGAAGAACTAGAAGGTTTCTTCTAAAAGGCGGGCAACCCTTATTCATATGATTATAAAACGTTGACACGCAAACCATTCGCTGACAGACGGGGCAGGGGAGTTTTGAATTACTTGCCTTCAGTTGAGCAGCAAAAAGTAGCATAGGCATCGTGTATACAAGGGGTAAGCATTTATTCAATTGGTGATAACGGCGACAAGTTGTTGTGGAGTCAGTCTTTGTGCGGCTTCAAGAATATATTTCGATACAATGGATGGAGGAGATGTTTGCCCTCGAGTTTCTTCAACACATTTACAGAGTTCGCCTTTTTTTCCTTTTCTGCATCCATAGCAATGAAGACTTCCATGTCTTGAGTAATTAAAGGCCGTTCGTTTACTTGATTGTGTCAGAACGCTCTTTCTTCCTCTCCCCATCGTCGCTTAGGTACCTAGGAGAGGGGTTTCTCCAATTGGTTATGTCTAGCTTGCTGTGTTCAAATAACGGTTTATTAGGGGCTGTAACAGCTTAAAAAAAATAAATGCCCCGGAGTAGTAGGTAGGGAGTCAGCTCAAACACCGTTTTCTGAAGGCCCAAAATAAGCCGCCAAACGCCGAGTTGCCACCCCGCAGGACGAATGCAATGAGTCCTGCGGGGTGGTAACTCGGGCGTTTGGCGGCTTATTTTGGGCCTTCAGAAAACGGGGTTTGACTGACTCCCTACCTACTACTCCTTTACATACTGCTAAAGTTTTTGTTCTTTATACTGGGAATCAAACAATTGGTAATGCAATTCTCTATTCATTTGAATGGTTCAGATCACAGGAGGTTACTGCTGCTGAAAAGTGATGTTGTCCAAAAAATAACAACTCAATGTTGAAGGTGGCATGAGATTCTACCAGCAGTAACTGCAATACTATATTTTGGATACAGGTCATGGAAATTACAAAACTGATTACAAAACATGAATATTCAAGATGAAGCAACAGATTCTCTGCAAATACCATAAGCAATGTATAGAGACCTGGATGTAGAATTTGTAGGTTAAGACCAGGACTTAGGCCTTCATGAGCAGTTAGCGCCTTTAAAAATCTTGAAATCAAAATTAATTTGTTGATGTACATTCTCCTTACTGGTGTCAATGCAGTTCACACAGCCATATAACTATAGTGAATTTGTATTCAATTTCCACAGACAACTTATGTTGAAGGTGATCAGGTTCTCAATTGGTATAATCTGTATGTACTTGCTCGTGCACTGATATTGTGAGGAGATTTAAGATACTGATCACTGTTCCAAGAATAAATGTGAAGCAGTGATGTTGATGTGTCATGTGTTTAGCTACATGTATACAGTTGCTACACATTGACATTAGCTGGTCATGATTGCTAACAGAAAATTGTTTTTTCCTAACAAAATGTTTTTTATCCAAATTGTAAACAGAAATTCTCCTTACTAAACCATTCGAATGTTATTTCTAATTGAACTACTTTATGAATAATGCTGTAAACTGAAGATCACTGTTTCATTCACAAACATTAATGCTACATCATGTAAATGTTGTATATTTGGGAAATAATTTCCACCTGTGTGATCTGTAGTATTGATCACTTATCTGTAGTTTCGATCATTTAAAAAGGTCCTTAGTGACGTTAGTGAGGATACCAATAAACAACAAATTACAGTGTGTAGTAAGATAATTATTTTTCAGTGTTTGATTATCCTCTCAGTAGTTTAGCCGGTGATTTGAGCTTAATCGCTCTTCTTCTCTGAGCCTTTCCTGTATAAATCAGTGTTTGCTTTTCCCTGCCGTATCAGGTATGAAAGATATTCGTCACGAGTATTTAGCTGATCGTGTAATTCTTGTCGCCTCTCGTTGCGTCTACAAACAGAATCATTTTGTCCAACACTTCCAGTCGGTGTCGCCTCTCCTGATCGGTTTCGTTCAGAATTCTAATGGCGGCATCTTGTCAAGGCGTTTGAACCTAGTCAAACGGTGTGCCTAGGCTGTTCTAAGTCTTTGTAATCTATGCTCTCGTTGTCTCTTCGTTGCTCGATCGCGATCGCGCTGAATTTCAAGTCACCGTTCAGTTGAGTTTTGGTGGTTAATTTTCTCGGACAAGGATTTCCAGCTACTTGTGGAATCCAGCGTTGTTGTGTTCGCTGTTCTTTCTCATTTGCATCAAAAATTGGTTGTGTTTCACCGAGAGTAAACATTTGTTTCACAGACTATGAGTAGGGGTAAACGGCCGCCGGCACGGCCCCCATGAATAAACGTGAGTACGCCATTGTCAGCGGTCGCGATTTTTGTTGCCAGGCAACTGCCGGACACCATCAAGTATATATATATTTTTTTTTTCGCTCGAATTCACGCGGCTCAACTCCAGAGGGACGACAAATTTATTAACCTCGCTTCACAAGGAATCAATTTGCTTACGAAATCCGTAAAATATTTTAGGGCGATGATATGTGGGTCAAACTTCATACTACCAACTCTAACTATTTTTTTTTATTGAGCAAATAAGAGAACATACAGCAACAACAACAATAACAAAAGGCAACATCAAAAGAGATACTGAAGAGTCGATTAATTTACAAATGTTTGAAACACTATGAATAGCGTGTGTTACACTTGAAAGCGGAGTTTTCTATGTCATATTTCCAGTAAAGTTTAACTAAGAATTCGTTAAAGGATACTTTTTTTGTGATAGTTTTTGTAAATATAGGTAGTATTTAGCAAAGACAAGAGTAAAGTTAAGTTTTCTGACAATCCTGGATGACCCTTTGTTTTCATATTCGGTTTTTACACCAAAGAGTACTTCGATTGGAGATAACAAGAAGGAGGTGGCATTTTCTTCATTGAACCATTAAATTACTTCTAGAAAGAATAGTTTAGTCCAGTGGTAGTTGTAAAAATATGAATTATTGAATAATTCTGTTGACAGTATATACAAAGCATATTGCTTTCCATACCATAGGTGAATAATTCTTTTTTTCGTGGTTAGACTGGTTAGGATACTGTAGAGAAGCTTAAAATAGAATTCTAAGGAAAGTTTCCAAGAGCATTTCATCTGATTGCAAGTCTCTTGACCATTTTGGGCTTGCCTTAAATTTTTCTTTGCCGTTGTTTATTAGAAGCCAGTAGTAATCTTTATTTTTCATTTTAAGCAGATTTATGGAAGCATCAGGTGAGAACTGAAACGAATTTTACGAAAGAAAACCTTTTTGTCTATATATATGACTCTATCTTTCCATTTCGATAAGATGTCTCAGGACTGCAGAAAGAACTTGCATATATATTAAAAAGTTACACTTTATCTGGTATTTTCTAATAAACTCAGTGTAAGAGAGAGTTTTCCCATCTTCCCTCAGAAGATCTTGTATAAGAAAAATACTTTTATTGTACCAGTTTTTATAGAAGATAGTTTGACCATCGATTAAAATGTCTTTATTGTTGAATAGAACAAGCTGGCCGGAATGTTGACTCAAACTATGTTAGTGGCAGCCTGATTATCTGTATACCATTTGACGAACTTAATTTAACACACAGAGTTAATTCTCTGATTCCTTGTTTGTATCACCAGTGCTACGTGGCTCAACATTTATTTGTACCCTTCACATTCTCATTGCCACGAATTTACCATCTTATTACCCACGATCTGCTCCCGTACGGCCTCGTGGCTCAAGCGGTAGAGCGACGGAAGATCTAATCCGGAGGTCCTGGGTTCGAATCCCACCGAGGTCAAAGATTTTTTTTCTTTCCCTCGTGTGGTCCCTCATTTCCTTACTAGGGCTAACGCTCAGTACAGGGAAATTTATGGGTTTACCTTAGCACTATAATTTACACACAGAGTTAATTCTCTGATTCCTTGTTTGTATCACCAGTGCTACGTGGCTCAACATTTATTTTTTTTAATACTGGTAGAAATGATAATAGTGCAAATTCAATGGCTGTCAGCACTCTCCATGTGGAGCTCCTTGCTTTTAAATCCATGGTCCACATTTTGTGGCAAAAATGCCCCCCCCCCCCCGCCCCCAATCATTAATGTAGATGACTGCACCACAAGCGTTTGGGCTCGCATCGGAACACGTGATTTTTTGTAACTTCCTTGCAACGAAGCAATCCTTAAAATTACGCGCATGGACATGACGTTTCCAAAACATAATCTCATCTATAGAATATTGGTCTAAAACCACAGGAGTATCCCACTACTCTGCAATAGCAACTATCATTTGACAATGCATGTTGGTAATTCTGGGTAAGGTCCCTGTAACCGGACTCGACGACATAACCTTACCGACAAAGGAAGCCAATTGCCTAGGTGAAACTAAAACCTTTTGACATTCCAGCTGAGCAGCTGTATCTTCGATACTCTGAGCTCTCGCATGAGTCACACTGATAGTGCCGTTCACACTGTTCCAATTGACACCAACCCAAGTAATACACTGAGTGGGTTCCCAAACTGACTTCGCATGATTTATTATAAAACCCACTTTAGTAATACCAGAATAAATATTCGCGGTCATAGTTTTAGCGTCGCAAACCACTGGTGATGACCCAACCATCATCTAAGAATACAGTTATATTAATGCTATTCACCCTCCACCATTTTACTAGGGGACCTAACACTTTCGTGAGTTTGTATGGGGCAGTGGAAATCCCAAATGGTAAGACGGTAACTGATGGGAATGGAAAATATCCACATGATGGTAACCGCTCTTGAGATCGAAGGAAATCATAAAACCATTCTTGCGAAACATCGTCAAAGGGAACTTCCAATCCTCGTATTTAAATTTATACTGATGCAGAAAGTAATTGACATATCTTAAGTCTAGAATAAGTATTTTCTTCCCATTGTTATGAACCGAAACGGACAATGGATTGACGACCCTAGGCCCACAGGGAATTTCCTTAACCCAACCCGACTGAAGAAGCTCCTTGATTGAACTATACACGAAATCTGAGTGTTTATCAGCTAAATTACTGTTTCCGAGATAACAAGAGGGCGGAAGGGCCATGAAATCCAAAAGATAGCCGTAGCTAATGACATTAATGATAAACGAGGAGGCACCTATTGCCTCCCAGAACGCTTGGTGTTTCTTTAAGTTTCCCTTGACGTTTGCGTTTGTAGAACTGTCCTCTCCCAGTTCAAAATTCTCCCCTACCTGAATCACATTGTATTTTTGGAATTCGTCAGGAACATGATTAGCTGGCATCCCTGTATCCTGAGCTAGGGGTTGAAGCTAAGCGGCAAAACCGCGCGGAAAGAAGCTTGCCCCACTTGCTCTGCAATCCCTCGACCAAGCCTTCCGCACTTGAAACATTCACTAGTGTTTGGACGGCCTGTCAATTATAATTCAAGAACTAATCTTAAAACTTTATCACAGGAACTAGGGTCAGGCGGGAGGAGAAATAAACAAGTCAAGAGTGGACTGAAAATTCAGTTCTGAATAAACGCGAGAAGTGAATAACTGACCTCGTGTAATACACTATATATACGGCAGCGGTTACCGTCGATTAACTTCAAAGTTTAATGTTATGATTATTTTTCAAACCCGCAGGTATTGCAGGGAAACACAGACCGCAACACCGTGGTCTTGCGCGTTTTGTCAGCACCCATTGATGCACGCTACATTCGAGTGCATCCTAAAACTTGGCATGGCCGTTCTTCCATGAGGATGGAACTCTTGGGTTGTCCGTCAGGTAACGGTTATTTTCCTTACTTTTCCATTGACAAACAGGGTCTCAGACATTGACACAAATGCAGTCGATCATACTGCGTGCACATCAAAATACAAATGGGCGTTAACTCATTTCGAAGCCGAAGTTAACGTTTTAATCACATACATACTGTGCAATCGCGGTTTAACGGGCATCTTCATAAACCGAAAACATTATCTCCACCATAGCATATTAAAATGCCTTGAGTGGATTTTATTTTCAGACGAAATACGAACTAAGAAAAGAAACACATTTGGCGCGTTGTATAGTTGGAAGTCTCTTGGCTAAGTGAGGCTCGTTAGATTTGACCTCATAATCACCTGTGCAAGGCAAACCACGATAAAGGAAAGTGGCTGAAATAGAATAGTTTTCTCCGAACGCCTTGTTTTCAAGTTAAAGACTACTTTTTCCATCGTCGGTGCACAATTCTAATTTTTGGCAAATGCCTCTCTCCATGTATCGAGCACTCTCTGTCTCAGTGACGACAACCACAAAGTATATATTATTATAGATCTATTTTTATTTGTTTTGTGCCTACTTATATTCATTTTTATACATTATATGTAAGTGTTAGATATATATATATATATATATATATATATATATATATTTACGCATGCGCATTTTAACGAGTTTTAACTCCTAGGAATTTTGTCCAAATAAATGATTGACTGCAATTTTGCCTGATTGATTGATTGATTGATTGATTGTTCTAAAACTCATTAAACACTACCATGAAGGAAGTTTGGAAACCCGGTCCGTAATTGGAATAGATTTTGGCGATTTTATTCATTTTCTTCCGCATTTAATGACCAGTTTGAGAAGCTATATCAAACACTCGAAAGAGAGATTCATCAGCTATCTAAACACCTCGAAATGGGTAAAACAAAACTCGGCAGTGCCTCGTTTTTCAACCCACTTATCGGTGTTTGGATATCCTGATGAAACACTCTTTCTCGTGTTTGCTATATTACATACATTAGGCTAGTGAGGGCATTGTACCTTTTAGCGTTGAGTAGTTTTAGTCCCATTGCTTGATAGTTTGTGACCGTCATGTTGGTCTTGTGAGTCAAGGTTGTTCAAGGTCTAGGTTATCCCGCACATGTATTTAGCAGATTATAAGTTGTGTCGTCTACTTGATTGAGTACTTAGGTCTTTGAATGATAGTTCCCAAGGTAGACAAGCTTGGGATTTCTTGATGACCTTGGCTTGGACCTCCGTGAAAACCCCTGTTTTGAGTTAGCATTGTTTGACTGTATATATTAGTACGTAGTTCTTTCTGAGTTCTCATTGGATGTTTTCTACATGCTTGTGCAGTCGTGTAGATGTATTTTATTTAGTTGAGTATCGGCTTAGACTTCTTTCAGTTCTCACCGTTCGTAAACAGAAACATGTGTACAATTATAGCATATAGATACTAGGTTTGTTTGAGCTTGTAATCGGTTGAGAAAATATAGCTGTGATTGCAACAAAGAAGAAGCATCACAGTCAACGTATTGAAGACGATTCTCGGCACCTCTCGCCTCGTCATCTAGCCAAACAACTAGCTTTATTACGTTGGTGGAGAAGTCCGTCTTTAATTTCTAAATGGAACTTTTTCATGTACATACCTTTCCGTTGCAAGCTCAGTTAGTGTTATTTTGTGACTGTCGATCCTCAAGTCGAATTGGACAATTTCAATGGATGATCCCTAGTTACTTTTTTAGCCAGTTAGTTTTGTGTAGACCATTTGTTTCAATTGGGAGGTCTGGTTCTTTCAAAATCCTTTGGTCGTAATCCTAATTACAAGAGAAAGAGCGCAAGCCCTGGCTGAGGTAGATTGCGTTCCTGCACTTTATCCCCAAACTACTTGTTATTTTGCCCTATAGAATCGATTTATCCAATTTATTTGTATATTTGGTGGCATGTGGCAATGTAACAAGGAAATTAGGTAAGCGGTCCTATCTGGCTTAATCATAGGCATGCCACTCAGATAAGGAAACAAATTTTGCAAATTGAATACAACAGTTTTAAACTCCCAACCAACAGCAGGAGGCAACATCACCAGCCTACTGTTAGGAATGAAGTGTTTTGAGACGAACGACATGCATCGTCCTTAGCGTTTTCGTGTGTGAAAGACACTGGTTTATAATTTGCGCAAAAAATCAATTTCTGAAGCTTCTAATGTGAGATATGTAGGGAGTCTAAATCTCCTGGGAAGACTGTCATATCAAAGGCACGGGGATGCTCCTTTGAAATTGTGAATTAAACCCCTAAAGGAGACCAATCTGGGCGGGGATCAAGCTTTATAAAATATACCATTCTAAAAAATACAGACTAACAAGAGTTATAGTAACTTTAATGACGATATAAGGCTTTGTCATTTAATGCTTTCATCCTTAATTTACAACCCTAAACGAGACGACGAGCATTCCCGCACTTTTATATCTATGGGAGTCCCCCCACTCCCCCTCCCCCCTTTCCTTAACCCCATGGGCGAATCCTTTCCCCTTTCCACTAACGACGTTTTTTTCCTACGTATGGCAGCTGCAGTTTGCTTCATCAAAGCTGTCGGTGTTGAAGATTCCAGTATCGTTAAAAACAATAAGATGACCGCTTCTTCAAAATCTTTTTCACATACGGCTGAAAAAGGTCGACTTCACGGGAACAAAGCTTGGTGTTCACAAAGCCGCAACAGCAATCAGGACTGGCTTAGCATTGAACTGGAGGAAACAACTGAAATATGTGGTGTTGCTACCCAAGGTTACGAGCGTGATGATAGATATGTAATAGACTTCAAGTTATCCTACTCCCCTGATGGAAGCGACTGGACTACGTATACAGATGCAGATGGCTCGGAAAAGGCACGATTTTATTATGGTTTACAAGGATTTTCAATTATTAAATTTAACTTTCATTCTGATTTCGTTCTAATTATAATGTTCATTAACAGGTTTACATATGACAAACGGACACTTTGCGCGTGAATCACTTTTCTGCAACTTATTTACCTTTTTCTTAATAATAATCCAACATCTCTCCACTTCCCACCATCCACCCCCAACCCCTTTTACCCCCTACACTTGTAATGTTGAGATACTTATGGCTTGTAAAAGGTGACAAATAATTTTCACTGTTTTAAAAACAACCTAATGAACGTACAAAATGTATTTAATATCGCAAGGTGATGAGTTTGACGGTTCTTATAATCCACCCCATCGACACACGATAATTGCCAGTTGTAATTGGCAGCGTGAATAAACAATCGTCATGTTTTGTCTCGTTTGAAAGGTGTTTACTAGAATTAAAGACAGCAGCAGCACAATCGACAAACAAAGCCTTCCAGTGACAATCTCTGCAAAGTTTATTCGCTTTCATCCAATTACTCAGTTTGGCTGGAACTGCCTCAGAGTGGAGATGTACATCCCCTTTGGTGAGTTTGTCAAAAACAAATTAAGGTGCCATTATATGAGAGTCGTACTTTTAGGCGAACACAAACGCGAACTGAAAAGTGACATCAAGTAAGACACTGCAAATATTACTAAACGGCCGGGGGGGGGGGGTACTGTGTACTCTGTATATTGTTTGGTTGGCACAAATCCATATAGCTTACATATGAGAGTATACCCCCCCCCCCAACCCCCACAATACAGCACAATGTATTAAAGTACAATGCCATACATAAATTTGTCAGGGTATTGGACAGGTATGGTTAATATGTAGTATTACGAAAAATTTTCAATCAAATTATTACCATTTCCATTTGTATTTCGTTGTACATATCGAGTGGTCAAATTAACGAGGCGAAATTTATAAAAAAAAATAAAGTTTTGGGACTCGGAAAAGTGATCTTTGGCTTTCATTAATTAATAAACAAGAAGCTGTACACAGCTTTATCTCGTGGCGTCTTTATTAAATCCAGTGCATTATTTAGTGTTTTAAGTGATTTTGAGGAGAAACATAAAATTATGTCTGAAAAGTAAGACTAAATTCAGTAGCCGACACTTAAAACCACGATCGGTAACTGAAACGCAATGCAAAGTTATATGAAGCACAAAACTTGCCGGAATTAACAAAAATCCCACAGCATTATTCGAGGAAGCGCATTTCCCTTTCGTAAATGGAATATAATTACCTGGAATCGAACCCGGAACCTCTGCATGCTAACATCTCTCTTTTACCACTAGACCACTTGGTCGATCCGGCAAATCCCCCCAAAAAATAATTATAAAAGGTGCTTTTCTTAATATATATCAATAACGGGTCACTCAAACCCTAAATCTTACCTAACCGTGAATCTAGCTTAGATCTAATAATCGCTTTACCTAGGCCCAATTTGATCTAATAATGATAGCCTATTTTCGTCCCAATCCAGGCATAAAGTAGAGAGAAATAGCATCGACCATTATAAAAGGCTTGGTTACTAATGAATGCTAATGATGGCATCGACCGTTAAAAATGGCATCGACCGTTTGCTAATAATGGCATCGACCGTTAAAAATGGCATCCACTGTTTACGAAAGGGAAATCAGCTTCGGCGAACACAATATCAAACGGTTCTTATGACGATGCGATTGAAGGTTAAGGACAACAAAAAAAAATAACTTTTCACAATTAGAAATGATGAAGGTATGTAGAAATAATCTACATTGTAACTATTTCCGAATCAAAAATACATCTTAAGCGTTTGCTAAAACGGATAATTGACGGGAATACTGACAACAGTTTGAGCGAAGCAAAAGACAAGCTGACTGAATACAGATGTACAATTTTGCGAAATGAATTTCCCTATTGAGAGCATAAGTTAAGATCAGTTTATCTCGTAATGAATTGTTACTGGATGTGTATTCGTGTACCAGTGAGTGGAAATGCGATGAGAAAGTCTGCAGCTAAGTAATAGTTATAGTCGTACTATCGTTATAGTCGTACTATCAGTTACTTTACTTGTCACACTGATCACGCCAAGAAATGAGAAAGTGCAGTTTTTCCAACGCCTCATTAAATGATTTCCCCGGTTCACTATGGTAAAGAGATATTTTCGAATGATCAGAAAATGATGTTACTATTTTGTTGCCCGACTGTTTTTTGGGTAGCAGTTAAAACAGACTGGAAATACTAATTATCACGTAGCTTTTTAATAAACTGATCAAAGGTCTCTCCTATCCATTAAGTACAAACACTTGACAACAAATTCCTGCCTACACTTGGGTTTCTGTACAAACTTGAAAGATCTTTGTTGAGTGTTTGAAATCTTGGATTTCATACAAAAAGAGCTCGAGTGTATTTTAAATAAGAAAAGCTTTTTTTTTTTTGCTCACTGACAGATTGCTTTATTCATATCAAGTCAAAATTATGCGATTTGGAGTTTTCATTCTAGCATTTCTGTACTTCTCTTGTTAATAAAGTCTATTGCTATCCCGTAGGTCAGAATTATGGTCGACAGTCATTCGTAATTTTATCCATGAATATATGTGGAACGTCGAGCTGCATTCCAAAAGGCCATAATATCGACAAAAAGATGGGTTTTCTGTTCTTTTGGCAGCCACACTATAATTCTATTCTTTAGTATGTTTTTATCACCTAGAAAACTTTGAACCGACAAAGGAAGCGATAATAAACCGGATTAAAAAAAAAAACATTCGAAAGGTCTGGTTCTTATGAAATCACATAATAGGTATACTTATCTAATGTCTAATCTCTGAAACACTCCAACAAGAAGTTTCTAGAACATTCTAGAACAGCCCTCAAAAAGAATTACTGAGAATTACTACTCATTTTATACCTCGTTGGCATTCTGCCAAAAATAATAAATAAATAATAATAAATAAATAAAACTGATTTGCATTAACCCTATCTTACCTGGGCTTTTTTTGAGTTCCTTAGCCTAGCGGGGTGGGGAGGGGGGCACATTATGCCACCCCTCGTAACCTCAAGAACAATAAGGCTATGGCAATGAAACTTAGAGAGTACATAGTTCGTCCAAAACTGTCTCCTTTGCGGTCCGCATGAATAGATGACGTGATACGACGTAGTTATTAGGTAATTAGTTATACGGCCGCCATCTTGGATCCGCCAGTTTGGATTTCTCAAATTATTCTAAACCTCAAAAGAAAACGTCAAAATTGACTCAAAATTAATCAAAACCTATAAATAAACGCTGAATAACGTAAACATGTAAAAGTTATACCAATAAACATTTTTTTCTTCATTCAAGGGTAAAATATGCAAATTAAAAAAAAACATGGCTGTCAAAAACTTATTGCTATGGAAACATGAAGTCACGTTATCAATAAAACGTCATATGTTATTGTTGCCAGATAAATTTTAGGAAAAGTCACAAAGTTTGATGGCGTTTGAAAACATATTAAAGAAGTCATGGTTGTTGAAAGTTAGCGCGGACACTTTGTGCCCCCCCCTCCCCCCCCCCCCCCCCCAGGCAAAAGAGGGTTAAACGCGTTTTATCGTCAATGGCACCAAAAACGTCACATTCACCAGGTAGTTCATGCAGAAAGTCATTATCATTACTTAAAACGAATTCATTAGTTACAACCAACAAATGGCTTAACACTGCCTGCTATTTAACTGTCAGCAATCTTTCGTGACAAGTACTAATTGTTCTTGACCACCCCGGAGCGACCACCTCTCGTAAGCGACCACCCCTCCTAAGCGACCACCTCTCCTATTGAAAGATCTTTTTACTTCTTGGCTTGTTCATGTTAAAAAGCCTTTTCATTCTTGTGTCATTCTTGTCTGTGTAGGAAATCCTAACGTGTGTCTATTGAAATAGACAGAAGTAGGAACACGTAAGACGAACATATTGTTGTTCACTGCATTTTAATTTTACCTTAATTTGTAGTTATTTTATTTTCTTATGGATCGTTTTTAACCACTTTGTACCTAGTTCCCGAATCTTCTTCGGCCATAGTTCAGCCATCGTCTTCACCGGAACCATCTCAACAAAATTCTGCAGCTTCAGCAACACCGCCACCAACACACTCACCAGGGAAACCATCAATGACCCCGCAACCATCACATACAGTCCAACCTTCTCCCGCCTCCTCCCAACTAGCTGTGTCAAGCAGCCCTCCAGGTAATTACTCTACAAATCAATTTATCATTGTTGCTGCTTTTTTTTTTTAAACTCGAAAAAACTATGTCCAGCCTGCGGATACAGCCACCTGTTATGACGTTACTGTAGGTAGGGCCTGGATCGAACATTAAGGATACCCGCAAGATCTAGTGGCGGGAACTCTACTATTAAAGACGTAATGTATTCGTATTAGGGTGTGATGACCGATGTAGACAACTTGTACGTGCAGGCCGAATGTCCTACTACGAACCGACAACATTAAATTGGCGACGAGGATGACTTTAAAGAGCTAGAATGGCGGTTAACATAGGATATAAACAGTTTCCGGAATTCGACATTCGCAAGGACCGTGAAACCGTCTACGCGCGCTTCAGCAAATATGCCGGGAGGTTAAAGAAAAAACGATATGCAAGCCTACAACATCACAGACAAAGCACAACAACGATCTTTGTTCCTAGATTCAATAGGCGAAGCCACGCTTGCAATATTCGAACAGCTTGGCGACATGGGAACAGATTTAGATGGAGCCATCAATGCACTACGAAACAAGTTTAAGGAATCGCAGAATCGATTGTATAAGATACACAAGTTTCGCTGTATCAAACAAGGAAAGGACGAAACTTGGGATTCATTCGTCTCCAAGCTTAGGGCGGAAGGCGAACACTGTGATTTCCCGACAGTTTGGTTGGATACCGAAATACTAATGGCCATGATCGAGAACGGTAAATCCAAGAAGATGAGAAGAAAACTATTACAAGACCAGCTAACAGTAGCCGATGCTCTCAAATACGCCAGAAGTATTGATAGCGCGGACCAACACGCCGCAAAAGTGGAGAATCAAACACCAACCGACGTAACCATCAAACAAGAAGTGGATAAAATCGAGGACAGAACAGACACAAAATTGCGTTTTAACTGCGGGAAACATTGGCCACACCAAGGAGGACCAAGAAGATGTCCGGCATTCGGCAAGCAGTGTGCGCGATGTGGAAACATAAATCACTTTGCAAAGTATTGTAAAAGCAAACAAGAAATTAAAGCTACGAATAAATTAACATGCAAAAGCAAACAACCATCTGACAACTCATCTGACTGCAGCGACGGAGAGGACGCGTGCACTCTGCAAACGGTAAACCCTATGGGACTTCCGGACAACAAGCCCCTAAAAAAGTGCGAATTGAAGGCGTTGGCATTACGGTACTCCCGGACAGCGGCGCTACGGTCAATGCTATGGACGAGACAACATTCAAGACATACGACGTAGAGAAGAAAGTGAAGATAAATTAAAGAAATCAAAATGTCAAAGACAATCATATGGGGCGGACACAGATGCAAACCTTCTACCTGTGCTGGGAAGCTTTGAAGCACTCACGGAGTCTAAGACAAGAATGAAGCTGGTCACGTAGAAGCTAATAAAAGGAAATACCCAGACAGCCCCGTTGCTCAGCTACAAGGATGGAAAAGACCTCGGAATGATACTGGTGAGCAATGCAATCGAAAAGAAAACCAAACAGTCAGAGGAGACGGGCAACCCAAAGAAGATACTGGAAGAATACAAGGACCGCTTAGAAGGGATTGGAAAGTTAAACGGCATCCAGGTCGACTTGAATGTTGACCCCAGTTTCAAGCCAATTGCACAGCCTCCACGCAAACAACCATTCAGCGTACGCCAGAAAATGGAAGAGGAAATACAACACCTCCTGGACCAGGACATCATTGAAAAGTCAACGAGCTAACGAGATGGGTATCACCACCAGTGGTCACTCCGAAGAAGGACCAAAGCCAGATACGCCTGTACGTGGATATGCGAGTGGCAGATCAAGCGATACCCCGCAGGCACACGCAGCCCCCCACGATAAACGACGTGGTCAATGAGCTAAGTGGCTGGACTGTGTTCTCACGCCTGGATATGCGCAAGGGATATCATCAACTGGAGCTCGTGGAGAACTCAAGAAACGTAACGACCTTTTCGACACATATCGGCTTGTACCGATATAAGACACTGAACTACGGTACGAGGTTAGCTGCAGAGATAACGATCAGAGAGAAACCGACGCAAGATCTCAAAGGAGTCTTCAACATAAGTGACGACATCATCGTTCATGGGTGTGTCGTAAGAGAGCATGATGAAACCTGGAGGCGCTCCTAAAGAAGAGTCGTGAGAAGAATGTCACATTCAATGAGGCGAAATGGGAATTCAACAAAGATCGGGTGGTGTATTACGGCTTGATGTTTTCAAAAGACAGAGTATCCCCAGACCCCTGCGAGGTGCAGGCCATCAAATCAGCTGGAAGCCCTAGAGATGCAACGGGACTTAACTCGTTTCTGTGCACAGTAAGATATAGCTCACGCTTCATGGAAGCAAGCAAGTATCAGAAGGCGGCAGGCAAACTCGGGGAACTACTAAAAGGAAAGTTCGAATGGAAACAGGAGCACTCGGAGGCATTCGAAGAAATGAAGAACATACTAAGCAGCGACACTGTCCAGGCGTATTACGTTCCTCAAGTAGAACACGAGCTCCACATCGATGGGTGCCCAATGGGGTTGGCCGCAACTCTCACCAAGAGGAAGCCGGGCGAGCAAGTTTGGCAAGTTGTAGAGTATGCTAGTCGGAGCCTCACAGATACAGAGAAACGGTGCAGCCAGATCGAACTAGAAGCGCTTGCAGGTGACTTTGGTTGCAGGAAGTTCCACCTGTTCCTGTATGGAAGACCCTTCAAGATGGCGACGGACCACAAACCGTTGGAAAGTGTATTTAACAAGCCGACGCATACGACCTCGATACGGGTACAAAGGATCGCGAACCGTATGATGGATTATGACTTTGTAGTGGAGTATCGACCGGGCAAAGAAAACATATCGGATTACACCTCACGACACCCTATGCAAATACATGAGTGCTCCAAGTTTGAAATGGGAACGACCGAGGACGTACAACACTACGTGAACTATGTGGTAACTTGTGACACGCCCAAAGCTATCACCAGAGACAAAGTGCAGAAAGCCACCGACGACGACGCAGTGCTACAAGCCCTAATAAAATGCATCCATCGAGGCCGGATAGACACAACGGTTACGAGCATACATGCGTACAAACATGTCTTTAGCGAACTTGCGGTGGTGGATGGAATCGTACTGAGAGCGGACAGAATTGTCGTGCCGGCAAACCTCTGGCAGAGGGTGACCGGGATTGCACACGAGGGGCACCAGGGACAAGTACGGACAAAACAGCTGTTGGGGGCGCATGTATGGTTCCCGGGAATGGACTCCCTATACGACAAGTTGGTGTCCACTTACATCGCCTGTCAAGCCAACACACCATTAACGCATCGGGAACCCCTCAAAATGACGGAGCTACCAGAAGGACCATGGAACATGGTCAGCGTGGACTTCTGCGGACCGCTAGCTAATGGGGGTCTCGCCCTCGTGTTCTACTGTCAATATGCCAGATACTCAGTAGTTGAATTTGTGGGAGCCACTAGCGAAAAGGCAACCGTCCCGATGATCAAGAGAGTGTTTGTCACATACAAAGTGCCGGAGGAGGTCAAATCGGACAACGGACCACCGTTCAATAGCCATAAATTTGAGAAGGACGCACAAGAAGAGGGTTTCAATCACCGAAAAGTAACACCTGGATGAGCGGAAGCCAACGGAGACGTGGAAAGGTTCATACAGAGGATAAAGAAGACCGCACGGATCGCGGCAGAACAGGGCAAACCGGTGCAGGAAGAAGTGCGCAGGGGAATCAGGGCCTACAGAGCAACACAACACCCAACCACGGGGGTCATCCCGAACAAACTTATGTTCGGGCGGGAGCTGCGAGGAAAATTCCCAGAGGCCTACAGACAACACAAGCACTCGAACGACTTGATGGTCCGTATTCGGAACAGGGAACGTAAGGAGAAAACGAAGAAATACGCCGACAAAAGGAGACACAGCTGTGATGAGAATCAAAGTGGGGGACACACGGTGTTGTGCAGACAAGAACGAAAGAACAGCCTAACCTCACTATATGACCCGGCCCCGATAGTCGTCATTGGCATCAAGGGAGACATGATTACGGCCAAGAAAAATCGGAAGATCCGTACCAGGAACAATGCGGATTGGAAGCTACTGAAGAACGGGTGTAGAGAGACAGTTCCGCTGGACGACTCTGATAATGACTCTGATGATGCCTTTGACCTAGGCGCAGAGCCAGCGGAGGGAATAGAGGTGACGCAGAGTGACACAGAGCAAGGACGGGGTGACAGACCCGAGCAGCCTGGGGCAGAATGTGACACAGAATAAAGACGCTGTGACAGACCACAAAGGAAGTGTACATCCACAAAAAAAACACTAAATATAAAGACTTTATTTCCGATTAGCGCCAGTTAGACTAGCACATCACGTGCACAAAGACTAGCACATCACTTGCACAAAGTACACATAATATAAGAACACTAGAAATGAATCTACCGGTTCCCTAGGTTATCAACTGTAAAAAGGGGACAGATGCAATGACGTTACTGTAGGTAGGGCATGGATCGAACATTCAGGATACCCGCAAGATCTAGTGGCGGGAACTCTACTACAAAAGGCGTAATGTATTCGTATTAAGGTGTGATGACCGATGTAGAAAAGAGACAACTTGTACGTGCAGGTCGAATGTCCTACTACGAACCGACAACATTAAACCACCTCTCTTCGCTGCAGCCTGCTACAGGCATTCCAGGTATTAACGCAAAGAGAGACTTTTCGCACGCGTGTCATTAGATAATGCACATTATATTTATTAGTCTTTGTTTTTCTTTATTTTTTTATTTCACAAGTTTAGGATAACTAAATTTACTGTTCTAAATGAGCAAACTGTCCTTCTGGTAACATTAATTCGATAACTGTATTTATTACTTTGTTGATCACTTGTAAATAAGAAACACTAGTCAGGGAAGAAATCGCATGCAGACATCATCGTGCCCTCTTTTTGTTTTTCTTCGTAGTTCACGGTAACTGGAGTAGCTGGTCTTTATGGCCAAACTGTAACAAGCCGTGTAATCAAGGATCCAAGACAAGGAAGCGACTGTGTGATAACCCTGAACCAGCTAATGGTGGAAGAAACTGCGAAGGCCCAGCAACCGAGAGCGAACTCTGTAACTCTGACCCATGTCCACGTGCGTATATTACATTTTTGAAAAACAAATAAAATAAAAAAGGTACTGCACAGAAGTTATACATGTTCTTATACTCATTGATTAAGAGCATACAGTTAATTCAGGATCGTATACGTGTATATGTACAGTCAAATTGATTTATAAATGTTATCGTGATATCGGGATCGGATTAACCCTATTTTGCCTGGCGGGGTGGGGGGGGGGGGGGCAAAGTACCATACGCTGACTTTCAACATCCATATCTTCTTTAATGTGTATTCAAACGCATCAAACTATGTGACTTTTTTAAAATTTATCTCGCAACAATTTCATGTCATTTTATTGATCACGTGACTTGATGTTTCCATGGCAAGAAGAGTTTGACAAGCATGTTTTTTTGAAATTTGTATATCTTTACCTTTGAATGAAGAAAAATAATGTTTATTGGCATTTTTGATTAATTTTGAGTCAATTTGGACGGTGTTTAAGAGGTTTTTGTAAAATTGGTGGATTCAAGATGGCGGCCGTATAACTAATTGCCTAATAACTACGTCATATGACGTCACGTTCCATTGTGCGGACCTCAAAGGAGACAGTTTTCTACGTACTATGTTCCCTTTAGGTTTCATTGTCAAATCCTTAATATTGTTTAAGTTACAAGGAGGGGGGCACCCCTCCCCAGGCTCAGGAACTAGCCTAGGCAAAATGGGGTTAAGATTTCAAAATCAGAATCTATAGAATGGCGATGAATTAATACACAGTTGGTGTGGTGTCGAATTTGATTTTTACCCGACTAAATAATTGTAGATGTAGATGTAGCTCTTAGCTGGCAAACTATCCCGACTGTTTTTGTTCATTAATTTACAATTGTATTGCGTACCTTTAAAAAAGCTAAGAAATTGAAATGATTAATGTAAACATTGCCCTCATAAAATAGCTTTCCGAGCCCGAAAAGTTATGGCGACTTTTGACACACGGACCCCAGCACAACATATACTCAGTTGCAGTGCATGTTGTGCATGTAGTTCATGCATGTAGTGGATGTAGTTCATGAAGTGCATGCAGTTCATGCATGTAGTGCATGTTGTGGATTGCGCTTCACTTTCGCACACCACAATTGTGCAGGCTAAGTCAAAAGCTGCAAAAAGGTTTTCGATCCAGAAGGGGTGTAAGCGTGAAAACGAACATTATCTAGGTTTTCTTGTGTTCTGCCGTTCTTAAGAACTATTTCATTGCTTTGTGGATTTCAAATTGTTGTTCTTTCTTTCAAAAGGGAAAAATTTCCGAATTCTATTAATCTTTGACGGCATGGTAATAAGCAAATAACTGAATGTGAGGAATAAAATCTGAATTAACTTTTTACTTATAGCTGATGACATAAATTATGATGTCAAGTTTGCAGCAAAAACCTGGTCTGCTGACCTGGCTGTCAAGGGAAGCTCAGGTTTCACAGACTTGGAGAACAAAATTGTCCAATATGTAAGTTACCTTTGTCTAGCTTTAAGAAACACTGCGTGCCAATTTGGAGGCAAGATATTGTCGTTTTTATGCTTCAGTTCCCAACGCGTGGAACGAATGTAAATTAGAAATTTTGTGTCATCAGAGCACAAAAGTGCCAATATGACGTAGCCCGAAATTGCATTAGGATGCTGCTTGGCTAGTAGGCATTTGTCGTCATGCGCTTTCCGAATACTTAATAAAATCCCATAATTTTATAAATTGAAGTATGTGGCGTCCAACGTTGGTACTCTATACTGTTTTCAAAACACTGACCTCAGTTCGTTCCCTGGATAACTTGCTTTAGTTCCATATTAAATTTTGCCGTGGGTTGATGAACATAAACAGTATTCAGTTCACGGACATGTCGATGATTGTTACGTGCTGATCAATTATTTATATTTTATCAATTTAATAACAGGTGACAAATTTTTACAGCACAATGTTTCAAGAGGTAGTTTGCAAAGTGTTATCGTTCAGGTAATTTGAACTTTTTATTAAATTTTAGTAGTTAAATTTCGTAGTTCAAATGTCTGTCAACGAGATACTTATCATGTCACTTTTAACTCGTCAATACGCGAGGCGTTGAACGAGTTACAGCAGTGGGACAGAATTTCACTCCATCAGGTGATCGGTCGATCGGCTGTTCACGTGGAGCCCGCAACATGTAATGGTTATCTGCCTTACGCATGAGGACGTCGTTAGAGGGATGAGAGGATGGGGAGTAGCACGCGGGGTTTGGTGGATCGTTGGAGCAAAACGCCTAGGAGAGGGAGGATCCGAAGAATGTTTAGTATCGACGAGTTGGATCATAGGAGTTTTTGATTTTACAGCGTGAACACTAGCACCGTCTAGTAATCCAAAACATCTCTCAAAGCAATCAATCCGCCTTGCATTTTTAAACTTTAGTCAGCCATCAAACACGACACATTTGTTGTGCTTTTTCCGAGGCACATGTGCAATTTGTGGATCGAGTAGTGATGTGCAAACAGGTTATTTGAAATATTTAGGTTAGGCGGGTGTTATCCCAGTACTTAACATTACCTTCCTTTCTCAATCAGTTTTCCATTATATTATTTTGATCGTTATCCCCAAATATCCTTTCTTGTTATTTGAAATTTTCATCTTCATAAAATACCAAACAATACGGAAACCCTTGTCTTGAATCGTAGCTGTGACTAGCTGTTTAAAAAACTAAGAAAGCCAGTAATACTCACGTTTTAAGTGTCTTCGCTGTAAAATAATACTCAATAAATTTCGTTTAGTTATATAATTATATGTTTGTTTGTTTGTTTCTTTGTTTTCAGGGAAGGAAGCGTTATTGTCAACTTCAATGTTACTTACATGGCAGTGGACTCACTACAGATCATCGCATTGCAAGAGCAAATTGACAGTGGAGGAACTTTAGGTGGCAATTCGGCAGCGTTACTAAACATTTCAAGCAGTAATGGTAAGTATGTAGTACTGGAACTGGCAAAATATAAGATATATTAATTAAACAATGTCGTCCGAAACGCCTGCTTTGATGTGCGTTTTGAAGGAAAACGAACAAGGAGGAGGCTGAAGATGCCGAATGCAACGATGACAATGACGATGATGATTCAGTGGAATCCAAAGGTGGCGATGACGATTGCGGTGAACGATTACTGTGATAATAAAAATTAGGATGATGCTAATGGTGATGATGATGATGATGGTGATGATGATGGTGATGATGGTGATGATGATGATGATGATGATGATGACCATGATGATCGTTTCCCACAATTTCTGTTCCCTTTTTTAAAACGTTAAAATCGTTTGGACTTCAACAAAAATCTCTCCATGTCTGATGATTTCTTACAAGTTCAAGGTGGTACGATGGTAGAAATTGCGTTTTCTTGATCTCAGAGCGCAATACGATTTCGGAAATATGCTAAACTCTAAATGCGTTCCTTTAAATTAGGAACAGATATTAATAGGTCCACTTGTTCCTATATATGAATAGCAAGACTCAATTATATATGAATAGCAAGACTCAATTTTTCACGAAGACGTTGCCGTCTACGTGAAAAATTGACTAAAATGCCGATTGGCTTCAAGTTGCGGTTCTTATTGCAGAAACCCAAGGGGAAAAACGATAATGCGGTGTATATTGTACGTCAACGTGACCATCAAACGACACTACGAAAAAGATAAACAACTTTCCACGTCCGCTACACTAAGTTATTTCTTTTGAAATACGCCATGCCCCCGCTATACCCTAGGAACTAAAAAAAGAATCCCTGCACTGCACATGTGTCCAAAAGATCACTGTGGATTTCTACGGATCTCAACATTTCATTTTAAATACGCCATGCACGATATACTCGGTATACACTTGGCACTAAAAAATACTTCCACTTTTTTTATATGTCACTGTGGAATAACGCTGAGTTCAAAATTTTATTTCAAATACGCCATGCACGTTATACGCGGTATGCACTTGGTTCTAAAAAACAAACTTTCACTTGTTAGAGTAAGAATAAAATGTACCAAAAACCATGCTTGCTGGTAGTTCCATGCAGTGTTTCACTACTGAAATCCATTGCAGAGAAAACAGACCTCTGATATGGCCGACATTTCCGCCATTATTATTTATAAAATGAAACAAAATAAAATAAATATTTCATGTCTTCATTTTGCCGTCTTTCCCGTGAAATCCGTCTTTTCCGCCATCATTACAAAAGTCTTTTAGTCAACTGCCTTGCATGACTGGAAGTTGACCGAGTGAAAGACTTTTGTAATAACGGCGGAAAAGACGGATTTCACGGAAAAGACGGCAAAATGAATAAATTAAATAATAAATGAAAAAAAAATGAAATAAAATAAAATAAAATAAAGAAATATTTAATTTATTCATTTTCCCGTCTTTCCCGTGAAATCCGTCTTTTCCGCCGTTATAACAAAAGTCTTTCACTCAGTCAACTTCCAGTCATGCAAGGCAGTTGACTGAAAGACTTTTGTAATGATGGCGGAAAAGACGGATTTCACGGAAAAGTCGGCAAAATGAATAAATTAAATATTAAATAAAAAAAAAATGAAATAAAATGAAATAAAAAATGAAAAAAAAAAATTTAATTTTATTTTTTTTATTTCAATTTTTTTTATTTTTTTTTTCATTTTTTTAATGAAATAAAAAAATAAAATTAAAATATTTTTTTATTTTATTTCGTTTTTTATTTTTTTTTTATTTAACATTTAATTTATTCATTTTGCCGTCTTTTCCGTGAAATCCGTCTTTTCCGCCATCATCACAAAAGTCTTTCAGTCAACTGCCTTGCATGACTGGAAGTTGACTGAGTGAAAGACTTTTTAATAACGGCGGAAAAGACGGATTTCACGGGAAAGACGGGAGGGAAAATGAAGAAATGAAATATATATATATTTTATTTTTATTTCATTTTTTATTTTATTTCATTTTTTTATTATATATATTTAATTTATTCATTTTGCCGTCTTTTCCGTGAAATCCGTCTCTTCCGCCATCATCACAAAAGTCTTTCAGTCAACTGCCTTGCATGACTGGAAGTTGACTGAGTGAAAGACTTTTTTAATAACGGCGGAAAAGACGGATTTCACGGGAAAGACGGAAAAATGAAGAAATGAAATATATTTTTTTACTTTATTTTATTTCATTTTATAAATAATAATGGCGGAAATGTCGCCATATCAGAGGTCTCTTTTCTCTGCAATGAATTTCAGAAGTGAAACACTGCATGGAACTACCAGCAAGCATGGATTTTGGTACATTTTATTTTACTCAAATGAATTGATACTGAAGACCACAGCTTGACATCTTTTCGATTTCCTGTTATTTTAATGGCTGAAAAGTCGGATTTTGCATCTCTAGGTATCTTCTTGTATCGTCCCGATTCGATGTAGGTAATGAGGGCAAGAAATTCGCATTTTGGCTTTGCTGTCAACCGCTTATATGGTGTAAAATAGTAGTTTACTGCTATTTTGGCTAATGACGCTCTTGGTTATTGTCGATATTTCACAAGTTTGTTTCCTCTATAAAGAAGAACACGTTTTTGAGCCTTATCGCCAGTTGGAGAGATGCAGAGGGCAAGTTACCCTTGCAGGCAACTGAACAGTCGTTCGATAAAGAGTGCCTCTTTATGTTACTTAAGTCCAGTTGTTGTGGGAAAATGTAGTGCGATAAGCGCAAAATGCGTGTGCAAAGTAGAAGACGAGGGCTTCGAAAATGCGTGGAACAACGTCTGTCGAACCAGAGATACTTGCGACAAGGCACTACTCTGTTAGTATTTTTCTTGTATTTTATCTTTTCAAACATGTTATCGCACCTCGATTCCAAAAAATCAAAGTTCCTTTCTTTCACAATGACTGTTTTTCTGTATTTAGTTTTCTACAGGCATTTCATGCACGAGAAAGGCACTTAGTTTTAATTTGGGGTAGTTTTGACCCCAAAACCTCAAAATCACCATGACATAGCTCCTTTAAGCTGGGTGAATCTTTCAATTATATAAAGAATGCACATAGTTTATCGAAACTATTGTTTAACAATTAAATGCATGCAAAGAACTTCAATGTCAGCTACGATAAGTTTACAAGTTATATTATCAAGAAGAGTTCAAGTCAGTCTGCGCCATATCGTTGCGTTTCGCGCATTGTATTGGCTTGCTAGAGAGCTTGAGTTCTGTCCAATTCATAAACATTTTTCCCTCGCGACTAATCAAATGTCTGTGATTCACTTGTTTGTGGCATGTAAAGAACTTTCAATGTCAACTGGATACGTTAAGTACTTATATTCTCAAGAAGAGTTCAAGTTAGTCTGCGCCATATCATTGCGTTTCGCGCATTGATTTGGCTTGCTAAAGAGCTTGAATTCTGTCCAATTCATAACATTTTTAACTCGCGACTAAGCAAATGTCCGCGCCGATGGTCGATTCACTTATTTGTGGCATGCAAAGAACTTTCAATGTCAACTAGATAAGTTTACTACTTATATTATCGAGAAGAGTTCAGTAAAAACTCAACAACAAGGGTTCAGTTTTGTTAAAATTATGCTACTAGTGCTGTAAGAGTAAAAGTAAGTGTCTTGCGCTTCGCATGGCCAGGATGGAAATGGATTGCATCTTGAAAAAATTGGCCAATTTTTCAAGTTTATCGCTTCTCTCTTGAAAAACTCGCTAAAACTGTTTATGGTTTATCCTCTCTTTGAGAATTCAATTGATATCTTCCTCTTAGTGTTCTACATGAGCATTTCATGCACGATAAAGGTACTTAGTTTTAATTTGGGGGCGGTTTTGACCCCAAAACCTCAAAATCACCATGACATAGCTCCTTTAAGCTGGGCGGATCCTTAATTTAAAGAATACAAACAACAACAACAACAAACAAAACTTTATTAGGCATATAAACTTAAATACAGTTACCCTGCAAGTTAGCAAAAACGCAATTCGAGGCAGGGAAAAGTAATGTAATTGAAAATAATAAAGGTTGGACAACATAACAATACAGAAGCTGATCTGTAGAGTTACAGATTTTTTTAAAGCTTTGATAAAATCATGATATTGGTGGCAGACACGGGAAATAAATGAAATGTGCAAATTATACCAATTTCATTTGTTTAATATCACAAAGTATTTGGGGAACATCAATATAGTCATCTGTTTTCTGAAGAATCTCCAGAAGAATTTGTTTGATTTTCGATTTGAATTGAGATTTCCTCAACGATTTAAGGGATTTAGGTAGTCCGTTCCATATCATAGCACCAGTTCTCGCAAATGATTTTTTCATTTTTTTCCGTTCGGGAGTACTCAACATAATAATTTGATGCAGACCTAGTTCTATAGTTATGTACATCGGTCGTTAGTCTGAACATACTTCTCAGATTACTTGGAACAGTTTGGTGATAAACGTCATGCATCAACAACGAAAGACGTTCAAAATTTAAAAAGGTTAATGGTAGAGTCCTCGTTTGATGGAAGAAGGGAATGGCATGGTCCATAGGTTTAGCGAAAAATATCAATCGAAGAGCTCTTTTCTGAAGAATCAATAATTTATTTGTATGAACTTAAGCACCTTGGCCCCAAGCACATATACCATAGGTTAAATAGGGCGAAATTAGGGACTGAAAGATAGTCAAGAGCGTTTGACGAGGAACAAAATGCCTTAACTTTGCTATAACACCAACGCATGTACTAATTTTTCCAGATATGTGCTCAATATGATGTTTCCAGGAGAGATCAGCATCAATATAAACTCCTAGGTATTTAACATATTCCTTCATCTCAAGAAATTGGTGTGAATTTGTTTCATTATCAAGAACAGTAATGCGTGGAATAAATGGTAAAGATTTTTGACGCGGACGAAAAATTACAAAGTTAGATTTCTTAATATTAAGTGATAGCTTATTGGCCTTCAGCCAATCACAAAGATTTCCAAGTTCAGTGTTAATTTTGAATTCAAGTTCGCGTAAGTTTTTATTAGCATACAACATGCTAGTGTCATCGGCAAACAAATAAAATTTAAGCACACAGCTTGATTTGTGAATATCATTAATGTACAGGAGGAATAAAAGTGGTCCAAGTACTGAACCCTGTGGGACCCCACAGAGTGTTAGTTCTTGGTTTGATATAGTGTCATTAACAAGTGTTGTTTGTTTACGGTTTGTCAGGTATGATTTAAACCAGTCATGCACAACACCCCTGATACCGTAATTGTAGAGCTTAGATAAAAGAATACTATGATTCACTGTATCAAACGCTTTTTTAAGATCAATAAAAATTCCGCACGTGTATTTTCCTTGGTCCATGTTACATTGTATGGTGTTAATAATATCAAGTATTGCGTGTTGGGTATTATGTTTAGTACGAAACCCGTATTGTGAGGCAAATAGGATGTCATATTTGTCAATAAATTTACTGAGTCTAGTAAACATAAGTTTTTCAAAAATTCTGTTATAAACAGACAGAAGGGAGATTGGGCGATAGTTTCCTGCCTCCGTGGCATCATCTGCCTTAAAAACGGGAATTATTTTAGCAAGTTTAAGTTTATCTGGATAAATTCCACATGAGATAGATTGGTTAAAAATATTTGCTAAAGGTTCACTTATAATATATTTACCCATTTTAAGAAGTTTAATAGGACACGAATAAAGCCCGTAGGCTTTATTATTTGATAACAGACTGATTTCACTCACAATGTCACTTGGAGTAACTGGTTCAAAACTGAACGTATTAAGTACCGGTGGATCTAGAAAATGATTGAAACATTTTTCTACAGGGGGTATGGCGCTGGCTAATTTGTGGCCAACGTTTGCAAAATAGTTATTCATTGTGTTACTTATTTCTTTATGGTTGCATGTTAATTTATTGTTTTTACTGGTTTTGAGACTGTTTATTTTATTTACTTTATTTCTGTTGCGAAATATCAGCGAATTAATCCCGTTCCACGTTTGCTTAATATCAAATAATGTTGACGTAAAATAATGGTGATAGTAGTTCTTTTTACTTAATCGAATTAGTGTTGTCAGTTTATTACGATAGATCCTGTATTTGTCAGTATCACCGTTTAAGAAAAGATTATTTTTTATTCTTATTGAGGTCATTAAGCCTTTTGTTATCCAAGGTTTAGAAAGAATTTTAAACTTCCTTTTGGAGATGTTTTTCATTGGGGCATGCTTGTTCACTACTTTATTGATTTTATTGTAAAAGGTCGAAAACACTAAGTTGGTATCCGGCTTATCGCAAACTTCATTCCAGTTAATTTCCGATAACTCCATTAAAAATTGGTTCTCATTGAATCTTGAATAATCTCTTACTTTTTTGGTTGACTGTGTTTTGAACGCCTCACAATGGGAAGTAGAAAGACAAACCTGCACAAAATGATCGCTTACATCCGATACGATATTTCCACTTGTCAAAAATTCATCAAGATTATTGGTAAATATATTATCAATTAAGGTGGCCGAATTTCCGTGGACTCTGGTTGGTTTATCGATTGTGGGCAAAAACGATAAACTCTGAATAGTTTGGAGTAAATTCTGGCTGAAGGAACAGGACTCATATTTTAACAGATCTATATTAAAGTCCCCAAGGAAATAAATGGTTTTGTTACTGCTACTCAGCTGTTCAAGAGTAGATGAAACATAGTTAAGAAAAGCTTCTGGATTGTTATGCTGCCTGTAGACAATCCCGCATATGATGTTCTTAGTGTTAGATTGTTGAAATTCAATCCAGAGTGCTTGAAAAGCGGTATTTGAAGTACGTTCAATAACCTTATAATTTAGTTGTTCTTTTATATAAAAACCAACACCTCCCGCTGAAAGAGGTGTTGGTACTGATTCAAAGCAATAGCCTGGTAATACTGGTATGAATTCAGGAGAATCTGAATTGCAAATTCTAGTTTCTGTTAAGCCTATTACATCAAAATTTACTCCAATTTCGCCCAAAATTTGGTTTTGAAGATCTTAAAAATTCTTTTTGAGACTCCTAACATTATTATGAAGGATACTAACATTGCATCTAGAGTTGATCTTTGAATTTGAAGACATTTTATAGAAGCTGTAAGGTGAATAACATTTCGATCTAGGACATTTGTTTATGTAAAGACTATTTGGGTCAAAACTATCAGTTCGTGAATTAAGCTGAAATAAACTTAAATCATGTAGGCTTCATAATGACTCTAGTGGTTTTCTAGAGACATTATTCAGACCCAGCAAGCTGTTAAACAGCGGATGTATAGTCGATAATGGACTTTTACAATGGTAATAGGGGAGTTGAGATAATAACCATTTGTTACATTTAGCCTCTTGCTTTCTCTCAGTTTGAGAGATTGATCGTGACCTTCTTTGACTCATGATAATAAATTAGGTATTACACTTAGCTTACATACTGTTACTTTTGCTTCCCAGGTTAGTAGTCGACTTGACTTCGGCTAGTAATTTCCGTAAATTTGGCAAGGTCATTGTCGTTCTTGATGCAATGGATTCTTGACTGATCAGCTTCCCTCAAATAGATTGCACTTTCCTTTGCCCAACAATATTTCCACATGTAACGGGTTTGAACTTTCTTTGCTTCCGCTAGAAGCGACTGAAGCTTCGGCGTTAAGTGGTCGAATAACTTTGCATTCGCGAATGTCGCTTCTGGAATCGTTATCCCTACAGACGCTGGGTCAATTGCACTGATTTCTTTCCTGAATCGCATGACTTGTTCCTTCGCTAAGCGCCTAACGAACTTACATACAATTGGTTTTGTTTCCTCACTCGCTCTCGAGGGTACTCTATGAGCTATATCAATGTCCTGCAATGAGATATTATCAGTTCCCATTTCGTGAAAGATGTTAACTATTGTTTGTTTAACAATTACATACATGCAAAGAACTTTCAATGTCAACTAGCTAAGTTTACTAGTTACATTATCAAGAAGAGTTGAATGCTTCAAAATTAAATGGCGCTGTTGATTCTGTAGTTTATTCTCTGTGTTATTTTTTCGAGCTTAAAAGTTAAGCTGGGTGTATCGTTCAATTATATAAATGACTACACATCGCCTTTTGTTTAATTTAATTGTTTAATTGTAACTATTGTTTAACAATTACATCAGTACATGCAAGGAACTTTCAATGTTACTACTTATATTATCAAGAAGAGTTCAGTAAAAACCCAACAATAAGGGTTCAGTTTTGTTTTGTTTTTTGAGTAAAACTAACTGTCTTGCGCGCTGCACATGGCCAGGATGGAGATGGATTGTATCTTGAAAATATTGGCCAATATCTTGAAAAAAATTGGCCAATTTTTTCAAGTTTATCGCTTCTCTCTTGGAAAACTCGTTAAAAATCTGATTATGGTTTATTTTCTCTTGAGAATTCACTTGATATCTTCCTCTTAGTTTTCTACAAGCATTTCATGCACGATAAAGGTACTTAGTTTCAATTTGAGCAGTTTTGACCCCAAAAAACTCAAAATCACCATGGTATAGCTCCTTTAAGCTGGGTGAATCTTTCAATATTATATAAAGAATACACATCGATTATCGAAACCACTGTTTGACAATTCCATACATGCAAAGAATTTTCAATGTCAACTGGATAAGTTTGCTAGTTATATTATCAAGAAGAGTTTCAAGTCAGTCTGCGCCATGTCATTGCGTTTAGCGCATTGTATTGGCTTGCTAGAGAGCTCGAGTTCTGTCCGATTCATAACATTTTCCCCTCGCGACTAAGTAAATGTCTGCGCCGATGGTCGATCCACTTATTTGTGGCATGATTTCGAATGTGATCCAAATCTCCTCGCAGCACGGCTCAGCAGAGAGTTTGCTGTCCTTCCGGTTTGAAAATGAAATTCGGGGTCTCTTAGAATCGCTTGCCATTGCCCGTAGCCGTGTCGTTCAAGTCCCGTTTTTAGATATCGGTCCTCCTCGGGGGTGAACAACATTTGTTTTCTTCTCGCGCCAATTTCAGTAGCTTTGGACGCGCGCTCTGTCTTTAGACTTGCAACCCTCCGTAAAGGCTTAGGCCGCGGTGGTGTTTTGGGGCTCGTTTCGACTTCGTCCGCAGAAGACATGTCGCCTTTAACGTCATCGTCCTGCTCTTGGGAAGACGTTGATTTGTCCGAAAGCCTCGAGCGCACGTCCATTTCTAACTCCGATCCCTTGTCGCCGTGCAGTCTTTCCAGGAATTCGTGCGCTTTTGTAGCGACCTCGCGCGATCGTTGTTTTTGATAGTGAACTCTTGCCACGACAGAGCTGTGTTTCTGGTCCTCGGAGATCGGGCTTTGCGCGCTACTGCTGAGATGTTTGGAGCTCTCGGTTTCAACAATTTGTCGATAGCGAGTCGGGTGAACGTACTTGCCAGTTGCGTCGAAAACTAACTTGCTCATCAGTTCTCCCAGCTTGTTTTGCTGTCCTCCGTTTCTCGTTACTAAAACGTAATCGCAGGTCGGCTTGAGCAGAGGGCGAATGTGATTGATGTATCCATCCAACACTTGCATGCTAGTGTCAGTCAGGAATAGAGAATCGAAGCCGTATTTGCCCGCCGTTTTGAACATTTTCTGATCGATAAACCCGCCGTTCGTCTTAGCTTTGTTCACCATGTCGACGGTCAAATACTGATATGTCATTGGGCGCGATCCTTTGACCTTGATAAACAAATACACGGCGAGGAATTTGGTGGCAAACGACAAGTCCAACGGGGATACCGTACCCTGTTTCTCCTTGCACGCGTTCAGCACGCCCTCGTAGCGCGGCAAGAAACGCGCCACGACTTCCAATAGCTCCTCTAGCGTTGCCCAATGTCCCTTGGCTTCTAAGGCGTCGATATCGAGTTCGCTGGTCCACTGCAATCGCATCATTTTGGAAACGGTTTTGCGCACCCTTTTCAGGTACATTTCTGTCGAAGACAGCCCTCTCAAAATGGAGTCCGATGCGCCGTTCACTTTTTGAAAGTCTCCCAGTTCCGCAATGGCGTCCAAGTAGCCTAGACGTCCTGCGTGCCCGAGCTTCCAGTCGTCTTGCATTGTGTCGACAAATTTAAATAGGAGATTGGGAGAACATAAACTAAAGTCGACGATGTCAAAAGTGAGCTCCTCTTCGTCTTCGCAACAGAATTTGAGAAATTTCAAAACACTTGCTGACGATTTGTTGTGCTTGGCGATCGCTTTTACAGCCGCCGCCACTGCCGGTTAGCCAGGATGAAAAATCTCGAGCAATATCGCTCGACATGTCAAAAGACGCGATTGTTCTGATTTTACGTCGAGCCTTCTGATCGGCGTCGGCTTCATTTTCCGCGTTGCCTAAACACGCCGCTTCAATCTCAGTGCTGTTTGGCTTTTCGTCGAAATGAAAATACCAACGGTGTTTGTTCTTTACGTGTTTTCTACAGCCTCTTTGCGAGGTAAATCCATCGCGATTGCAGGTTTGAAGTGGACAGTGAAAAAGGCCATCAGAATCATCTTCTTCTAAGTGAAGCCTCTTTTGTTTGGGCGATGCGTTTGCTAACTTTGACCAGTCGATCTCGTCTTCTCGTTTGTTCATCTCTAGCACCAAACTTAGCTGGAAGATTTTAAAGTTTCTATCGCGCGGTTACTACATACATTAGCCGACTTGTTTATCCCTCCCAAGAGACATTATTCGATGTTTGGCTAAAAAAGCTTGTTCCTTGTCGCATTATCTCTTACATGTCCCATTGTTCGCACAACACAATTAAACAAATTTGTTTTAGGGCCGACACATAACCAAACGGAACAAAAGGACAAATCCGAACTTGCACGGACCTGCATGACCTAATCACGTGATTAAACATGCTGTAGGCAAGCCAGAGTTGCAGACTAACATCGTGAGCGCGAGTTCCTGATTGCTAACGCTAAATAGGATCCATCGTTCCCATTACTTAAAGCCGTTAAAACAAAATGGAACACCAGTTCCTGTTCGATTAAAAGCTAAGCGAAGCTTATTGCGGTTTAAAAACGGAACAATAGTTCCCATTCAGTTGAAATAGGAACAGTTTGTTTAGGAACAAACTTGTTCCTTTGTGACGCTAATAGAGAAGGCTTAATCGGAACAACTGGTCCTCGTTATCGAGGTCAACAGCATAATATGCTAGTTAACAGGAACAAAGTGTTCCTTATTGGGTTAAGTGGGCAGTCAAATTAGGAACATTTGTTCTCCTTTCTCTCAAAAGGGAACAGATAGAAAAACCGGAACAACCCAAAAAGGACCTTTTGTTCCTAAACAGATGATAACGGAACCAGCTGTTCCTTTTCACCTCAATAAATAGGAACTTCGTGTTCCTAAGTGCTACAAATAGGAACCATTTGTTCTTTTTCACTTGAGAGTAAATAGGAACACGAGTTCCTATTTGCTACAAATAGGAACCATTTGTTCCTTTTCACCTGAGAGTAAATAGGAACACGAGTTCCTGTTTGTTACAAATAGGAACCATTTGTTCCTTTTCACCTGAGAGTAAATATGAACACGAGTTCCTATTTGCTACAAATAGGAACCATTTGTTCCTTTTCACCTGAGAGTAAATAGGAACACGAGTTCCTATTTGCTACAAATAGGAACCATTTGTTCCTTTTCACTTGAGTAAATAGGAACACGAGTTCCTATTTGCTACAAATAGGAACCATTTGTTCCTTTTCACCTGAGTAAATAGGAACAAGAGTTCCTATTTGCTACAAATAGGAACCATTTGTTCCTTTTCACCCGAGAGTAAATAGGAACACGAAGTTCCTATTTGCTACAAATAGGAACCATTTGTTCCTTTTCACCTGAGAGTAAATAGGAACACGAGTTCCTATTGGCTACAAATAGGAACCATTTGTTCCTTTTCACCTGAGTAAATAGGAACACGAGTTCCTATTTGCTACAAATAGGAACCATTCGTTCCTTTTCACCTTAGTTAATGGGAACACGAAGTTCCTATTTGCTACAAATAGGAACAATTTGTTCCTTTTCACCTGAGTAAATAGGAACACGAAGTTCCTATTTACTACAAATAGGAACCATTTGTTCCTTTTCACCTGAGTAAATAGGAACACGAAGTTCCTATTTACTACAAATAGGAACCAGTTGTTCCTTTTCACCTGAATAAATAGGAACTTCGTGTTCCCAAGTACAACAAAAGGAACAATTTGTTCCGAATTTGCAAATCTTTGTTCCTTTTAAGGATTTGCGAAGGAACAAAAGTTCCTTTTTGTACAAATTTAATTTGTTCCTAAAGTAATTAAAGGAACAAAAAGCAAAAAAAAGCGGAACACTTGATTTTTGAAAAACCTCTTATATTTTGAGTCGCATCACTTAAAATCCTAAGTTGAAAATGTTTTCATGTGAAGAGTAGCCCAATAAGACCAAGCACAAAATACCAAGTTAAAACGTTGTGTTTGAAGCCAAAATTCTTGCTGTCATTACTTTTGGGGAATGTATATGATGATAATGGTGATAATGATGATCATTATGATGATGATGATAGTCAATATAAAACACAAAACGGCATACCTAAGAAAATATTCAAAACATGTTAGTTTGAGTGAATGAGTTTCGCAGTAGTTTTAATTAATTGCTTTGTTCAATGTTGTCAAATTGCTATTTCTCGGTTACCATTATCAACTTGTAAATTTGTTTTGTTATTTTTACCTTTGCTACTTTTTTACTTCTTTTTTTTCTTTTGTTTTACTTTTTTTTGACTTCTTCTGACTTCTATGACTTCTTTTTTACTTCTTTTACTATTTTTTACTTTTTTATTTACAGTGCCAGGTGAAGCGCCAGTGATACTAGAAGCCACAAGTCCCACGTCAACGACTATCGACGTCAAATGGACCGAGGTCACACAGCTAAATTCAGCTAACCTAAAAGGATATGGTATCGTGTACAAGAAAATAGGCGGAACATTCCAAGTAGGCTTCCTTAAATCCGTGCTCCCGACACCTCGAGAAGCAACATTGGAGGATCTGGAGAAGTTCACAAATTATACAATTCGCGTGTTTGCCTTTTCGAGTCTTGGAAACGGAGTTTCAAGCCAGCCATTCTCTTTACAGACTCAAGAAGATGGTAAGCTTAGAATGTTGATAGCCGGCAGAGTCTTCATATAGCTTTGTTAACCTGCCGTAGTGAATTTAATAGCGTCGTCTAGTAATAATTATCAAACGTGACTGAGCTTGCCGTTTGTTTAAAATATCCACCACGGAGAAAATATTTTATAAACCGACGCATAGCGGACTGCTTTCTTTGTTTTGTTTTCTTTTGTTCGACTTTTCTTTTTCTTTGGAAATTCAAGATCTTTATGAAACACTCGTTCTTAGATAGGTTTGATTTATTTTCTCAAACTGACCATTAAATAAACAACAACGCTTCAGCACACACATAATGACTGTACCCATTGCATAAAGACTAGTCTTGTCATCCACTCCCCAGTCAACTATGGATTTAATTGAAAATCTTTATAAAACACCCTTTTGGAATGTTTCATATATATTCCAAACTTACGATGAAGTAAAGAAAATACGAAAACACTCAGCCTACACGTTTGTCTGCACCCACTGCACGGATACAAAAACAACAACAACAACAAAACTTTTTTGAACCATCAGTCGTACACGCAAACTTATATCCCCTCTGTGGTACGGGGGGGGGGGGGGTTGCAAGTCCCCATGGGTTTTTGCGGTGTTACAATATTTCGAAAATATTTCACATCTATTACTTAGATTGCGATGTGCTCTACAAGATAAGGTAAATATTTTGGGTTGAAGCGCTACTGTGGGTCCGTGACGTCATCCAAGATGGCCGAAAACTTCAACTTTATCAGGAAAATGCAGAAATTGCAAATATTTAATGCAAGAGTTGCAAAATATGACACAATTAAACATTGTGCTGCTTTTGCACGCATTTTTATTTAAAAAAAAAATGGCTTGACCTCGTGCTACTTATGACGTCATATCTTGTTACCATAGAAACTAGTTTCAGCTAAACTTTAAGAAAATGTGTGAAAAGGTTAAATGAATACATACTAAAGACGGAAGGTGCCAACAATAAATGAAAAAAAATTGGCGAAAAAACCTTAAGGAGTGATGGATTTACGTCCGAGAGTTAACAGGTAATACGTAAATATATACAATGTTGAATAAAAAGAATAATAGGGGTACTGGTCACCTAAAATAACCTTTAATTTAAAAAAAAAAAATGGCATGCAGCCAGTTAATACAAAATATATTTAACATGTTCAGGTTGGGAACACAAACAAACAAAGGCACACACGCAAAAATAGGAGTAAACAGAAATAAATAATATTGGTACAAATAAATATTTATTACATCACAAATGTTGAACCGTGTGTTATAGGCGTTAGGCCCATGATACATGGTTCAACATTCTTGAACAACGGCTGCTCAACAAATGTTGAACAGTGTTTCATGCCATTCAATTGTAACATGTTGAACGTTGATGAACGAAAGCAGAAAAAGGACCTATTCCATTCAACAAGTTGCAACTTATCAAACGACCTAGTCAATCGTTTTATAATGTTGAATGTGTTTTCTACTCATTCAACAAGTTGAAACATCGTCTAACATTTGTTGAGCAGCAGATGTTGACCGCGGTTTAACCGTGTATCATTCGCTTAACATTCTTATTGCTACAGTCCCCAGTCAAACTCCACCGAACACCATTGTCCAGTCAACGAGTTCAAGCACAATTGATGTTTCCTGGGAAGCAATCGATCAGGCCTTCGTACATGGAATACTCCTGGGATATGAAGTTAGATATGCTAAGGATAATGGCTCACCTAAAACTAAGACCCTGGATCCTGGCACTAACAAAATAACTTTAAGTGACTTGGAATACTTCACGAAGTACAAGGTGGTAGTATGTGCCAAGACTTCCAAGGGCTGTGGGAAGGAATATTCCGCCATTTCTTACACGTGGGGCGATGGTAAGTGATAGATAAACTATTAGCGGTAGATATGTATGTTTATTTACAATGCTGGGTAAGCCGCAGTCGAGGCTTATTTCCCTTTGCAAACGTTCTACGCAATCATTAGTAATACCAAGAGAAAAAAATTGGACAGAGAGGGAGTCTCCCAGTAATGGGTTTGGAATATCTTAATTGCAAAAAAGTTATTTTAGTAACAATGCGGACCAATGCGGAAACATTTTACGGTGAGCTGGTTGACTGCCGGAAGACTCGCTTTCATGAATCAGCGCGTCAAGCCAGGCGGAGTCAGCAAATTAAAAAATGGCGACCATCGCGGTGGTAATTTCGCATGTGAAAAAGAAAGTAAAATGGTCCTGTTTGAGCTAAGAACGTTATATAGTACCACAGAGGCTGGATACATAGATCTTTATTTATCTTTATACACAAACTGTTGCAAATGAAGCGGTAAAAAGGGGGCTGGACAATTCAACTTACCGGACAGATGCCAATCAACCATCTACTCCAATCTCTTGTAAGCGTCGTTTCTAAAAGTTTGAAGTCGCTTTGCTCGATCGATGGCCAGCCCATCCAAACTTTTCAGACGTGAAATAGTTGCATACTGTAGAATTCAAAGTTGTTATGCTTTTTTTTTTGTAGCTGAAGGATAGGATGATTCTCTTCTGGGAAAATTTCAACACGGCAAGGAGATAAAAACGCTAAAACCGGTTCACATGCGCGCATGCATGGATTTGTTTTCTATAAGCTCACGTTTGGAAGGACCTTGTCAGGAGCATCTTCTTTCCATGGAAAATGAATATCAGTTCTGTTGAGGTCAGCTACCAAGGAACTCTATACTGACAGCCGGGTTAGAGGTTATTTAGAGCCAAAGTGTGAGTAAAATTTCTGGAAAGGTGATTGAATTTTATTTATTCGATAGGCCGCGTGTTCTAAGTTGAATTCATCTAAGCTTATTTGGATTATTGACTTCAAAAAAAAAATCCAGTAGACTTGTATTATTTTATTTCAGTGATGTCACCTTAATTTATTCATTGAGCTTTAGGATAAAGGCCACCATTTCTTTTTAGTAAGCTTATAACGTTAAGCTTATAGCTTTTTTAAGCTTAAAAAGGCCTTATAATAAAATTGCGGGCCTCCCCTTCGTCAGAAAAAAGATCAGAAAGTTTGGCTGACACTGTATGCGGCGTCAAAAAACTTAAATGACCTACTCTAGAAAATAAAAGGCAATCAATTAAGAATTGTAGCTAAGGACAAAATGCTTTGATCATACACTTAAATTCCACCCAAGGCCATTTTTATCAATAAATGATTTCGAAAGATCAATCGCCGATCGGTGCCTTGCTTGGAAGCGGCCGCCGTTTACACGCTTTGTATTTAGCATTTTTTGCATAAATTTCTATGGACATCTTTATTCGCCTTCTCACATTTATGTTTCATAAACGAATCGATTAGATCCTTTTCCGCTAGTGAGTGTAGGTTGCTGTTATTGGATTATTTCGCCAAAATAGTTTCAGAGAAAGGACTTTATTTTCGTGTGTACACGAGTTTCAGCGTCCGACTTCACAAAAATAGTTTCCTGACTTTTCCTTGGATTTTATTTAAGGATGCCTCTTTTTAATACGGTTAACACCACTGGCTTATTTTTTCATTGAAGTTTGGTTGTAATCTAAGAAGGGAAAGGAAATCCAAAATCGATATTTTCGTGAGTAAACCAAAATATTCACTTCGGACTTCCTAAAAGTCCTTTTCTTCGACATTTTCGTGCAAACCATAACAAGATACTTGGCTTACAATTTGTAGCCTCAGCTTGTCCCCACGGCCACGGTTTTACTTTCATACTTTCATATAAGTTCTTGTATATTTGCTGGTTCATACAAACAGAATTTTGTAATATCTGTGATGACTTTTATCCCGTGTGACAGCTAAGGTAACCGGAAATTCCTGAAGTTTGTCATGCGCTCAGTTCGAAGGAACTTTGCAGGTCCACTTTTCCCCAGCAGTGGTTAAATGAAATTCAGACGATACTCCAATGGCGAAAACAAGCAGGCATCGTTTTGGAATAAACTCCAAGGAAAGGAGCTATGAAATAATGCGTTTAGTAGGCTGAAACTCGCGCATTGTTTGTTTATAAAGTTCTTAAAATTCTCAGTAACCAGTTATAATCCAATCAAAGCAACGTTCGGAAAAAAAAAAACTTACTGATTTTTATGAAACATAACTTGGACAAAGTGAACTATGAAGATGTCCGATCCATTTTTTTTATTAGAAAAGGTAAATAGAAAGCGTGTAACCGACGGCGCTTCCAAACAAGGCATCATCCGTAGTTTTTATTCATTAATAAACGTGGCCTTGGGTATGATGCATTTTCGTATTGAAACTTAGCTAATCTTCTTTAACCTTATAGAGCGTATGCACATGACGTCACGGCGGCCATATTGGTGTACCAAAACAATAGAACGGCGGCCATGTTGGTGTACCAAAACAATCCTGTGGGAGTTGAACGCTTTTCTTATGTTAACACTTTCTTTTGTTCCAATAAATTTGCATAGATGCTTGCCACGTGAGTGCATACGCTCTATTCAGACCGGGCTTTCTTGGATCCCCCCCCCCCCCCCCTTCGTAACTTCTACAGGAAAGTAGGTATGGACACCAAATTTTCAGGAGATATTGTATGTCCGAAATTCTATCGATCCACATAATTATGTTGTCATAACAACTTCTGTGACGTCATAATTACGTCATATATTGACAGTTCATTCACAGAAAGTGTTTGCCGTACCTATCTCTAAATTGTTTTGAATAATGACAATAATGTTTTCTCTGATGATGTTGGAAAACATTTTTAATGTATATATTGGTACTTGTAACTTGAAGCAACATGATGACGTCATCATGACGTCATAAAAATATATTTGTTTTGATGTTTTAATTTTTGTAATTAAACCACAATCTAAGGGAAGTATAAATTTTTCTTACTCTGTAATTGTTTAAACATTTGTATAACAACAACTTTTTATGTTACCATGACAGTTAATGTGACGTCATCATGACGTCAATGTGACGTCAGATGTGCAAGAAAACGTCCAAAAGGCGAGAAAATGTCACCTTAAAATACTTAGAATGCATTTATTCTAAAAAAATACATAAAAAATAAATAAAGCTAAAATAACAAAAATAAAGAAAAAAACATTAAAAAAGAAAATAAAATTCGAATATTTTTTGGAGCCGCCATCTTGGATCCGCCATCTTGGATCCGCCATCTTGGATTTGGATTATCGTATCCTGAGCACGGAATATGCGCCAAAATTACCCAAAATCACTCAAAATTAAAAGATTAACATTTAAATCAAGCAAAGAGTAAAAAACAAAAATAAAAAATACACTATAAAAGGTAGAAAAAAAGTGAAATTTGAAAGTACTACAAAAAGCCTCTTTAACTACGGTTACCATGGAAACGCCTCATTATTTTTTCAATTTTGGATCAAGCACGACAACAATGCATCGTTTGGTGTTTAAATCCATAATAAAGATCAGTGTAAAACAGAATAACATAAAATAAACAGAGGAAATACTTATCTCTCAAAATGAGCAAAAAGCATCCGTCAAAATGTGGTTGCCATGGAAACGTCAAATTTTCTTTCATACTTTCTGCCAAAATGTTCACAGATACATTTTAGGAAAAGTCGAGAAATTTCAAGGCTGTAGGTAGAAAGGCTTAGAAGTTATAAACGTTCAAAGTCGGCGCGGGCACTTTCCGCCCTCCCCCCCCCCCCGGTCTGAATAGCGTTAAGCCTAAACACAAAAATTAATAATATTAATTAACAATTAGACCCGTAGCCCGAAAGGGCTACGGGTCTAATTGTTTTAGTATCACCCAACTAGTCGGACAGAAAAAGGCAATAATAAAAAAAAGCAATTGCAAGTTGAAGAAACATTTATTTGGGAATAAAACGAAAAATAAAACCGGCGAATTTCGCTACTCGATGACTATTACTATTAGACCCCCAGTAGCGTAGCCAATCAAAATGCAGGATTTGCATTAGTCCACTAGTTGGGTGATACTAATTGCCTTTAGTCTAGAGTGGACCAAGTTTTTGACGTCGTGATACCGTGTTCAGCAATCTTTCAAACTGAGGTTAAGCTGTAAGCTTACTTTGATAAACAAATGATCGTTGCCGCATGCGAGTTTACTAAAAAGAAATGGTGGCCTTTTATCACAAAGTTCTATGAATGAATGAAGGTGACATCACTAGAAAAGTGTGTTTTATTTATTCGTATATTGTATTATATAATACAAGTCTACTGGAGTTTTTCGAAGTCAATAATCCAAAAACGTGTAGATGAAAACTAACTACGCATGAATTAAACTTAAGCTTATAAGCTAAAACACGCGGCCTATCGAATAAATAAAATTCAATCACTTCTCCAGAAATTTTACTTACACTTTAGCTCTAAATAACCTCTAACCCGCGGCTGTCAGTATAGAGTTCCTTGGTAGCTGACCTCAACAGAACTGATATTCATTTTCCATGGAAAGAAGATACTCCTGACAAGGTCCTTCCAAACGTGAGCTTATAGGAAACAAATCCATGCATGCATGTGAACCGGTTTTAGCGTTTTTAACTCCTTGCCATGTTGAAATTCATAAAAAAGTGATTTTCCCAGAAGAGCATCATCCTATCCTTCAGCTACAAAAAACATAACAACTTTGAATTCTACAGTATGCAACTATTTCACGTCTGAAAGTTTGGATGGGCTGGCCATCGATCGAGCAAAGCGACTTCAAACTTTTAGAAACGACGCTTACAAGAGATTGGAGTAGATGGTTGATTTGCATCTGTCCGGTAAGTTGAATTGTCCACCCCCCTTTTTACCGCTTCAGTTACACAGTTTGTGTATAAAGATAGATAAAGATCTATGTATCCAGCCTCTGTGGTACTATATAACGTTCTTAGCTCAAACAGGACCATTTTACTTTCTTTTTCACATGCGAAATTACCACCGCGATGGTCGCCATTTTTTTTAATTTGCTGACACTGCCTGGCTTGACACGCTGATTCATGAAAGCGAGTCTTCCGGAAGTCAACCAGCTCACCGGAAAATGTTTCTGCATTGGTCCGCATTGTTACTAAAAATAACTTTTTTTGCAATTAAGATATCCCAAACCCATTACTGGGAGACTCCCTCTCTGTCCAATTATAATCTCTTGGTAATACACTTTTACCAAGGTCTGTTCGATTCAACACTAGTGACCATGCACATTGGCGTTCTATTTAACAATTAGACTATAAGTTTGAGTTTTTAATTGTCAACTATCACCCATAGAAATCAAAAGCCCACTAGACGTTTAAAACATAACAAGACAGGCTAATCACTCTACTAACTTTCTGCAACTGGATGGATAGCTAGTAGCGTAGCCAAAAAGAGAACGGCATTCGTGATATAACCCTTGTAGATTTCTACTATATATTAGTGTAAAAACAGTATTTTACTTCTTTAAAGTGCCTATGAAATGAAAGTTTAGACCCGCTTTTGATACTAAGCAAATGAAGTCCATGTTCCACGTATTGATAATTTTTCGATTTACGTTATGGTCAACCGCGCAATCTACTTTTTCTTACCTCAAAGTTGGCCGTATATGAGCCACAAATTTTGGACAACCAGCTGGCGGCCAAATTATGCAAATAAGGACTTGTGACGTCAACAGTTGTGCAGACCTCCGTAGTCAAAACGGTCGGAGCAAAATTCATCGTCGGAAGACATTTCCAACTGAACAAGACTGCTAAAAATATAGCTAAAAAAGTGGTTAGTTCGCGAGAAATAATGAAGCGATTGAAAGCGACACCACATCCTTGCACAACTAATTACGTCACCATGTCATTTGCTTCTGCTTCTGTTTTTAGCTGTAAGGATCAGTTTTCCGTTTCTTTTGTTTCACTTTAAGTATTAATCCTGATCTAAGTCTGGAAACCCAGATTCGGCCATTCTCAACGGTTTGTTGCAGTGTTCGTGCATGCTATGTTTCTTTGTATACTAGTTCCAGGCCCCAGAACACGAAGAAAGCATTTTTGATCAGCTTTGGACGCCCCAAAATACTTTTCGTAATATTTTGCTTTGCGCGCTTCCCATCCTTTGCTACTCACTGTCGTAACCCTATTCAGACTGGGCTTTTTTAGGCAATCTGTGACTGGGGGGGGGGGGGGCTCCTCGTATCCCCCCCCCTTCATATCTCTGGAACCAGTAAGGCTAGGACCATGAAATATTCACACAATGTTCACCTCCATACAAGGAAACCTCAAACCCAGTTTTGACCTGCCACACCCAATTATGACGTCGCAATGACGTCATTTTTGTTTTTCCGACGTTTCTTTGATATTTTTCCATCCAGATACTTAAAATATCAAATATAACTGTAAAATCATCTCTTTAATATTAAAACTTAATAAATACAAACAAGGACACACTTGTAAAGCGAGAAAAAGCAAAAAAAAGGCGATAAAACTATAATTTTGAAATTATTGTCCGCCATCTTGGATCCGCCATCTTGGATTTCCTTTTTTTGTTGTTTAAATTAAAATTTAAAAAAATATCTAAAAGAGAAAAGGATCAGAATGTATAAAACACGTATCAAACTAATGTCTAATTTGTATTATCCAAACAATGAACTTAGAAGCGTTATTTAATAAATAGTACAAAATGTTTGTCTATAAGTAAAAGAGAGCAAAAATTTACCTACCCCTCCCCCCAAATATTTGATGTTAAAAAGTTTTGATGTCTTTCAAGAACTAGTCCCAAGAAAAAAAATTATTCTAACAAGAAAATGCACTATAAGTCAAAGAACAAGATCTAAAAATAATAAATTCACCATATTTTAATATTTTGAAAACCTATGTGTCAAAAACCGGTTGCCATGGCAACATGGTTAGTCACACTGACATGTTTTGGATATCAAAATGTCCCTAGATAAATTCTAGGAAAAGTCAGAAAATTTCAGCCTCATAGCTATCTCGGTGTAAGAGTTATCACAATTTTACTGGAGGGGGAGTTCGAAAAGACACATAAAAGAAGCTAGTTTCTTGTAAAATTTGTGTCTTGACAGTTATCCTTTTTCTTTCTAGTTCCTGACAAGCCACCACAGAGTCTGACAGCTGATAATCTTACCTCAGAAGCAACCATACCTGTGCAATGGAGTCCTGTACCTAATGGTCATGTAAAAGGGTTCTTGTTGGGTTATTACATAAAGTATCAAAGAATTCGGACCGCCGAGAGATCAGTGTTTGACCGCACAGAGGAAGAAACCATGATTGTTAAATCAAACCAACGTTCTATTCTTCTTCCAGTTCAAACTTATTCAACGTACAGTATTAAAGTGGCAGCATTTACCCAGGCAGGAATGGGGCCTTATACTGAATATGTGTATGCTGGTAAGTTGTCACTGATGTGGACTTTAACTGGGATAGACGTTTCAAGAAATATGTACCGGACAGAACAAGCAAACTTATACCACCACGGTAGAACCCTCACTTGGATTTCTTCTGGGCAGCGATCTGTTAACCTCATTTTATTTTCAATGCTTGGATCCTCCACCTTCAAATTCTTTGATTTGCAGCAAAATATATTTGTAAAGTAAATTGGCCAAAGAAAATGTACAAAACAGAACATTGGGTCAGAAAAACAATTCGTTTCACACGCCCATCACAACTTTGTTGGCATGCTAACGTCAAAATGTGACCAAGGAAAAATCTTAACAGCTGCTGAAAGCCTCGAGTTAGAGTTATTCACTTGAACTACTATGTATTGGTTAAAAAAAGATGTAAGTACATATCAAATGTTTCGAGGTGCAAAGTTGTCAATAAACAATCGATAACTAACCTAAACTTAACTAACTTAAATTGTATTCAATGCTTAACTCATAAGCAATTGAATGTGCCCTAGACCATCATAAGATTCGTCTTTATTTTGTTATTAATATTATTATTATTATTATTATTATTATTATTATTATTTATTTATTTATTTATTTTTTTCTACAAACAGAAAGCTGCCGGTGCCCCAAAATTTTGTACACAAACTACTGGTCAACATTTCCATATCTTAAGGTTACGGACGACGGTAAACTCGAAGGACTTTTTACCGGAATCGTTACAGACATGGTACACACAGCTTGCGGGTATTGTCCCGCTTACGGCGATACAACAATCGAAATAAAAAGGAACGGCAAAGGAGGTCGTGCAGCCAAAAAAGGCATCTTAGAGGTCCTTGCAGACTTTGATGAGGTTCCACAGATTATGTTTCCGATCTACGGTAACCAGTACGTCACAACATACATGGGAGATAATGCTTATATCAACCTTGTGGAGTCCCCTGGGATAGCTTTTATTGCAACTGCTAGGCCCCCCGGTGAAGCTGCTACGAACATGATAATGGCAGTATTGGGAACCGTTCCCTTGATGGTGTTGTCGGCATGCTTTGCTTTTATATCTGGGTTTGTTATTTGGCTTTTGGTAAGTAAAAGTACGTAGAAAGTATTTCAAAAGAACAATTGGTTATAGACCGTCCTGATTTTAAGCTTCCGTTGTAACATAGGACACCTATTGACGCGGTAAGCACATGAAACCAACTCCGTGTTATGACCAGCAATACAGTGTACATATGCGTATGGCAGATATCAAGTGAATGAAATTATCGGCCTATTTTCTTTAATAAGAGGTTTCCGTTAACACATAGAAACGATTAAAAGGTGGTATTATCGAAAATTTTATATTCGCCATATTCGTAAACATATTATAACCGTTATCAGGAGAATCCAGGTCATGTGACCGAAGCTTGAGAATAAGAAAAAAGTTAATGCAACTGATACAAAGGGAGGATAACAAAATGCTTTCCAATTTTGACAAAGATTAGAGAAGTGAGTAAGTATAGAAGGGGCCCGTTTCTCGTTTTTTTTTGGATGGAATCTCATTAGTGTGAGGTGGAAATCATTCATATAGGTCACGTCTTGAGCCATTGTCTATTGTGTTAAGGATACATGTAAGTCAACACTTGGTCAAAATATTGTAGTTTAATACATTGCTGTTATGTTCACTACGAAACGCCGTTTTTATAGACCATTTTTGATTGTTTTTGCATTACTAAACCGTTGTTCATTAGTCAATTATTAGCTTAACATCAGTAAATTATTAGTCAAAATCTAGTCAGATTTGTTAAGGATTAGTAAAAAAAGTCAAAAATTGGTCAAAGATTAGTAAAATTATATTAGTCTGTTCTTCATTAATTCCCTCGTTCACCCCGTCGCCCCCGTCGCCCCCGTCGCCCCCGTCGCCCCCGTCGCCCCCATGACGTAAACCAGTGTCAAAAGCCTAAGGGTACCGGACTAAATAATACGCTAACGTTGTTTTTACAGCTGCTTCGGTTTTAAGAGATTTTCCTTTTGGTTTTGATTATTCACGACTGTTTTCACAATTTACGGACACATTTTAGATTAAAACTTATAACAATTTCTTAATGTTTTTTTTTCTTATTTGTAGGACTCCAAGTCCAATCCAGATGAATTTCCTCCCAGTTTTATGAAAGGCGTCGGTGAGGGATTCTGGTGGTCATTCGTCTCCATGACAACTGTTGGGTAAGCAAATTAACAAAACGATAATAAATTTACTCTTTCACTAAAAATTCAAGTGATTTATTCATTACTTAAAATAAATGCTAAAGTTTGAGCATGAGCAATTGTCACAGACGTTTGCTTCAATATTGACCAAACCAAAGAAAATTAATTTTAAATTAATACCACCAAAAAGCAAACATTCGACAGGTGATTCGTGTTCCTACCACTGTACTTAGTGGGACATATCATCACCGATAAAAGTTTACCATAAAATGATAAAGAAAGCTTTTTGTCAACCCTTTGGTTGTTTCTTAACAGGTATGGTGACCGTTCGCCTCGGTCCATTACAGCCCGTATTTTTAGTGTTGCGTGGACCTTAACTGGACTCGTTATCATTGGAATCCTTGTTGGTTCAATTGCCTCTTCACTTACATCTGTAAACGTACAAAAAGACATCACTCTGTATGGCACAAAAGTGAGTTCTGATCGACATATAATGTTCACATTATTTTAAGCACGGTATGTTAGGCGGTAGAGTCACCTTGAGCTTCCATCGCGAAATGTGCACTTGATGTGTCACCACTATATCAATCTGACAAGTTTTCATTTAAATTTAACAACATAGACATCCCACTTTAATAAAAAAAAATGCTTACATTGGAATGGTCACACTTTTACAATATGATCCACGATATTACGTCATTATGTTTTAGGGCTTTCATGTTGTTCCAGAACGCACTAATATTGATCTAAAATCAGACTAGAAAAGTAAAAATACCAAACAAAACATAGAATTTAACAATGAAAAACTCAAAAGTTCCGTCGACTTACATAAGAAGACGTGGTTGTTATGGAAACATCATATATCACAGGAAAAGACTTTAACATCAAATTGTGTCCCAAGAAAACATAAGCCTTAGCCTGTCAGATTGAACACCGCTTTTTCAAATAAAAAAAAAAGGTTTAAGGCCTAATGTCTCGTTTGTGATTTAATCGAACCTCTTTTTATGCAACCAATTTACCTTATCAGTTGAATAAAACCACATTTTCGTGTTTCACTGCCCCATTGAAGCAGTGCCACAGTTTCTTAAAAAACTATAACCACGTTATATAAATATTAAACCGACAACTGACAAGTAAGGGCAGTTATAATTTATTTATATTAGGTTGGAGCAATTCATAACTCTTTGGAATATCGCGTTGGAATATTAAAGAATGCGAAAGTTAACACAGGTACTTATTAATACCATTATTAGTATTTTTATGACAATACACCTGGGTACGTTTGCCATCCTTTTGTGACATTTAATTATGAGACGCTAAGTCACGATGTAGTAGTAGTATTCTCAGAGAATGTGGAATTAAAAGAATACTGCTGCTTGTGAGGTCATCCATATAAAAATGACTGAGATGCCCCTTTGAATAGTGTTGACTGTTTCCTTTTTGGGGCTGTGGAACCAAAAAAATTTTCCCTACATGTAGGAGGTACTACGATGACACGAGGAGTCCATTATATGTCATTTCAGGATCCACAGAACAAATAAATTTGTTTGACTGAAACATTGATTGATATATTGATTGAATAATTGCCTGATTGACTGAAACTTTGATTGATTGGTTGAATAATCGATTGATTCATTGATTCATCGATTGTATGATTGATTGATTAATTGATTGTCTGATTGATTGATTGATTAATTAATTGCCCGATTAACTGAAACATTTATTGGTTGGTTTTATGATCAATTGATTGATTGTTTGATTGCTTGTTGATTCAGTGATTGTCTGATTCATTGATTGATTGATTAATTGTATGATTAACTGAAATATTGTTTGATTCGACGTATGATCGATTGATTGATTGATTGATTGATTGCCTGCCTGATTATTTGATTGATTGAATGTTTGATTTCTTGATTGATTCTTAAATTGTCTGATTGATTAATTCTACGATTGACAGAAACATTGATTGATTCGTCGAATAACGATCGATTGATTGATTCCCTGATTACATGATTGATTGATTGATTGATTGATTGATTGTCTAATTGACTAATATATTGATTGATAGGTTGAATGATCAATTGATTGATGGATTAATTTATTGATTAAATGATTGAAAGATTACTTGATTGTTTGTCTGATTGACTGAAAGATTGATGGATTTGTTGATTGATTTCAGAACATAAGTATACCAATTTGGACGAGATTCGAGCAGCTTTAGAAGATGGTGAAATAGATGGCGCTTTGTTGGACACTTATGTCGCTGCAGAGAACAAAGGAACGCTTCTTGACGACAGGGTGTTCGTCAAAGATGTTCTTGATCATCCATTTGGTTATGGAGTGGTTCTTTCAGGAACGGCCAGAAATGTTGAACAAAGATGCCGAGATTACATCAGCTTGCATATTAGCGAAATATATAAAATCATAGAAAACAAGACAAAGACACTTGACGTAAGAGTTTTCCATGTTTTACAGATGACAATTTATGATAGAGAACAATTTCTCGGATTATTCGGCTTTTTTTGATGGTTTAAGCCCATATTCCTGTTTCCCATATTCCTCCCTGTTGTGTCTTTTGAAGCACCACTGAATTCATAGTGCCTCTCCCTATGTTTCTAGTAACATGGGCAGGTATAGGGCAACTATAGGGAACTGACAGAATAGTGGGAAGAATTGACGATACTGAAACTGTTAGAGCTAGGTCAGCCCTACTGACCCTGATTCGAGCAATAACCACCAAACAAAAGAAATGCTATGAGTCAATTCAAGCGGTTCCCTTGCATCATTAGGAAGCAAGCATTCTCAAGGTGGTAAATTTGGAATTTTGAAAATTGTGGCATCCACGTTTCATACCTATGATCTTCTTTAAAATACAGGAGGGAAAGGGAAATGAAACAGCGACAAAAAAACGACCAAGCGGAAAAGCAAGAAAATATGACTGGAAAAACTCAAACTTATGCATTCAAAATTATTTTACCTATGACCCAGCTGATTGTAGTATACCCCTTTATATTTCCGTTCCTGTATAGAATTTAAAGCACATGACACAAATCCCTCTTTGTCATTCCTTATTTAGCTTAGCACAGGAAACCTACCGGATTCTTTCTTCATTGTTTACCCACAGGCGTCTGATGGCGGAATATCCGAAAGTACGGGTTTATTTGACGCTTCATCGCAAATGTTCATTATGGCCATTGCTTCTCTACTTGGTCTCTTGGGAGTAGCCATCATAATCGGACTTTTGTATCAATTTCTGGTTTATGTTCCTGGAATAAAGAAAGGTATGGTGCTTTATTATATTTTAGTGCCATTAGTTTCCTTATTAGTGAGGTGATCGAATGTGTATAAGCACCTCCCCTCTACAATATCGGTCGCATTTGTTGGAACGGTGTCCCCTTTCTTACCCTTACTTCTTTCTCCTTTAATGTTGATGTTCAAGATGCCAAAGTGAAACAAATATATGCAAACGCAATATTGGGAGGGACGAGCAACATTGGGTAGAGAGATCTAGATAACCCGAATGTGGTCCACGTTTCTGGAAGACTATGCACGGGAACGTTATGATGATTGGATTGTATTTATTTTTCTCAGGGATAGTCGATAGTTATTTTGGGTGATCATGTCCTTAATTGTCATGACCTCTCTGGTTGTCTAAGCATTTCAATTGCAAGGAGACGTTTGGTGATGAATACTATTAGGGCTTAAAGGGTTAACACTTGAGAAGTGTAATATGTTCCTTACATTTGAGTGTTTGACTCTTCGGAAACAGGTTCTCGCGGTACTGTTTGTTTTTCGGTAATTTACGGAGCAAAATGTCGCATTTTATGGATATTCTTTGTGTTGGTTCCGGCAGTTTGCATTAAAAGGAGCAATGATGTGCTTGTGATACATTTTCTTTTCATTACAGGTATAAAGTTGAAAGCCTCTTCATCACATTGTGCTTACAAAGAGTCCCTAGTGAAAGAGATGAAAGAGTTCGTAGATGCATTCTATTCCAAAATGTCAAGCAAGATCCCTTTAATCATAGAAATGAAAAAAAGCGAATTGAGAGAGATGAATAGAATAACGAAAGATGTCAAAGCGAAAGATGAAAGTCATTCTTTGGAAAATATACATTGCAACAATCCAGTATATTCATCTACCACAATACCTGGTGATCCTTCAAAGAAGTGCATCCACTATGTTACAGCAAAGAGCATTCTGGAGCAGTCACGGGAATGGCCAGCCTCTTCAAGTAGAACTGACGATACTGTTAGTGTTGACAGTGGTTGTCCTGCGATGACATCCATGGATTACCAGTCAGTCAGCGAGGGCGACGTGGCATATGAAGACAATCGTAGAGCGATTGAATACTGAACAAATAATACTCAATCAATTTAATTTAAATTATCCTACACTTTCTATACAAGATGGTAAACTGCACCATAGCTTTAATTTTTATGGTCATTGTCACCAAGCGGCTTTTAGAAAACGCGGGCATTAGTCCCGGATTTAGATTCAATCCCAGTAGTGATGTCCGCGTAATGCAACGTGCCTGATACAAATAGAACATAGCAGACTGTCAAAGATGGTAAGTTAAACGGGTGGGGGAGGCGGAGCAAGTATGTATGGTCTTAAGTGAATTACCGCGACGTCACTTAAAGGAACACCTATCATGCGCTTCAGGGTGGTCCTCCTGGTACTCCTCTCATGCTGCTTGGGTTGGTAAGGTAGAATGTAAAGGGACTATGCCACGATGACCGTGCTGCATTGTTTTGGGAAAAATTTATTAAATACCTTATTATCACTTATTTTCGCGCGACTTTAATTTCGCGAATTCGGAATAGAAATATTTCGCGGGACTTAAATTTCGCGATTTTGACGAATCACTGTTTTTCAAGGTAATTAAATTTCGCGAATCAAGTAACTGGTGCTGGTTTTGTAAACTTCCATTTCTGACTTTTTTAACCATAACGGTACAGAAACGCAACAAGGAACTGGCTGAAATGTTCAACAATGTCAGCAGCATAGTAACATCTTTTAAAATTACACTGATATAAGCAACCGAGGCACTATTTAACTCGATTGCGCTGCCAATTAGCTTTTACATAAGGATCGCCTCAATGTTTTCAAATGGATCTCAGTTCAGGCGATAAGGTTGTCTTCCCTTGAACAAGTTCGGATATTCCCGCTCCATCCTTTTGCAATGTGCCACTTTCCCATACTGCCTGTCAAGTGGTTGTAAAACTCACCAGCCAGATGGCATGTAAGGGCTTCAGTACAGATAGCCAGTGAAATTGATTGCGGAGATCGACGCCTTTGAAAAGAATGAGGCCATCATGAAGTGGCTAAAGCAGCTGATCACGGAGAACTATAGGGAGCCAAATGGCGATGGCAAATTTGAAGACTGCACTGAGGAAGTGTTACAGGAACTAATTCAGCAAGATGAGGCGGATGATGAGGAATAAGGACATGCGTAGAACTGAAATTTGAGCCCTCCTACTCCTATGTAAACTCCTAGCAGACGGAAAACTTAAATAAAGGATTTTATAAAGGTCACTAAATTTCGCGTCTTTAATTTTCGCGGCACCTTTTTTTCGCGGGACTTTAATATCGCGAAATTTTTTAAATCGCGAAACGCGCGAAAATTAAGTCTCGCGAAAATAAGTGATAATAAGGTAGTCGACTAAGCTCCTTTGCATATTAACAACATGATTCTAGAACAATGAGAGGAAATATCAAGTGATTCCCATTAAGGGAAATAAACCATAAACAATGATGAAATGAAATATAAGGAAGGAACTTTCAAAAAATGGCCATGTTTTTCAAGATGCAATCCATTTCTATTCTAGCCAAAGACACTTATTTCAAATTCCATTGCATTAACATAGTAACTGATAACAAACTGAACCATGACTTTTAGTATTATCTTTATAAAGTATATTTGCTTTTTTTGGGACAAGAGAAAGGGAGTAATGAATGGAATGTACGCATAACTACTGGGCTCACTAAAAACTTATTAATATACTGACAACATAGATTGATAATATGAAAATTATTTATCAGCTCAGTAGGTCTTTTATTCTCGTCGCCCCATCCACTAAAGACTGTTGCTAGTCTTTTTTTCTCTCGCTCTCGTTCTAAATTTCAAATATTAATAGCTGCTGCTCGCTTAATTTAAGTTAACAATAGCCGCTCACGCTTACTCGTACCGAGTGTCACTGTGATGATTAAGCTAATTAATTCCTATATTTGGCTTTTTTTTTATTTTTCATTTATGCCTTTTACTGAAAGAGTTTTAGTTGAATTGCTGGAATGTTGAGCTCGGTTTGCTGGGCAGGAAAAAACATAACCATCAAATGGATGAATCTGGCTATGTGCCCTTCCTTGAGCACATAGCCGTTTTAATAACTCAATAAAATTGATCTTATGACCAAATTTTGAAAATGAATTGATAGTATGCCCAGCAAAGGTGGGTCTAAAAGCGCCAGCTCAAGAAAGCCATTGGATGGGAAATGGGGAGGAGGAGGGTTAAAAGTTCAAAAAGCTGCCTGGTCAATCGAGAGATCTGCGAGGATTGTCCTCTCAAACGTTAATCTCGTGCTATTAAAAATACCTCATAGGGTCTACTATAATTGACCCCCCCCCCCCCCCCCCCTCCGCATAAATTGTCCACGTCCTTCTGGTTTGCTTCATACATTATTACATAACAATTTTATCGTGCAACGTGCGATTTTTTATTGGCTAGCCAATAACTCCTTTTTCACTTCTCTATGACAACGTTATTGCAATTACTATAATAGGTGTACATATATTTTTCAGTGTTCATCAAGTAAACACCAACTTAGACAATACGTTTGCTGTTAAAATTGGGAATAGTTGAGCGCCGACAGTTAGCCTGTTCCAGGCGTTCAGGTAGTGGGGAAGGGGTGAAGGAGTGGCGCGAAGGAATATTTTAGCCAATTTTAGCTGCTTCCAGCACCGTAATCTTAACGTCTGGAACAGGCTTGTGACGTGCAATGAAGAAGTCAGAGAAAAATTAATATTGAATACGGCATGTACTGACTGTCATTTGGAAATTCGAACTTCGACATCAGAGCTTCATTTTCCGCATGCATGACAACAGTTTAAAATACAAAACTCGCTCATGACCCCAGAGGAAAATTCTGCAGCATTTCCAGTGAATTTCCAGACAGACAATGGGGTATTCCAAGGTACATGTAACTGTTTGACTACGCTCTTTGTTGTAGTTAGAATCTTTCCACTGTCAACAAATATCTAGATATTAAGTTTCCATTTTGGATTGTTTTATTTTATTTCGATTTATTTCATTTTAGAACTTTCAATCTATATTTCACCAGGTTTTACGTATTTCCGTCTTTACGCAAGCTATTTCTCTACATAATCACGCATACCATTGTAAATTATTCTCATTATTCCTGAAGAATGGTGGTTTGGCCAGCCAAAATAAAGTACACACAAAAATAAAAATCTACCTGGTGTCGGTCTCTACGTCTACAGTATATCTACCTTTTTACCATTTGACAACGCTAGGGCATACAACACTGCTCCTCTTCCTTTTTTTCTTCTAGATTTATTCGATCGGTTGTTTGTTTATATTTGCATTAATCTCGTGTGCATTGTTAACCCATGGCAAATTCATAACACAAAAACTAACTACCCTATCTGGGTTCTCACCTGAAGTAATTATTCCCTCAGTTTGTATGTTAAATACATTCCCTGTGCCTCCTCCGACTTCATATATTTAGGACCACCAAAACAATAGATGAATGACCTTATCAATGCCCCTATCCTTATAAACAATAGCAGGTTCTGTTTTAGAACGGCCAATGAAAACAGAGGTTTATGAGAGGTACGACACTACCGCGTGAAGGACTGGATTCGATAAACTTTAAGTGCATTATGTGATACCAGGCCATGGTGTGCAATGCTCTCTGGGACATTTTGGATCGCATGGTTCGCAAGAGTGGTTTCCATATAAAAACCTCTCGATCGCAAGGATCGCAAGGATGGCAGAGATAGAAATGTTTCTAGCTCTACGATCGCGAACGCAAGGATCGCAAGGATCGCAAAGTTCTTGATTTCCATATGATCGCAAGGGTCGCACAACACTTTTTTCTGCCGCAATCGCTGCGATCCTTGCGATTATATGGAAACCAGGCTTAAGCAACCACGACGGAGACGGCAGCGAGAACGGCACAAAACAATAGGTCTAATGAGCGAAAACAGTGCCTCTGCACGTGTGGTTTACATTTTTGTACATTTCTTTGCAGTTCTTTGCAAAACAACAACGTCAAATGACCAAATTATAGGTTTTGTGGAGAACTTGAACACACGACGGTTAATTATGCTTTCTCCATTTGAACTGGAAAGCCATCCCTTCAAATTCAGCTCCTGTACAATCCAGTCATATTGGACAAAGTAAACAAAATGGAACAACTGCAAAGTAGTTTAAAGCCTGGTTTCCATATAATCCTAACGATCGCAACGATCGCAGCGATCGTTGCGATTATATGGAAACCAGGCTTAAAATAGCACGAATCCTTTTTTCTTTCAAGTGACGTTTTCCTTGGCGTTGCCGTCGTCGTTGCTTAAGCTCCCTATTTTAAAGGGGACACTCTCGTACCCAGACATGCTTAAGAGAGGGGGCAGCAAATAAAAAGCTGGGAGTGCTGGTTCTCCTGGACCCATTCATTACTGTTAAAGTATGTCTACTATGAATACTGCTGGATGACATTACTGGCAGTGCCAGATACCAAGCCCATCTTCTTTGCCAATTGTTGTTCTTTTTTTGACATCCATGACCATGCACTTCATTATAATACATCAGAGTTAATATCATTTGAACATTTGAAATTCTACATTTGTTCTGTTAAAACAAAGATAACCTGGGTAAAACTTTCTCCATCAGCGGATGTATGTCAGTAGTTGCAAAATTTGTTATTGTCATGCAAGAGGACACTTTAAGATACCAGAATAACATGAACACAGTTCATTTTTTATGCACAGATAAATCAGTGAATTAACATACAAAGGTTTGACCATTCTAATGAAAGCTATTTAGCAGTACTTTTCTGTGGTACTGTTCATTACGCTGGACAAAGTTGATGTGTCTACGAGTCCGTGGATGGAATCTTAAAATGTGACGGTTCAAGAGAAAGTTATTGACCAGTATTTTCATGTGTTTAATTGTTCCGGTTATGGTGTTGAAAAAGGTATTTCTATCGTTTGAGTCGGTGGATAAAATGTTAATAAATTGTGACCATTCAAATGAACGCTTTTGGTACTATCTATTATACTAGAAAAGGTTGATTATAAGTTTTTGAGTCTGTGAACAAACGCCTAAAGAAGAACATATATAAGCATTGAACCGCTCATTCCTCGTTGATGTTTATTTTGAACTGTGTGCATTTGTCATCAACCTATAAACATCAATATATATATATATATTTTTATTTAAACATTGGCAACTCTTGGGATGATACGTTAATTTTAAAACAAGCTAGAGGATGAATCACTACAAAAATAAATATAAACACTAAAACTTATCCTCTCGTTCAAACTCTACCTTTCATTTTGAAATGCAAAACTCACCTTTAAATGCTGATTCCCAGAGTAAATTATGGAGACATTAATGACAGTTTTAACTGTTTACTATGTCGACGAAATCCTATGGTGTTACCTGATTCAAATGAAATCTCTTGTGAAGTACTTTTGCATGGAGCAATTTATCGGTTAATATTTTATAAAATGAAAATTTGGAATATTTCCGGAATTTTGATTTGTTTTCTCTCTCTCTGGGCTTTCTGGTGGCGTTGTTTATTTTTCAATATTTGCAAAGAAAGTTCCGAATTTTCATTCTCCCTTAGAAACGTATTTTTTTTTTATCGTGCTGAGTCTACATAGCTGCAATTATACCGATGTGCAGCAACTTCTGTGTTAAAACTGAAAAACGGAAAAATGTCTGGTAAAGAAATACACTTATGATTTGCTATGAATCTCCCAAGATGGTCTCGAAAGTTGTTATACTCGGAATCTATAAATCAATGTGTCCCACCAATGGACAATCTTTCATTATTATGAGAAAATTCTAAACCATTGCCTGCATAAAAGAAAATTATTTTCACAGAGCGTTTACCGTTTCTACAAACAAAATCATAGTGTTTGGAAATTTAACCCGTGTTTACGCAGACCTTCTTTCGTTCTGTTAATTAGATATGTAAATACTACCTGATTTAGAAAACTGTATTGAAAGTAAACTCAGTTTTAAATACACAAATGGAATGGAATAACTTTTCCTCAAGAAAATGTTTCAGATAATTGCTAGATCTAATATCGTGGTTATAGTAAAAGATTCTAGCAATCAAAAATTAACCACGAACGGGTAATATCGTATATCTAATATCGTCGTTATAGTAAGAGATTCTAGCAATCAATTATTAACCACGAACGGGTATCAAATAAGAATAATGTTAAATATTAAAACGTTAACTGACTTTGTTTTAGCATTGAGTGTTAAAATAAACTGAAACAAACATGATCGCTTTTGAGGTAATCCTTCAAAATTTCCTTCGAAATTCTAGTTTCCCAGTAAATCTACTCACATTTTATTAACTTTTCTCAACAGTTTGCCTTGGCTTTGCTGAGCCTTTTTTCTGCTTGGAGTGTTAAAGGTATTGATCTGTACTTGAAGGCTATTTTATTATTTTCTATTTCAAGACCAAGATATATAAGTTTGTTATCTTTCCCTTTCATATTCGTCTTCTCAACACTTAGCTAAATAATTATGCTATATTCATTAAATAACCCTATTACTTCTAAGAACGCTAATTCAAAATGTTAAGAAAAATATCAGATGTTTGAATAGGACAGGAAAGAACTGCTGAAGAGTTTTAATCAAAATTTAGGATTTATCCAGTACACACATTTAGAAGATAAAATAACATTAAAAGCAATTTTAACAGAACTGAAGCGATAAATATGATTAGTTATAAGCTATAAATTCGAAGGCCATCGATATAAATCGATTGAAAGTGATTCAATCTTTGTATGTGTGGGTGGCTGTACAAATAATTTGTATACTTCATTAGTAGCATCGGGACAGTAATTTTTAACAGAAGGGCAGAGTCGTTGACTTTCCCTTTACGAGACTGTTAAGCACAGTAACCATACACGATATTTTCATATATTTACTTTTAAGCCTCGGACGTATAGGGGGGAGAGTGGGGGGGGGGGGGGGGGGGGGGGGGTCGATGCTGTATATGCAAAGTTCTCTACTGTATATGAGCATTGCCTGTGGTGTTATTGTGTCGAATGATGGTTCTGTATACAGTTTTTCGTTTTGAAAGGGATTACATCAACAGAGCAAGACATTTTAAACGTGCCTGACCTTGTTTGTTACTGTCAGGAAATCCTTGTGAAGATAGCAACATCAAAGAACTGAGCGCTGGGGATCGTTCCGTCACTTACCAAAACGACACAGATAAGTGTGACCTAACAGATTCTGAAATTGATTCTCAGTGGCAACATTGGTACAGAGTGACTGGTAATGCGGGTAACGCTCTACAAGCCATTAACCCCCCTGCTGTACGAAGTTGCGGTGCCACACTCAATCTCTACCTCAACGAACACCATCCAAACCCACGCGTTGGTGTGGTCACCAAACTAGCATGTTTACAAAAGCCATCAAATCCATGCCACAGGAAAGTACAAATAAACGTAACAAACTGCGGCTCCTTTTATTTGTATCAGCTCCACAAAGCGAGAGAAGATTGTATTGTCACATGGCGTTACTGTACAAATTCCAAAGGTAAGTTATTATCAAGTGTAAATGACTCACGATGAAGTTGAAGCTCTTCTTGCGACCACTTTCAAGCGACCAGCTCCCCTCATTGACTACCCTTGTGAAAACCAGTTTCCTGAAATTCTCATTAAAACTCTTTAATCGAAAGCTAAATACATACATACTTCATTTAGCACGTCCCGCGGGTGTTGTTATTCTTATATATTAGCTATATGGGTATGTGCCGCTATGAAGGGTATTGTTTTTGCAATTTTTCAAGTTTTAAAAAAGTACAAGTAAGACTGCATTACATTTAGTAGCTGACAGTTGAAACCTCGATCGCTAAACAAATCAGGGGCACCCAACGACCGTTTTCTGTTAAATATCTGTTCGGAGAGATATATAGGCTCCTAGAAATTTCGATACCGCGAAGGATCCTACGAATTTCGACATGGCAGTTGCATTCATCTGAGATTTTCGAATTTTCTTAATGGCTTCTCGTTCGTTTTTTTTTTTTCGAAAATCGCGCTTTTTCTTCGACATTTCCTAGAATTTTCTTAGAAAAAATAAACCCTTAACAATTTCTATATCGACTTTGGATTTATAGCTAGGAAAGGAAGATAATTCTCTGTCGCCCTAGAAGATTCGATATTACATTTGAAATCCCTAAGGTTTTCGAATAACCTTCTCGCATCCATCATCCCACAAAAAGGTTCCCTAAAATTTTCGGCTATATCAAAAGGCATCATTGGATGACCTAACCTTTTCGAGAATTTCCAAAAATGACCTGAGGTTTTCAGGAAATGGGTAAAACATGCCTAATAAATTCGTGAAGACCAAAGTTCCCCTAGACGACCGAACAGATCAAAATGTTCAAGGGTAGCTTATAATTCAGTTACATAGCTATAGGAATTTGAGGAACAACCGTCGTTTAGTGCCCCTGACAAATGGCAAGACACAAAACTTGCTGGAACAAACATCCCACAGCAATAAGCGGCGAACACACAATATTAAACGGTCCTATCAATCCATGAACGTCTTGCATTGTCTTGAAAACTTGTACGCTGTAATTATTCCTTCTGCTTCTTAAGTCAATACACGGATATATTTTGTCGCCATCTTGAAAACAAGAGCGAGATCACGAGGTCGCGTGTCAACCAATCAGATCAGTGGAACTAACAGAAGGTAAAGTCTTCCCGAGCCAGTGGCTCCCAACTGCCGGAGCTTAACCCGGTTTCCGTAGCATGAAACGACTGAGAGTATTACTTCTCCCCCGTGGATGGGATGCTAGTCCATCGCAAGGTTAAACCCCAGCATTATGTCGCCGGTACCCATTTATACACCTGGCTAGAGAGAGATAACGTGGAGCAAAGTTTCTCGTCTAAGGAAACAAGACGACGGTAGAGACCAGGCTCGAACCACCGACCTTCAGGTTGAAAGTCGGACGCGCTAACCACTAGACCACCGCGCCTCCACTAGTGAAACTAAAATATGCGTGCATCAAGTTGCATGTACTAATGTGACACGAAAGGAAGAAATAAAACTCAGAGGGCAAAACTTAACTCCTCCGCTACGGCACGAGTAATTGGTAGATGGACAACAAAATAGTCCGCCATCAAACTTGGATATCCTTGCGTGCAGGGCATCAATTATTTGTTACTGTATCACAAATCTTGTTTCGCCTTCTATTATCCTCACCCTTACTATTTCATTAAAATTCAACTAGAATGCCCTTATATTCAAAGCAAGAGACCTGATAAGAGAAGATAGATTAAAATAATAAAATAATGATAATAATAGTTGATAGTTAAAATACATTTCAAAAAAGCCTTTGTTATTATCGTGTAGCATACGGGGAAATTTCACTTGGTCGATCGGCTGTAAACATTGAGCCGGCTATATAAAATGGTCACCACCCTACCAATGGGGACGGCGTTGGAGGGAGGGGATGGTGAGGAGATGGACGCGGGGGGGTGGGGGAGCGGGTGGATTAGTGGCGCAAAACGCCCAGGAGAAGGGAGGGTTCAAAGATTGTTTCGTATTCACGAGTTGGCTTATAGGAGTTTTTCTTATATTCTTTTTCTTTGCACAAATCAGGCTTACTAGGGAAGCCTGGGATAAACAGGCTCGCCAGGCTTTTTGGGTTCAGTTTCGTGGACTAAACAAGGCTTACCAGGCTTTGCGGGCGCATTTGAACCAGGGTAACCAGCCTGGAAAGCCTGGTTCAACCCGGGTTTACCAGGCTTGCCAGGCTTTTGGTTTGATTTGATTTGATTTCATATGTTGCAGCACAGAGTCCGTGTCGTGATGGTGCTTGTCCTGATGGCCAGTCTTGTATCCTCACGAATAATGGCTTTAATAAATATTGTGGTAAGGATTTCACGTATAGGCGAATCTTTACTGACGGCATTGTTTTACATTTTCTTTTATCATCATACGAATTTTAGGGAAGGGAAAAAGTGGGGGATAGTCGGGCTGTGACGTCAATACAGGATCGCAAGTTTCGCGGTTTTTCGCTTCCTGAGTTTGTTCTGGTGTACATGTTGTACATACTGAAAAACACACCTTAGAACCATGATTCGTCATCGAGGCACACAAAAACATACACAGGAACTGAAAAACCCCGCGAAACTGTCACAGCTACGCTTGCGCTTGCGCGTTACTGTACATTGTACTCCACCATATCGAATTTCTTTTTCTCGATTAATTTCTTGTCAAAATACCATGTGGATTTGATCAAGCAAATAAAAAAAATATGTAACTTTCACTACCATTGAGTAGTAGTAATACTACGAGGAATTATTACACTGTGCAACTTTGGACGGGCTCTCTTTATCGCGTTTGGGCCTCTAATAAATGTAACACAATTTATAGAGAACTTTGAATATGAGGAAATAGATGATTTTGGAAAAGAAAAAGTGTGCAAGTTTTCAATATACTTTATAGCATTCTTAACGTTTCCTCTCTTGATCAAAAGTATTTTCTCAGATAAATATTTCATGTTTCACTTGTGAAACGGGCCTTTCATTCAATTGACCTCTCACTCACACTAAGATAATCAGCATTTTTGGTCAATGTTATACTAAAGTTCGAATCTTCGTCAAAACCGAAAGTTACGTATTAGATAAACATGACCTGGGGTACAACTGAGGTATATTTAAAAAGCTTTTACAAAATTATTCAATTAAAATATAAATAAAGGAAATTTAAAATTCAATAACAAAAATCAATCACAATCCAATTCAATTGATTTCACTCATAACAATAGATGAATAAACCATTTGAAAGCAATGGTAACACAAATAGAATAATGGTAGATTACAAGTGTTTTCGGCCCCTCTGAGTTTATTCTGCGCTTAAGTTGCGTGTCTCGGAGCTAGGTAGTACACGCGGCTTATCGACAACTTAATTAAACAAACGATATTGTATACGGCTGATACTACTCAAAATTTTAAAACTGTTGACATCTAAACAATAAGGACCACGTCTAGGTACATATGTATGCGTATAGTACAGTAAAATCCCGCAAACAAGAACATGTGGATTAAGAACACCCAGGCTGGAATTTGATAAAAAAAGGAGCATATGTATAAGAACACATTCAGCCTGAAAATTGAAATTGTTCTTATATAATATATATAGATAGGCTTAGCCTAACAGCGGAGCTCTCTCAACAGAAACGATGATGATAAGCTTAACTTAGGTGAAAGGTCAGAAGCACAAGAAAAATTAGAATTAACATTGATGACCAGGCTATTAATTTTAGCAATTCTCAAAAACAGTTAGCTTATTCCGAGACCGTCTGCACGGAACATTTAGACTGCACAAATTCCACAAAAGCTCAGAAATGTGAAACCTCTCTTGAGTAGCAAACCGCGAAAAAAAAGCAGGAAAAAACGATTTTGCAAACCGTTTTTTCCGCTAAACACAACAGTGTTTTTTTCTTTTAAAATGTTTTATTTATCAATAACAAATCCCTAAAGTTTACGATATTATCCTGAGAGGTTAGTCATATCCGGTTACAAGGCATCCTGAGTTAAATCTAGTCATTTCCGGTTACAATAATACAAGGTCAGTTCCGGTTTGCAGTCCTTTCTGGTTTGCACATGATTACTTTAGTCATTTCTAGTAATGAATGATGAGTTGCCAGTAGCTAAATTATTAGAGTCAAGCTTTGACTGTTGTATTTCACAAATATTCAGATGACACCACAAAGCAGAAAATTTCTGTTCGCGGTGGGGGAGGGGGGGGGGAGGGGGGGGGTGGGGGGGGAGGGGGTGGGGGGGTTACTCCCATATATGTGCTATATAGGTATGTGCCGCTGTGAAGGGTATGGTTTTCAGGCAGTTTAGTCTGGGATAGGGTATAGTAATCAGAGATTTTTGGTCTAGAATAGGGTATCATTTTCTACGAAACTGATCAGTTGCATGAAGAAGAGTCTAGACCGTCGAGGTTTACTGGCAAATGGCATTTAATGATCGGTAAGTTGTGCTGTATGACATTTCCACTGACCCCTGGTATCTTAGACTGTGATAGTGAATGAGTTTCTGCAAAATAGCGAGTCTAGAAAAGGTCTAGGATATGGTAGGATTTTTCGGTGTTTAGTCTAGAATATGGTTGCAAAATGCAGCTAAAATGGTCTAGTATAGGTCTAGTATAGGTCTAGTATAGGTCCCAGCAGCACACCCCCGCCCAAAAATTTGCAAAGTACCCCCCCCCCCCCCCCCCGGTCGGTCAATTTGCAACTGTGTTGTGATGTCATTCCTTATGTCCGTTACAGTGGCCCGAGAGTTCTCGGTACTATTGTGAAAAGTTGCTTTATTTCGAAAAACCCATATACCATAAAGTATGGTCTTAATGAAAAAGCGTGCTCGCATGTCATTCTCGTCGACAGCAGAAGTCCATTAGGTAAAAGAAAATAGTCTTAACATTTACTAAAAACCTAGTATTGAGTAGTGCCGATAGGGTGGGAGTGAAAACACCCCACACCCTTCCACAGGTTCAAATTTTACTCTAGCTTGGAAATGCGTGGTAAACAGTTATCTGGTTCCACATTTGCAGTACCATTGCTAAACCAGACACCCAAGATTCGCATTCTTGACATCCACGTCAGGTCATAAGGAGTGTCCGGACTTCATGGCTTAAGTTCTCTTTGCCACATTTAATTTAGTCCATGTACCTGTCTCGTATTTGTGAAGTAAGGTAAACAATTTGTCTAAAGAAAAAAATGTCATTTACAAAACATGTGGAGTTATCCACATATTGGCGAATTTTAAAACGCTTTCCTCGAGCTTCTGGAAGGAGAAAACCTTCAATAGTATCATCCTTTCTTATACTGGTAGCCAAAACGTCTGCGCATAAAATGTACAAAAGTGGAGACCGGGGATCTCCCTGCCTCACCCCCCACTCGAGTGGAATTTCTTTAGTCAAAAAACCATTAACTATAATTTTCATATTTGCTTGACAGTATAATGTAGATATTCAGCAAGATACCAGTTTCATTGGTAATATTTATATAATCTAGAGGGTCACGCAAAAGAAAGAAATTCTCAAAAATCGTCCTACCTGAGAAGGAACAAGTTTGACCTTCTTGAAATGATCAAGGGTAACACTTTTGAAAGTCTGTTTGTAAGAACTTTTGAACAAATTTTGTAATGAACATTGAGTAGCGAAATGGCCGGGTCACCAATTTTTGAGGTTTTTCTTATCATCTTTCTTGTAAAGTAATCTAGTCACGCTTCCTTGCATTGAATCACTGAGTGAATTATTTTCCAAACTAAATTTATAATTTCGAACAGAATAGGGCCTAAAAGATCCCAGAATTTAGCGTAAAATTCTTGAGGTAATCTGTCTGAACCAGGGGTTTTCCCTGAAGAAAGTCCACGCATTGCGTGGGTAATTTCAGCCAAAGATAAAAATTCTTCGCAGGATAAAATTTCGCTCTCACTTAATCTGTTTTCAAGTTTGTTCAAAAATTCGGTTTGGACTGTTAAATTAACAGGTTTTTGCAAGTACAAATTACGGTAAAAATCGAAATGAGCCGGAGAAAAGGAACAAGCTTAACTAAGGTGAAACTTAATTAAGGTGAAAGGTCGGAAGCACAAGAATTAAGATCGACGACCGGGCTATTTTCAATTTTAGCAATTCTAAAAAAAAACAGTAGTAAGTAACTTATTACCCGACAGTCTACACAGTACATTTAGACCGTAGAAAAGTTCACAAAAACAACTTTTCTCTGTCTAGAATAACTAGTACGACTACTTTCCGAATAAAATACAGAGGGGGGCGTAAGGGTTTGCGGTGATGCGGTTTTGCGTTATTTTTTATGCGGTTTTGCGGTAATTTTAATTTTAACCCGCGGTATTGCGGTTTTACAAAACTACGCGGTTTGCGGTTTTCATGTAGTTTGATGAATTTCGATGCGGTATTGCGGTTTTGACGTTTATTCTGCGCGATTTTGCGTTTTATTTCCGTGCGGTTTTGCGGTTTTCGGACCCCCCTTACGCCCCCCTCAATACAGTTTTCGTTTGTCAAAAATTGCCCGAGAAACTGATTTGGAAATCAAAATTGCAAAAATACAAACATGTTTGCATAACATGAGGCGACGCGAGTGAAGACAGAAAATCTAAGTCTTGTTTTGTTTACATAAAATCGCTTTTCAATCTATGTAATGAATGAACAAACACATAAAAATGGACAACACAATCTTCTTTCGAAAAATGTTATTCAAATCTCCATAAGTTTATGTTTAAAAGCAAAACGCGAACCATTAACAGCTCATGATTCGAGGCCGAGATGTCTCCGATGAAAGAAATCAAAACAACTGAATTTATTTGAGCGCGTTATAAACAATTCTCCCGAAAACTAGCGAGAACACAAAAAAGTCAATCACAGATTGATATCAACATAAATTCCCATCGAAAAATGTATTTTGTTTTACCTTTAAGTCCATCCACCGCTTGGAAATTGTTTAAATCTCCGCTTCTTCAGTTCTGAAACCCGAAGTGACAAACATCTTCCCGCATTGCCCCCATCCTCGAAGCAAGATTTTATCTCTGAAAGCTCTTCTATTTTCACTATAGCGGCTTCTGAGTATCCCATAATTAGTATCCCTGTCTTGAGTAGCAAACCGCGAAAAAAATCAGGAGAATAACGACTTTAATTTAAACGGTTTTCTCCGCTAAAACACAGCAGTGTTTTCCCAGGTGACGTGAAAATTGCAAAGATCCCGGTGTTGCGTCATACGCGCATGTTTTGCGACAGTCTACGCGCCCGCGAGTTAACCCTAAGCGACGGCGGCATCGGCGTCGGCGGCGGTGTGACAACGCGCCCGCGAAACATTCCGCTAGCCATGACCATGAAAAATGACGGCCATGGGTTCTATGGTTCTCTTATGGTTCTATGAGTATGGGGCTGCGCAGCCTGGCCTTCGGCCAGGCAAGAGCTCCGCTATAAAAACTCTTCCCTTTTCAGTTTAATAGACCAAACAGTGTCTGTAGCTTTACTGTGGTATTGCACTAAGATCTCTGTATAAATGCTAGTAATTCCACTTGCTGTGTATAGCAAATGTACAACAACTGTACAGGAGTACCCAACGACAGTTTCGAAGAAGATCCATCGTACAGTGTTCTTAACATTCCCCGAGTGTTGCTACGTCAATCGTGTTTAATATTTAACTTTCCTGGGAAAAAATACCCGCTTTCACAGCCAGCAAGCAGGCTTTTGAAGTTATCGGACTTCCAGCCAGCGATCGACTTTTAGGTTGTCAACGAGCCAGCAGGTTTTGAATTTGTCACCTAGCTAGCCAGCATAAAAAAGTTTGCTAAAAGTTTGCCAGCATGTTCGAGTTTATTTTTTTTTTGCCAGCCAGCGAGGAATTTCAATACCATAGAAAAGTACATTTCTGACTGTATTTGGAATTAAAAGTATTATAATTACATGAAAAATATGCAATATATGCGTTTGGCCTGTCATTTTTCTTAACAATCATTAAGAACACTTAACCCTATTCAGACTGGGGGGGGGGGGGCTTTTCGAACCCCCCCTCCAGTAAAATTGTGATAACTCTTACACCGAAATAGCTATGAGGCTGAAATTTTCTGACTTTTCCTAGAATTTATCTAGGGACATTTTGGTATCCATAACATGTCACTGTGATTAACCATGTTGCCATGGCAACCGGTTTTTGACACATAAGTTTTCAAAATATTAAAATATGGTGAATTTTTTATTTTAAGATCTTGTTCTTTGACTTATAGTGCATTTTCTTGTTAGAATAGTTTTTTCTTGGGACTAGTTCTTGAAAGACATCAAAAATTTTTAACATCAAATATTTGGGGGGGAGGGATAGGCAAATTTTTGCTCACTTTTACTATAGAGAAAAATTTTGTACTATTTATTAAAAAACGCTTCTAAGTTCATTGTTTGGATAATAGACATTAGTTTGATACGTGTTTTATACATTCTGATCCTTTTCTCTTTTAGATATTTTTTAAATTTCAATTTAAACGAAAAAATAGGAAATCCAAGATGGCGGATCCAAGATGGCGGATCCAAGATGGCGGACAATAATTTCAAAATTATAGTTTTATCGCCTTTTTTTTTCCTTTTCTCGCTTTACAAGTGTGTCCTTGTTTGTATTTATTATGTTTTAATATTAAAAAGACGATTTTACAGTTATATTTGATATTTTAAGTATCTGGATGGAGAAATATCAAAGAAACGTCGGAAAAACAAAAATGACGTCATTGTGACGTCATAATTGGGTGTGGCAGGTCAAAACTGGGTGTGAGGTTTCCTTGTATGGAGATGAACATTGTGTAAAAATTTCATGGTCCTAGCCTTACTGGTTCCAGAGATATGAAGGGGGGGGGGGTCCGAGGAGCCCCCCCCAGTCACAGATTGCCAAAAAAAGCCCAGTCTGAATAGGGTTAAGAACACTTTCAGGCTGATTTCACCTAAAATACCCGATATATAAGAACCTAATCAGCCTGAACCCCGAAAATGGATGTTCTTGTATGCGGGTTTTTACTGTATTTAGTATATGACAACTTATATCGCTTCCAGACGAGTTTTGTTTAGAGGACAAATACAGTTGAATTCAACCAACACAAAATCTTGAAACTCTAGAACTTTAGTTTCGAGGCGCACAAGTCTTCATATTTTCACAAACTCCACGTTTCACTTTCAAGGTCCCATCTTATGCGTGCTGGACGTCACCATGCCGTAAATCCTATGCGAAATACACTCGCATCATGGACTGCAAACAATTCTGAAAAAAAATCGACATCTTAAAGCGTGACATATGAGGAGACCCCCGGAATTTTAGGTGGCACAAATAAAAGCACATGGTCGTCTTACTTTGGATTTCATTGCAATCACTACTTAATTATTTATTGATCCTTCCGCAGACGCATGTTCGACCAACCCTTGTCAAAATGGCGGTACGTGTTCATTAGGATCCGGTGGTTACCGTTGCAGTTGTCCTTCAGAATTCACCGGACAACACTGTGAAACACCCGACGCAAACGATCAAGGTGATTATCTTTGCTAGTAAACGGGGCTCGGTTGCGTAAAGCAGCTTAATACGATTAAGTGGGGTTTTCTGCAACCTTCTCTCGCTTCACAGCAACGTTTATTAAGGAGTTGCATATAAGAACCTGAAAAAATATATATATTTCAAGCTTCGACGGGATTCAAACCCATGACATATCTTTTGCCATTCCGGTGAAAATGCTCCACCACTGAGCTTCAAGGCCAGATAAAAGCTGAAATACCCGCGAAATCAGTATGAACGTTAATTTGTTTTAATCGTTGATATGATTAAAAATGTGTAGTTCCACAGTGCATGTGCACAGGATACTCAACCAAAGGTTTCGGCGGAAAGCTATTCGGAATTAGAAAGCCTTATTCATCTAAAATATAGTTATAATATTTATAAATTAGATTATAAACTAGAGTAAGATGTCGCCTCTAACTTTCTTTACATCAGGAAATTTAACGCCGTTTGTTTTCGGAAGGATACAAATGCCGTTTTGGGTATGAAAGAAGGTCAGCTAGGATTTTCGAAAACATGAAAGAATCTAGGAAAAATTTCTACCGTTCAAATATTCAGCTCAAAGAACAGAAAAGCTCGAACTGTATTAGATGTCACAAATTTTCCTTTAAAAGCAGTAAAATTATATAGAAAAACAGTACAACGCCATTCGAAGCGTTTTATTTATCATTCCTTGTTGGGTTCCCTGTAAAGGCACTAAAATGATAAGGGAAAAACAGTACAACGCCATTCTAAGCGTTTTATTTAACATTCCTTGTTGGGTTTCTTGTAAAGGCACTAAAATGATGTGGGAAAACAGTTCAACGACATTCCTAACGTTTTCTTTAACATTCCTTGTTTTGTGCCCTGGGAAAATGAGTTGAAAATCGAAATTGTGGGCGTTTTGGGGGCGCCGATGATGTCACAAACATCCAGACGTTTTCGGACTGCTGTCCCGTCATCAGTGTAATAGCAGTTAACTGAAACGCGCTCATGTCACCTTTCGTTGTCACCATCCACGATGCAAGACCTGCAACTATAACATCCCAGTGGTCCCACACCGTGGATGATACGACAAGCAGCGTCGTTTATATTATTAAATGTTTTAGGTTTTTCTCCGATTTTTACAAGAGCATTGCCTTTTAGAACCAATCAGAACGGTCCGTACGCCGGCGTATGGACTACTCGAAAAGCCCACGAAACCGAGCAGGCGGTTTCTCACGGCTTCGCCGCTCGAAACTCGAAACTCGCGAAACTCGCGAATTTTCGCCCCCCCCCCCCCCCCCCGCCCAAAAAAAAAAAAACAAGCCGCCAAATACGCAGGCTAGGATAAATAAAGCCCACTTCCGTCCAAACGGGACGTCCTCGGGAACGTTTTAGGCCTGGACAAGTGCGAGTGATTTATCCTGCCTTCATTCATGTCGCCTTCTTAATGTCTATATTTTACACTGATTTTTTATACTGATTTCCCTTCTTCGTGTGCAGTTTTCAATCGTTCATTTTTAAGTGTTGAAGGCTGGGCCAAATTTCTTCTCTGCAATGAAATGTATCAACTGATCTAAAATATTTTAAATGGTTATCTGCCCCATTTGTGTTTCCTTTGAAGAGCTATGGAATGTTTCGTTCGAAGCATAAATTCCAGTAACTCACGCGTTCCTCTGTTTCCGCAATTTTCCTTTAGTTAATATGCCGCGCTATTTTTGGATAGAAATTACAAACTTGGCTTCGGACTGAAATATAGCATGAATCTTGTATTATTTAGTGATTTTATTTAACCGTTATTTATCTAAACCCTAGCTTCTCCGTCTCCGTCTCCATCCACCGTTTCACCCCAATCTTCTTCTGTGACACCATCAAGCAGTCCTCCAGGTAACATTTTGTAACTATATTTGTTATTTTGCTATTCTTACTTCACAGTGCTCCGCCTAAATATCGAATTTCCGCTTACCTAATGTCTATGTTATATCGCCAAATGCCACCAAATATGTAATAGTAATTGGACTGAGTGGAGTACAATTCAGGGAGTAATCGGGCGAGTAATTTAAAATCGGCCGAGCGCGTAGCGCGAGGACGATTTGAAATTACGAGCACGATTATCCCTGAATTGTACGACACGAAGTTCAATTTCTAATTAATCGAATCAATAACAAAATTCGAGATTAAAAAGTCTATGTGGAGTTTTTTGTACTCAAAACGTCAAGGTTATTTTCTATCAGTTTGAAAGCAGAAAGAAACTGCGAGAAAAAGACCATTTAAGTGCACCTGATTGACGCGCGCGCAACGTAGATGTCCAATTACAGCTATCCAATTACTAAAAGTTGTAATTGGATAGCTGTAATTGAACACCCACGTGACCGCCTGTCAATTACGTAAGAAATAGGCGCGTGGATGACTAATCACATTCGAGAATTTTGTTATTGATGCGATTAACAACGAAATTGGATTCTTATAAGCAAAACAGAGCAAGTAGTTTTGAGATAAAAGCAGGATTATAAGGATGGAGTTAATCAAATCTGATTACGTGACAGGCGGTCAATAAATCAAAATTGCCATTATTGTGGACTTTGGATTTTCAAGCCGTTATTTGTCTCTTTTGTTATATTTCTTGGCTTTCATCGCTTTTGGCTTTTTTCAAGATAATTAAACAAGCTCAAAGCACGCACCTGGACATAATCATAATTATAGATGTTTTTTTACCACGATGGAATGTTACAAAACATATAGGTCAGGGATTCTTCAAAGTAGCTCTCGCGCACCTACTGAAATGTCGTTTGCAAACATTTTACCGTTAAGAATTTGAATTAAAAGTTCGAAACGTCGGGGCAATCCCCCAACCAGTTCCATCCTAATCAACGTTATTTTAGTTAAGTGACAGCTTGCGTGGACAGCTGAAATTTGAGGTTTTCTAAATTATACTTGCTTTCAAGCCTGCATTTAGAAAGAGTATTTTTAGCTGAATGTTTCTAGCGATTGATTTTAATTATAGTTGAATATCGTTTATTAGGATGGTTGGGGATTTCCCTGACGTTTCGAACTTAAAATGTTTGCGTACGACATTTTTAAGGCGCGAGCGAGCTACTTTAACGAAACACTGGCCTTTTTTATTCAGTCTGCTGCTGACACCAAGCGTAAAACTCGAGTTACTGAATGTAACATCCCACCGTGTTAAAAAAAAATCAAATGATTTGATAACGATGGAGATTTGCTGCTCCCCTCACCAAGAAACTAGCATGCTCTTCCCCGGGTTAGCGGTATAAGGTCACGTGATCAATTTACCAACAGTTGCTGCAGAACTGATCTGAGACTTTCAAGAAGCCCTCTGAATTACCTTTCTGTCTGTATATAGTATGTTCAGACCCTCTCGGGATGGAAAACAAAGACATACCTGATGCCCAGATCACAGCTTCGAGTGAGTACAGCGCTATGTATGGCGCTTCCAATGGCAGACTGAATTTCACGGCTGGAGGAGGAAAAAGTGGCTCATGGACCGCCAAGGCCAATGACAGCACTCCATGGCTGCAGGTGGATCTTGGACAAAGCACAGTGATGACAGGAATAAAGACCCAGGGACGAGAAGATGCTGACCAATGGGTTACGAGCTATACTGTATCCTACAGCAAAGACGGTACTACCTTCACAAGTTATAACCAAAACGTGGTATGAAGTCCATTTGAATTTATATAGAAGGAGGATTTCCTAATAACCTTCTTGAACCCAACCACAATACTTTTCATTTTGCCAATAATCCATTTAATAGTATATCACACAATTAACTAATTACAAGCAATCGGTCCAAAACAAAGGAAAGATGAGCCTATCATTCCGGGTATTTCTAATAACTATGTACACCACGGAAAGATTGCCGTCGATTTACTTCAAAGTTTAATGTTATAATTATTTTTCAAAACCTACAGGTATTGCAGGGAAACAAAGACCGCAACACTGTGGTCTTGCATGTTTTGTCAGCATCCATAAATGCACGCTACATTCGTGTGCATCCTAAAACTTGGTATCGACATATTTCCATGAGGATGGAACTCTTGGGTTGTCCGTCAGGTAACGGTTATTTTCCTTACTTAGCCATTGACAAACAGCCGAAGTTAACGTTTTAATCACATACATTTTGCGCAATCGCACATCTTCATAGAACGGACTCATGATATCCACTATAGCATATTAAAATGCCTTGAGTGGAATTACGAACTAACATAGAAACACATTTGGCGCGTTGTATAGTTGGAAGTATCTTGGCTAAGTGAGGCTCGCTAGATTTGACCTGATCATCACGTGTGCAAGGCAAACCACGATACAGGAAAGTGGCTGAAATAGAAAATTTTCATCGAAACGCCTTGTGTTTAAGTTAAAGACTACTTTTTCTATCATCATACGCCAACCTGGTAATCAAATACCACAAATCGTTAGGGCTAAACTCGGTTGTCCGTGCGCAAATCTAATTTTTGGCAAGTACCTCTCTACATGTATCGAGCCCTCACTATCTCAGTGACGGCAACAACAAAGTATATATTATGATAGATGTATTTTTATTTGTTTTGTGCCTAGTTATATTCAATTTCATACATTATATGTAGTTGTTAGATAGACTTATTTACGCATGCGCATTTTAGCGAGTTTTAATTCCTAGGCGTTTTGTGTCTAAATGATTGACTGATTGTTCTAAAGCTCATTTATGATTTATGACGAAAGCACACAGAAAATCACTACCGTGAAGGAGGTTTTTTTTATATTTGCGTAGACTTTGGCGATTTTATTCCATCGTTTTCTCTGCATTTAATGATCAGTTTTAGAAGCTATATCAAACACTCGAAAGAGTGTTTGATCAGGTATCCAAACACCTCGAAGTGAGTAAAACAAAACTCGGTTGCGCCTCGTTTTTCGACCCACTTTTCGGTGTTTTGATATCCTGATGAAATACTCTTCCTCGTGTTTGATATATTCCATATATTAGGCAGGGAACTGACCGTCTAAGCGTAGTAGTAGAGTAGTTTTAGTCACGTTGCTTGATAGTTTGTGACCGTCATGCTGGTCTTGTGATTCAAGGTTGTTCAAGGTCTAGGTTATATATATATATATATATATATATATATATATATATATATATATATATATATATATATATATATATATACTTAACATGAATGAAGACAAGATTTTTCACCCTGAAGAAGACAAGATTTTTCACCCTGAAGAAGGCCGGTGTACCCGGTCGAAATATAGGTGATTTACAACAAAAAATCTTGTCTTCATTCATGTTAAGTATATTTTTATTATGAAGATCAAATCTTTACTCATTGGATGTTCGTGAGAAGACTTTATATATATATATATATATATATATATATATATATATATATATACCTTTTGTATTCCTATCAAAAACGTCACCTATTTGATGGGAATACAAGAGGTATATAAATATATTTATAAACAGAGAAACAACATAAATAGTGTTTCACGCAGTCGTAGGAGTGCTCGATGCAAATACATGCAGAGCGAAATACAATTTTAGATAGAAAATTTCTAGAGACAGTTACTCGAGTTTCACGCACTAAGCGATCATCAGACTGTGCCGTTGGAGGCGGTAGAAATAAAATTTAAACTAAATTAAGGAGGGCGGTTGGAATGATCCCGCTTCTGATTGGCTGCATAGAACTTATTTTCATGCCGGCATTTCGCAATCAACTCAGATCTCTTGTTGAGGAGTGATGACCTGTCGGCAGTTAAGATGCATAGCTTATATCGGGATGACAGAACATAGTTTCAAAACAAGGTACAACAACCACAAGCTTTCGTTCAACCACCGCAAGCACTCGCACGACACAGTTCTCTCAAAATACATCTGGGATCTAAAGGACAATGGCACCAATTACTTCATCAAATGGTCCATTATTAAACGAGCAAGTGCTTACAAGGGTCATCCTTCCCGATGCAATCTATGTTTGTCTGAGAAGCTATGCATCTTAACTGCCGACAGGTCATCACTCCTCAACAAGAGATCTGAGTTGATTGCGAAATGCCGGCATGAAAATAAGTTCTATGCAGCCAATCAGAAGCGGGATCATTCCAACCGCCCTCCTTAATTTAGTTTAAATTTTATTTCTACCGCCTCCAACGGCACAGTCTGATGATCGCTTAGTGCGTGAAACTCGAGTAACTGTCTCTAGAAATTTTCTATCTAAAATTGTATATATATATATATATATATATATATATATATATATATATATATGCGCATGTTAACGAGTTTTAACTCCTAGGCGTTTTGTCTAAATAAATGATTGACTGCAATTTTGACTGATTGATTGATTGTTCTAAAACTCATTAAACACTACCATGCAGGAAGTTTGGAAACCCGGTCCGTAATTGGAATAGATTTTGGCGATTTCATTCATTTTCTTCGCATTTGATGACCAGTTTGAGGAGCTATACCAAACACTCGAAAGAGAGATTCATCAGCTATCCAAACACCTCGAAATGGGTAAAACAAAACTCGGCTGCGCCTCGTTTTTCAACCCACTTATTGGTGTTTGGATATCCTGATGAAACACTCTTCCTCGTGTTTGATATATTAGATACATTAGGCTAGTGAGAGCACTGTACCTTTTAGCGTTGGGTAGTTTTAGTTGCATTGCTTGATAGTTTGTGACCGTCATGTTGGTCTTGTGAGTCAAGGTTGTTCAAGGTCTAGGTTATCCCGCACATGTATTTAGCAGATTATAAGTTGTGTCGTCTACTTGATTGAGTACTTAGGTCTTTGAATGATAGTTCCCAAGGTAGACAAGCTTGAGATTTCTTGATGACTTTGGCTTGGACCACCGTGAAAACCCCTGTTTTTAGTTAAGCTCGTTTGACTGTAGTTCTTTCTGAGTTCTCATTGGATGTTTGCTACATGCTTGTGCAGTCGTGTAGATGTATTTTATTTAGTTGAGTATCGGCTTAGACTAAGTTCTCACCGTTCGTAAACTGAAACATGTGTACAATTATAGCATATAGATACTAGGTTTGTTTGAGCTGTGATTGCAACAAAGAAGAAGCATTACAGTCAACGTATTAAAGACGATTCTCGGCACCTCTCGCCTCGTCATCTAGCCAAACAACTAGCTTCATTACGTTGGTGGAGAAGTCCGTCTTTAATTTCTAAATGGAACTTTGCTTTTTTTTTTTTCATGTACATACCTTTCCGTTGTAAGCTCAGTTAGTGTTATTTTGTGACTGTCGATCCTCAAGTCGAATTGGACAATTTCAATGGATGATCCCTAGTTAGTTTTTTAGCCAGTTAGTTTTGTGTAGACCATTTGTTTCAATTGGGAGGTCTGGTTCTTTCAAAATCCTTTGGTCGTAATCCTAATTACAAGAGAAAGAGCGCAAGCCCTGGCGGAGGTAGCTTGCGCTCCTGCACTTTATCCCCAAACTACCTATTATTTTGCCCTATAGAATAGATTTATCCAGTTTAGTTGTATACTTGGTGGCATGTGGCAATGTAACAAGGAAATTAGGTAAGCGGTCCTATCTAGCTTAATCATAGACATGCCACTCAGAAAAGGAAACAAATATTGCAAATTGAATACAACAGTTTTAAACTCCCAACCAACAGCAGGAGGCAACAATACCAGTCTACTGTTAGAAATGAAGTGTTTTGAGACGAACGACATGTATCGTCCTTAGCGTTTTCGTGTGTGAAAGGCACTGGTTTATAATTTGCGCAAAATCAATTTCTGAAGCTTCTAATGTGAGATATGTAGGGTGTTTAAATCTCCTGGGAAGACTGTCATATGAAAGGCACGCGGATGCTCGTTTGTAATTGTGAATTAAACCCCTAAAGGAGACCAATATGGGCGGGGATCAAGCTTTATAAAATATACCATTCTAAAAAATACGGACTAACAAGAGTTATAGTGACTTTAATGACGATAAAGGCTTCGTCATTCAATGCTTTCATCCTTAATTTACAACCTTAAGCGAGACGACGAGCATTCCCGCACTTTTATATCTATGGGAGTCCTCCCCACTCCCTCTCCCCCCCTTTCTTCAACCCCCCGGCCGAATCCTTTCTCCTTTCCACTAACGACGTTTTTTTCCTACGTATGGCAGCTGCAGTTTGCTTCATCAAAGCTGTCGGCGTTGAAGATTCAAGTATCGTTAAAAACAATAAGATGACCGCTTCTTCAAAATCTGGTTCACACTCGCCTGAAAAAGGTCGACTTCACGGGAAGAAAGCTTGGTGTTCACAAAGCCACAACAGCAATCAGGACTGGCTTAGCATTGAACTGGAGGAAACAACTGAAATATGTGGTGTTGCTACCCAAGGTTACGAGCGTGATAATAGATATGTAATAGACTTCAAGTTATCCTACTCCCCTGATGGAAGCGACTGGACTACGTATACAGATGCAGATGGCTCGGAAAAGGCACGATTTTATTATGGTTTAGATGGATTTTCAATTATTAAATTTAACTATCATTCTGATTGCGTTCTAATATTTTATAATGTTCATTAACAGGGTTTACATCTGTCAAACTGACACTTTGCGCGTGAATCACTTTTCCACAACTTATTCACCTTTTCTTAAAAATATTCCAAAATCTCTCCACTTCCCACCATCCATTGCCATTACAGCACTAAGTTTAAGATACTTATGGCTTGGAAAAGGTGACAAATCATTTTCATTGTTTTAAAAACAACCTAATGAACGTACAAAATGTATTTAATATCGCAAGGTGATGAGTTTGACGGTTCTTATAATCCACCCCATCGACACACGATAATTGCCAGTTGTAATTGGCAGCGTGAATAAACAATCGTCACGTTTTGTCTCGTTTGAAAGGTGTTTACTAGAATTAAAGACAGCAGCAGCACAATCGACAAACAAAGCCTTCCAGTGCCAATCTCTACAAAGTTTATTCGCTTTCATCCAATTACTCAGTTTGGCTGGAACTGCCTCAGAGTGGAGATGTACATCCCCTTTGGTGAGTTTGTCAAACAAATTAAGGCGCCATTATATGAGAGTCCTACTTTTTGACGAACACAAACGCGAACTGAAAAGTGACATCAAGTAAGATACTGCAAATATTACTAAATGGCCGGGGGGGGGGGGGGGGGGGTACTGTGTACTCTGTATATTGTTTGGTTGGCACAAATCCATATAGCTTACATATGCGTCTTTATTAAACCCAGTGCATTATTTAGTGTTTTTAGTGCTTTTGAGGAGAAACATAAAATTATGTTTGAAAAGTAAGAATAAATTCAGTAGCCGACACTTAAAACCACGATCGCTAACTGAAACGCAATGCAAAGTTATATAAAACACAAAACTTGCCGGAATTAACAAAAATACCACAGCATTATTCGGCGAACACAATATCAAACGGTCCTTATGACAGATGCGATTGCAAGCTAAGGACAACAACAAAAAAAATAACTTTTCACAATTAGAAATGAAGGTATGTAGAAATAATCTACATTGTAACTATTTCCTAATCAAAAATACATCTTAAGCGCTTGCTAAAACGGATAATTGACGGGAATACTGACAACAGTTTGAGCGAAGCAAAAGACAAGCTGACCGAATACAGATGTACAATTTTGCGAAATAAAATTCCCTATTGAGAGCATAAGTTAAGATCAGTTTATCTCGTAATGAATTGTTACTGGATGTGTATTCGTGTACAAGTGAGTGGAAATGTGATAACAAAGTCTGCACCTAAGTAATAGATTTAATTAAATTAAAAGCTATGACCTGTCGTTATAGTCGTACCATCAGTAACTTCACTTGTCACACTGATCACGCCAAGAAATGAGAACGTGCATTTTTTCCAATGCCTCATTAAATGATTTCACAGGTTCACTATGGTAAAGAGCTATTTTCGAATGATCAGAAAATGATGTTACTATTTTGTTGCCCAACTGTTTTTGGGTGGCAGTAAAAACAGACTGGAAATACTAATTATCACGTAGCTTTTTAATAAACTGACCAAAGGTCACTCCTATCTAGTAAGTACAAACACTTGAGAACGCATTCCTGTCTATCCTTGGGATACCTGTGCGAGCTTGAAAGATCTTTGTTGAGCGTTTGAAATCATGGATTTCATACAAAAATAATGTATTTTAAATAAGAAAAGCGATTTGTTTGCTCAGTGACAGATTGCTTTATTCCTATCAAGTCAAAATTATGCGATTTGGAGTTTTCACTCTAGCATTTCTGTACTTCTCTTGTTAATAAAGTCTATTGCTATCCCGTAGGTTGGAGTTAAGGTCAACAGTCATTCGTAATTTTATCCATGAAAATATGTGGAACGTCGAGCTGCATTCCAAAAGGCCATAATATCGACGAAAGATGGGTTTTCTGTTCTTTTGGCAGCCACACTATAATTCTATTCTTTAGTATGTTTTTGTTATCACCTAGAAAACTTTGGACCGACAAAAGAAGCGATAATAAACCGGATTTTAAAAATAATTCGTAAGGTCTGGTTCTAATGAAATCACATATTAGGTATACTTATCTAATGTCTAATCTCTGAAACACTCCAACAAGAAGTTTCTAGAACATTCTAGAACAGCCCTCAAAAAGTGACCGAGAATTACTACTCATTTTATACCTCGTTGGCATTAAAAAAAAAGTAATAATAAATAAATAAAACTGATTTGCATTAACCCTATCTTACGTGGGCTTTTTTTTAGTTCCTTAGCCCAGTGGGGTGGGGGGGGTACATTATGCCGCCCCTCGTAACTTCAAGAACAATAAGGCTATGGCAATGAAACCTAGAGAGTACATAGTACGTCCAAAACTGTCTCCTTTGCGGTCCGCATGAATATATGACGTGACATGACGTAGTTATTAGGTAATTAGTTATACGGCCGCCATCTTGGATCCGCCACATTGGAGTTCTCAAATTTTTTTAAACCTCTAAAAGAAAACGTCAAAATTGACTCAAAATTAATCAAAACCTATAACTAAACATTAAATTACGTAAACATGTAAAAGTTATACCAATAAACATTTTTTCATCATTAAAGGGTAAAATATGCAAATTAAAAAAAACATGGCTGTGACAAACTTATTGCTATGGAAACATGAAGTCACGTGATCAATAAAATGTCATATGTTATTGTTGCCAGATAAATTTTAGGAAAAGTCACAAAGTTTGATGGCGTTTGAATACATATTAAAGAAGTTATGATTGTTGGAAGTTAACGCGGACACTTTGTGCCCCTCCCCCCAGGCAAAAGAGGGTTAAACGTGTTTTATCATCAATAGCACCAAAAACGTCACAGTCACCAGGTAGTTCATGCAGAAACTCATTATCATTACCTAAAAACGAATTCATTAGTTACAACCAACAAATGGCTTAACACTGCCTGCTATTTAACTGTCAGCAATCTCTCGTGACAAGTAATTGTTCTTGACCACCCCGGAGCGACCATCTCTCGTAAGCGACCAGCCCTCCTAAGCGACCACCTCTCCTATTGAAAGATCTTTTTACTTTTTGGCTTGTTCATGTTAAAAAGCCTTTTCATTCTTGTGTCATTCTTGTTTGTGTATGAAATCCTAACGTGTGTCTATTGAAATAGACAGAAGTGGGAACACGTAAGACGAACATATTGTTGTTCACTGCATTTTAATTTTACCTTTATTTGTAACTATTTTATTTACCTATGGATCGTTTTTAACCACTTTGTACCTAGTTCCCGAATCTTCTTCGGCCATAGTTCAGCCATCGTCTTCACCGGAACCATCTCAACAAACTTCTGCAGCTTCGGCAACACCGCCACCAACACACTCACCAGGGAAACCATCAATGACCCTGCAACCATCACATGCAGTCCATCCTTCTCCCGCCTCCTCCCAAGTAGCTGTGTCAAGCAGTCCTCCAGGTAATTACTCTACAAATCCATTTTATCATTTTTGCTGCTCTTTTGTTTTAAACTCGAAAAAACTATTTTCTGGCTGCGGATACAGCCACCTGTAACGACGTTACTGTAGGTAGGGCCTGAATCGAACATCCAGGATACCCGCAAGATCTAGTGGCGGGAACTCTACTATAAAAGACTTAATGTATTCGTATTAAGGTGCGATGACCGATGTAGAAAAGAGACAACTTGTACGTGCAGGCCGAATGTCCTACTACGAACCGACAACATTAAATTGGCGACGAGGATGACTTTAAAGAGCTAGAATGGCGGTTAACATAGGATATAATCAGTTTCCGGAATTCGACATTCGCAAGGACCCTGAAACCGTCTACGCGTGCTTCAGCAAATATGCAGAGAGATTCAAGAAAAACGATCCGAAAGCCTACAACATCACAGACAAAGCACAACAACGATCTTTGTTCCTAGATTCAATAGGCGAAGCCACGCTTGTCATATTCGAACAGCTTCGCGACATGGGAACAGATTTAGATGGAGCCATTAATGTACTACGAAACAAATTTAAGGAATCGCGGAATCGATTGTATAACATACACAAGTTTCGCTGTATCAAACAAGGAAAGGGCGAAACTTGGGATTCATTCATCTCCAAGCTGAGGGCGGAAGGCGAACACTGTGATTTCCCGAATGATTGGTTGGATACCGAAATACCAATGGCCATGATCGAGAACGGTAAATCCAAGAAGGTGAGAAGAAAACTATTACAAGACCAGCTAACAGTAGCCGATGCTCTCAAATACGCCAGAAGTATTGATAGCGCGGACCAACACGCCGCAAAAGTGGAGAATCAAACACCAACCGACGTAACCATCAAACAAGAAGTGGATAAAATCGAGGACAGAACATACACAAAATTGTGTTTTAACTGCGGGAAACATTGGCCACACCAAGGAGGACCAAGAAGATGTCCGGCATTCGGCAAGCAATGTACGCGATGTGGAAAAATTAATCAATTTGCAAAGTATTGTAAAAGCAAACAAGAAATTAAAGCTACGAAGAAATTAACATGCAAAAGCAAAAAAAAAATATCTGACACCTCATCTGACCGCAGCGACGGAGAGGACGCGTGCACTCTGCAAACGGTAAACCCTATGGGACTTCCGGACAACAAGCCCCTAAAAAAGTGCTAATTGAAGGCGTTGGCATTACGGTACTCCCGGACAGCGGCGCTACGGTCAATGCTATGGACGAAACAACATTCAAGAGATACGGCCTAGAGAAGAAAGTGAAGATAAATTAAATAAATCAAAATACCAAATCCAATCATATGGGGCGGACACATGTGCAAACCTTCTACCTGTGCTGGGAAGCTTTAAAGCACTCACGGAGTCTAAGACAAGAATGAAGGTAGTCACGTGGAAACTAATAAAAGGAAATAGCCAGACAGCCCCGCTGCTCAGCTACAAGGATGGAAAAGACCTCGGAATGATACTGGTGAGCAAAGCAATCGAAAAGGAAACCAAACAGTTAGAGGAGACGGGCAACCCTTAGAAGATACTGGGAGAATACAAGGACCCCTTCGAAGGGATTGGAAAGTTGAACGGCATTCAGGTCGACTTGAATGTTGACCCCAGTTTCAAGCCAACTGTACAGCCTCCACGCAGACAACCATTTAGCGTACGCCAGAAAATGGAAGAGGAAATTCAACACCTCCTGGACCAGGACATCATTGAAAAAGTCAACGAGCCAACGGGATGGGTATCACCACCAGTGGTCACTCCGAAGAAGGACCAAAGCCAGATACGCCTGAACGTGGATATGCGAGTGGCAGACCAAGCGATACCCCGCAGGCACACGCAGCACCCCACGATATACGACGTGGTCATTGAGCTAAGTGGCTCGACTGTGTTCTCACACCTGGATATGCGCAAGGGATATCATCAACTGGAGCTCGTGGAGAACTCAAGAAACGTAACGACCTTTTCGACACATATCGGCTTGTACCGATATAAGAGACTGAACTACGGTACGAGATCAGCTGCAGAGATATTCCAGGAAACGATCAGAGAGAAATTGACGCAAGATCTCAAATGAGTCTTCAACATAAGTGACGACATCATCGTTCATGGGTGTGACGTAAGAGAGCACGATGCAAACCTGGAGGCGCTCCTCAAGAAGAGTCGTGAGAAGAATGTCACATTCAATGAGGCAAAATGCGAATTCAACAAAGATCGGGTGGTGTATTACGGCTTAATGTTTTCGAAAGACGGAGAATCCCCAGACCGCTGCAAGGTGCAGGCCATCAAATTAGCTGGACGTCCTAGAGATGCAACGGAACTTAACTCGTTTCTGCACTTATGTCCAGGATTGCAGATAATTACATGCATGGCAAATTTTGATATCCAACACGAAGTGTCCAGTTAAGTCTAAGTGTTTACCATCGTTTTTGAAATGTAAGGTAAGCATTAGTGTTAGTGTTATTTCTAGGTTAGGGTAAACGCACGTGTTTATCTTTATTTAAAGAGCAGAATTTAGGGGACACTTCCTGACGTTTTTTGTCTGTATTTTTGAAAACAAGTGATGTTGAAGTTGATTAGAAGAGCAAGAGGACACTTTGTGAGGCGTATTAAATTTGCCAAGCATCTTATTATCTGCAATCCTGGACATAACTGCGTTTCTGTGCACAGTAAGATATTGCTCACGCTTCATGGAAGCAAGCAAGTATCAGAAGGCGGCAGGCAAACTCGGGGAACTACTAAAAGGAAAGTTCGAATGGAAACAGGAGCACTCGGAGGCATTCGAAGAAATGAAGAACATGCTAAGCAGCGACACTGTCCAGGCGTATTACGTTCCTCAAGCAGAACACGAGCTCCACATCAATGGGTGCCCAATGGGGTTGGCCGCAACTCTCACTCAGAGGAAGCCGGGCGAGCAAGTTTGGCAAGTTGTAGAGTATGCTAGTCGGAGCCTCACAGATACAGAGAAACGGTGCAGCCAGATCGAACTAGAAGCGCGTGCAGGTGACTTTGGTTGCAGGAAGTTCCACCTGTTCCTGTATGGAAGACCCTTCAAGATGGTGACGGACCACAAACCGTTGGAAAGTGTATTTAACAAGCCGACGTATACGACCTCGATACGGGTACAAAGGATCGCGAACCGTATGATGGATTATGACTTTGTAGTGGCGTATCAACTTGGCAAGGAAAACATATCGGATTACACCTCACGACACCCTATGCAAATACATGAGTGCTCCAAGTTTGAAATGGGAACGACCAAGGACGTACAACACTACGTGAACTGTGGTAACTTGTGACACGCCCAAAGCCATCACCAGAGACCAAGTGCAGACGGCGACGGCGCAGTGCTACAAGCCCTAATAAAATGCATCCATCGAGGCCGGATAGACACAACGGTTACGAGCATACATGCGTACAAACATGTCTTTAGCGAACTTGCGTGATGGATGGGATCGTACTGAGAGCGAACAGAATTGTTGTGCCGGCAACCCTCTGACAGAGGGTGATCGCGATTGCACACGAGGGGCACCAGGGACAAGTACGGACAAAACAGCTGTTGAGGGCGCATGTATGGTTCCAGGTAATGGACTCCCTATGCGACAAGTTGATGTCCCCTTGCATCGCCTGTCAAGCCAACACACTTTTAACGCATCGGGAACCCCTCAAAATGACGGAGCTACCAGAAGGACCATGGAACATGGTCAGCGTGCACTTCTGCGGACCGCTAGCTAATGGGGGTCTCGCCCTCATGTTCTACTGTCAATATGCCAGATACTCAGTAGTTGAAATTTGTGGGAGCCACTAGCGAGAAGGCAACCGTCCCGATGATCAGGAGAGTGTTTGTCACATACGGAGGGCCGGAGGAGGTCAAATCGGACAACGGACCACCGTTCAATAGCCATAAATTTGAGGAGTACGCACAAGAAGAGGGGTTTAATCACCGAAAAGTGACACCTGGATGGGCGGAAGCCAACGGAGACGTGGAGAGGTTCATACAGAGGATAAAGAAGACCGCACGGATTGCGGCAAAAGAAGGCAAACCGGTGCGGAAAGAAGTGGGCAGGGGACACAGGGCCTACAGAGCAACACAACACCGAACCACGGGGGTCATCCCGAACAAACTTATGTTCGGGCGGGAGCTAAGAGGAAAATTTCCAGAGGCCAACAGACAACACAAGCACCCGAACGACTTGATGGTCCGTATTCGGGACAGGGAACGTAAAGAGAAAACGAAGAAATACGCCGACAAAAGGAGACAGCTGTGATGAAAATCAAAGTTGGGGACACAGTGTTGTGCAGACAAGAACGAAAGAACAGCCTAACCTCACTATATGACCCGGCCCCGATGGTCGTCATTGGCATCAAGGGAGACATGATTACGGCCAAGAACAACTGACAGACCCGAGCAGTCTGGGGCAGAATGTGAAACAGAACAAAGACGCTGTGACAGACCCCAAAGGAAGTATACATCCACAAAAAAACACTAAATATAAAGACTTTATTTCCGATTAGCACCAGTTAGACTAGCACATCACGTGCACAAAGACTAGCACATCACTTACACAAAGTACACATAATATAAGAACACTAGAAATGAATCTACCGGTTCCCCAGGTTATCAACTGTAAAAAGGGGAGAGATGCAATGACGTTACTGTAGGTAGGGCATGGATCGAACATTCAGGATACCCGCAAGATCTAGTGGCGGGAACTCTACTACAAAAGGCGTAATGTATTCGTATTAAGGTGTGATGACCGATGTAGAAAAGAGACAACTTGTACGTGCAGGCCGAATGTCCTACTACGAACCGACAACATTAAACCACCTCTCTTCGCTGCAGCCTGCTACAGGCATTCCAGGTATTAACGCAAAGGAGAGACTTTTCGCACGCGTGTCATTAGATAATGCACATTATATTTATTAGTCTTTGTTTTTCTTTATTTTTTTATTTCACAAGTTTAGGATAACTAAATTTACTGTTCTAAATGAGCAAACTGTCCCTTCTGGTAACATTAATTCGATAACTGTATTTATTACTTTGTTGATCGCTTGTAAATAAGAAACACTAGTCAGGGAAGCAATCGCATGCAGACATCATCGTGCCGTCTTTTTGCTTTTTCTTCGTAGTTCACGGTAACTGGAGTAGCTGGTCTTTATGGCCAAACTGTAACAAGCCGTGTAATCAAGGATCCAAGACAAGGAAGCGACTGTGTGATAACCCTGAACCAGCTAACGGTGGAAGAAACTGCGAGGCCCAGCAACCGAGAGCGAACCCTGTAACCCTGACCCATGTCCACGTGCGTATATTACATTTTTGAAAAACAAATAAAATAAAAAAGGTACTGCACAGAAGTTATACATGTTCTTATACTCATTGATTAAGAGCATACAGTTAATTCAGATCGTATAGAATTTGAATACGACGCCATATGTACAGACAAATTGATTTATAAATGTTATCGTGATATCGGGATCGGATTAACCCTATTTTGCCTGGCGGGGTGGGGGGGGGGGGAGCAAAGTGACCGCATGCTAACTTTCAACATCCATATCTTCTTTAATGTGTATTCAAACGCATCAAACTATGTGACTTTTTTAAAATTTATCTCGCAACAATTTCATGTCATTTTATTGATCACGTGACTTGATGTTTCCATGGCAAGAAGAGTTTGACAAGCATGTTTTTTTGAAATTTGTATATCTTTACCTTTGAATGAAGAAAAATAATGGTTATTGGCATTTTTGATTAATTTTGAGTCAATTTGGACGGTGTTTAAGAGCTTTTGTAAAATTGGTGGATTCAAGATGGCGGCCGTATAACTAATTGCCTAATAACTATGTCATATGACGTCACGTTCCATTGTGCGGACCTCAAAGGAGACAGTTTTCTACGTACTATGTTCCCTTTAGGTTTCATTGTCAAATCCTTAATATTGTTTAAGTTACAAGGAGGGGGGCACCCCTCCCCAGGCTCAGGAACTAGCCTAGGCAAAATGGGGTTAAGATTTCAAAATCAGAATCTATAGAATGGCGATGAATTAATACACAGTTGGTGTGGTGTCGAATTTGATTTTTACCGACTAAATAATTGTAGATGTAGATGTAGCTCTTAGCTGGCAAACTATCCCGACTGTTTTCGTTCATTAATTTACAATTGTATTGCGTACCTTTAAAAAAGCTAAGAAATTGAAATGATTAATGTAAACATTGCCCTCATAAAATAGCTTTCCGAGCCCGAAAAGTTATGGCGACTTTTGACACACGGACCCCAGCACAACATATACTCAGTTGCAGTGCATGTTGTGCATGTAGTTCATGCATGTAGTGGATGTAGTTCATGAAGTGCATGCAGTTCATGCATGTAGTGCATGTTGTGGATTGCGCTTCACTTTCGCACACTACAATTGTGCAGGCTAAGTCAAAAGCTGCAAAAATGTTTTCGATCCAGAAGGGGTGTAAGCGTGAAAACGAACATTATCTAGGTTTTCTTGTGTTCTGCCGTTCTTAAGAACTATTTCATTGCTTTGTGGATTTCAAATTGTTGTTCTTTCTTTCAAAAGGGAAAAATTTCCGAATTCTATTCATCTTTGACGGCATGGTAATAAGCAAATAACTGAATGTGAGGAATAAAATCTGAATTAACTTTTTACTTATAGCTGATGACATAAATTATGATGTCAAGTTTGCAGCAAAAACCTGGTCTGCTGACCTGGCTGTCAAGGGAAGCTCAGGTTTCGCAGACTTGGAGAACAAAATTGTCCAATATGTAAGTTACCTTTGTCTAGCTTTAAGAAACACTGCGTGCCAATTTGGAGGCAAGATATTGTCGTTTTTATGCCTCAGTTCCAAACGCGTGGAACGAATGTAAATTAGAAATTTTGTGTCATCAGAGCACAAAAGTGCCAATATGACGTAGCCCGAAATTGCATTAGGATGCTGCTTGGCTAGTAGGCATTTGTCGTCATGCGCTTTCCGAATATTTAATAAAATCCCATAATTTTATAAATTGAAGTATGTGGCGTCCAACGTTGGTACTCTATACTGTTTTCAAAACACTGACCTCAGTTCGTTTCCTGGATAACTTGCTTTAGTTCCATATTAAATTTTGCCGTGGGTTGATGAACATAAACAGTATTCAGTTCACGGACATGTCGATGATTGTTACGTGCTGATCAATTATTTATATTTTATCAATTTAATAACAGGTGACAAATTTTTACAGCACAATGTTTCAAGAGGTAGTTTGCAAAGTGTTATCGTTCAGGTAATTTGAACTTTTTATTAAATTTTAGTAGTTAAATTTCGTAGTTCAAATGTCTGTCAACGAGATACTTATCATGTCACTTTTAACTCGTCAATACGCGAGGCGTTGAACGAGTTACAGCAGTGGGACAGAATTTCACTCCATCAGGTGATCGGTCGATCGGCTGTTCACGTGGAGCCCGCAACATGTAATGGTTATCTGCCTTACGCATGAGGACGTCGTTAGAGGGATGAGAGGATGGGGAGTAGCACGCGGGGTTTGGTGGATCGTTGGAGCAAAACGCCTAGGAGAGGGAGGATCCGAAGAATGTTTAGTATCGACGAGTTGGATCATAGGAGTTTTTGATTTTACAGCGTGAACACTAGTACCGTCTAGTAATCCAAAACATCTCTCAAAGCAATCAATCCGCCTTGCATTTTTAAACTTTAGTCAGCCATCAAACACGACACATTTGTTGTGCTTTTTCCGAGGCACATGTGCAATTTGTGGATCGAGTAGTGATGTGCAAACAGGTTATTTGAAATATTTAGGTTAGGCGGGTGTTATCCCAGTACTTAACATTACCTTCCTTTCTCAATCAGTTTTCCATTATATTATTTTGATCGTTATCCCCAAATATCCTTTCTTGTTATTTGAAATTTTCATCTTCATAAAATACCAAACAATGCGGAAACCCTTGTCTTGAATCGTAGCTGTGACTAGCTGTTTAAAAAACTAAGAAAGCCAGTAATACTCACGTTTTAAGTGTCTTCGCTGTAAAATAATACTCAATAAATTTCGTTTAGTTATATAATTATATGTTTGTTTGTTTGTTTGTTTGTTTTCAGGGAAGGAAGCGTTATTGTCAACTTCAATGTTACTTACATGGCAGTGGACTCACTACAGATCATCGCATTGCAAGAGCAAATTGACAGTGGAGGAACTTTAGGTGGCAATTCGGCAGCGTTACTAAACATTTCAAGCAGTAATGGTAAGTATGTAGTACTGGAACTTGCAAAATATAAGATATATTAATTAAACAATGTCGTCCGAAACGCCTGCTTTGATGTGCGTTTTGAAGGAAAACGAACAAGGAGGAGGCTGAAGATGCCGAATGCAACGATGACAATGACGATGATGATTCAGTGGAATCCAAAGGTGACGATGACGATTGCGGTGAACGATTACTGTGATAATAAAAATTAGGATGATGCTAATGGTGATGATGATGATGATGGTGATGATGATGGTGATGATGATGGTGATGATGGTGATGATGATGATGATGATGATGATGATGATGATGATGACCATGATGATCGTTTCCCAAAATTTCTGTTCCCTTTTTTAAAACGTTAAAATCGTTTGGACTTCAACAAAAATCTCTCCATGTCTGATGATTTCTTACAAGTTCAAGGTGGTACGATGGTAGAAATTGCGTTTTCTTGATCTCAGAGCGCAATACGATTTCGGAAATATGCTAAACTCTAAATGCGTTCCTTTAAATTAGGGACAGATATTAATAGGTCCACTTGTTCCTATATATGAATAGCAAGACTCAATTATATATGAATAGCAAGACTCAATTTTTCACGAAGACGTTGCCGTCTACGTGAAAAATTGACCAAAATGCCGATTGGCTTCAAGTTGCGGTTCTAATTGCAGAAACCCAAGGCGAAAAACGATAATGCGGTGTATATTGTACGTCAACGTGACCATCAAACGACACTACGAAAAAGATAAACAACTTTCCACGTCCGCTACACTAAGTTATTTCTTTTGAAATACGCCATGCCCCCGCTATACCCTAGGAACTAAAAAACGAATCCCTGCACTGCACATGTGTCCAAAAGATCACTGTGGATTTCCACGGATCTCAACATTTCATTTTAAATACGCCATGCACGATATACTCGGTATACACTTGGCACTAAAAAATACTTCCACTTTTTTTATTTGTCACTGTGGAATAACGCTAAGTTCAAAATTTTATTTCAAATACGCCATGCACGTTATACGCGGTATGCACTTGGTTCTAAAAAACAAACTTTCACTTGTTAGAGTAAGAATAAAATGTACCAAAAACCATGCTTGCTGGTAGTTCCATGCAGTGTTTCACTACTGAAATCCATTGCAGAGAAAACAGACCTCTGATATGGCCGACATTTCCGCCATTATTATTTATAAAATAAAACAAAATAAAATAAATATTTCATGTCTTCATTTTGCCGTCTTTCCCGTGAAATCCGTCTTTTCCGCCATCACTACAAAAGTCTTTTAGTCAACTGCCTTGCATGACTGGAAGTTGACCGAGTGAAAGACTTTTGTAATAACGACGGAAAAGACGGATTTCACGGAAAAGACGGCAAAATGAATAAATTAAATTATAAATGAAAAAAAAATGAAATAAAATAAAATAAAATAAAGAAATATTTAATTTATTCATTTTCCCGTCTTTCCCGTGAAATCCGTCTTTTCCGCCGTTATAACAAAAGTCTTTCACTCAGTCAACTTCCAGTCATGCAAGGCAGTTGACTGAAAGACTTTTGTAATGATGGCGGAAAAGACGGATTTCACGGAAAAGTCGGCAAAATGAATAAATTAAATATTATATAAAATAAAAAATGAAATAAAATGAAATAAAAAATGAAAAAAAAATAAAAAATATTTTAATTTTATTTTTTTTATTTCAATTTTTTTTTCATTTTTTTAATGAAATAAAAAAATAAAATTAAAATATTTTTTATTTTATTTCATTTTTTATTTTTTTTATTTAACATTTAATTTATTCATTTTGCCGTCTTTTCCGTGAAATCCGTCTTTTCCGCCATCATCACAAAAGTCTTTCAGTCAACTGCCTTGCATGACTGGAAGTTGACTGAGTGAAAGACTTTTTAATAACGGCGGAAAAGACGGATTTCACGGGAAAGACGGGAGGGAAAATGAAGAAATGAAATATATATATATATATTTTATTTTTATTTCATTTTTTATTTTATTTCATTTTTTTATTATATATATTTAATTTATTCATTTTGCCGTCTTTTCCGTGAAATCCGTCTTTTCCGCCATCATCACAAAAGTCTTTCAGTCAACTGCCTTGCATGACTGGAAGTTGACTGAGTGAAAGACTTTTTTAATAACGGCGGAAAAGACGGATTTCACGGGAAAGACGGAAAAATGTAGAAATGAAATATATTTTTTTACTTTATTTTTTTTTCATTTTATAAATAATAATGGCGGAAATGTCGCCATATCAGAGGTCTCTTTTCTCTGCAATGAATTTCAGAAGTGAAACACTGCATGGAACTACCAGCAAGCATGGATTTTGGTACATTTTATTTTACTCAAATGAATTGATACTGAAGACCACAGCTTGACATCTTTTCGATTTCCTGTTATTTTAATGGCTGAAAAGTCGGATTTTGCATCTCTAGGTATCTTCTTGTATCGTCCCGATTCGATGTAGGTAATGAGGGCAAGAAATTCGCATTTTGGCTTTGCTGTCAACCGCTTATATGGTGTAAAATAGTAGTTTACTGCTATTTTGGCTAATGACGCTCTTGGTTATTGTCGATATTTCACAAGTTTGTTTCCTCTATAAAGAAGAACACGTTTTTGAGCCTTATCGTTAGTTGGAGAGATGCAGAGGGCAAGTTACCCTTGCAGGCAACTGAACAGTCGTTCGATAAAGAGTGCCTCTTTATGTTACTTAAGTCCAGTTGTTGTGGGAAAATGTAGTGCGATAAGCGCAAAATGCGTGTGCAAATTAGAAGACGAGGGCTTCGAAAATGCGTGGAACAACGTCTGTCGAACCAGAGATACTTGCGACAAGGCACTACTCTGTTAGTATTTTTCTTGTATTTTATCTTTTCAAACATGTTATCGCACCTCGATTCCAAAAAATCAAAGTTCCTTTCTTTCACAATGACTGTTTTTCTGTATTTAGTTTTCTACAGGCATTTCATGCACGAGAAAGGCACTTAGTTTTAATTTGGGGTAGTTTTGACCCCAAAACCTCAAAATCACCATGACATAGCTCCTTTAAGCTGGGTGAATCTTTCAAATATATAAAGAATGCACATAGTTTATCGAAACTATTGTTTAACAATTACATGCATGCAAAGAACTTCAATGTCAGCTAGATAAGTTTACAAGTTATATTATCAAGAAGAGTTCAAGTCAGTCTGCGCCATATCGTTGCGTTTCGCGCATTGTATTGGCTTGCTAGAGAGCTTGAGTTCTGTCCAATTCATAAACATTTTTCCCTCGCGACTAATCAAATGTCTGTGATTCACTTGTTTGTGGCATGCAAAGAACTTTCAATGTGAACTGGATACGTTAAGTACTTATATTCTCAAGAAGAGTTCAAGTTAATCTGCGCCATATCATTGCGTTTCGCGCATTGATTTGGCTTGCTAAAGAGCTTGAGTTCTGTCCAATTCATAACATTTTTTAACTCGCGACTAAGCAAATGTCTGTGCCGATGGTCGATTCACTTATTTGTGGCATGCAAAGAACTTTCAATGTCAACTGGATAAGTTTACTAGTTATATTATCAAGAAGAGTTCAAGTCAGTCTGCGCCAAATCATTGCGTTTCGCGCATTGTATTGGCTTGCTAGAGAGCTTGAATTCTGTCCAATTCATAACATTTTTAACTCGCGACTAAGCAAATGTCCGCGCCAATGGTCGATTCACTTATTTGTGGCATGCAAAGAATTTTCAATGTCAACTAGATAAGTTCACTACTTATATTATCGAGAAGAGTTCAGTAAAAACTCAACAACAAGGGTTCAGTTTTGTTAAAATTATGCTACTAGTGCTCTAAGAGTAAAAGTAAGTGTCTTGCGCTTCGCATGGCCAGGATGGAAATGGATTGCATCTTGAAAAAATTGGCCAATTTTTCAAGTTTATCGCTTCTCTCTTGAAAAACTCGCTAAAGCTGTTTATGGTTTATCCTCTCTTTGAGAATTCAATTGATATCTTCCTCTTAGTGTTCTACATGAGCATTTCATTCACGATAAAGGTACTTAGTTTTAATTTGGGGCGGTTTTGACCCCAAAACCTCAAAATCACCATGACATAGCTCCTTTAAGCTGGGCGGATCGTTCAATTAAAGAATACACATCGTTCATCGTAACTATTGTTTAACAATTACATACATGCAAGGAACTTTCAATGTCAACTAGCTAAGTTTACTAGTTACATTATCAAGAAGAGTTGAATGCTTCAAAATTAAATGGCGCTGTTGATTCTGTAGTTTATTCTCTGTGTTATTTTTTCGAGCTTAAAAGTTAAGCTGGGTGTATCGTTCAATTATATAAATGACTACACATCGCCTTTTGTTTAATTTAATTGTTTAATTGTAACTATTGTTTAACAATTACATCAGTACATGCAAGGAACTTTCAATGTTACTACTTATATTATCAAGAAGAGTTCAGTAAAAACCCAACAATAAGGGTTCAGTTTTGTTTTGTTTTTTGAGTAAAACTAACTGTCTTGCGCGCTGCACATGGCCAGGATGGAGATAGATTGTATCTTGAAAATATTGGCCAATATCTTGAAAAAAATTGGCCAATTTTTTCAAGTTTATCGCTTCTCTCTTGGAAAACTCGCTAAAAATCTGATTATGGTTTATTTTCTCTTGAGAATTCACTTGATTTCTTCCTCTTAGTTTTCTACAAGCATTTCATGCACGATAAAGGTACTTAGTTTCAATTTGAGCAGTTTTGACCCCTAAAAACTCAAAATCACCATGGTATAGCTCCTTTAAGCTGGGTGAATCTTTCAATATTATATAAAGAATACACATCGTTTATCGAAACCACTGTTTGACAATACCATACATGCAACGAATTTTCAATGTCAACTGGATAAGTTTGCTAGTTATATTATCAAGAAGAGTTTCAAGTCAGTCTGCGCCATGTCATTGCGTTTAGCGCATTGTATTGGCTTGCTAGAGAGCTCGAGTTCTGTCCGATTCATAACATTTTCCCCTCGCGACTAAGTAAATGTCTGCGCCGATGGTCGATCCACTTATTTGTGGCATGATTTCGAATGTGATCCAAATCTCCTTGCAGCACGGCTCAGCAGAGAGTTTGCTGTCCTTCCGGTTTGAAAATGAAATTCGGGGTCTCTTAGAATCGCTTGCCATTGCCCGTAGCCGTGTCGTTCAAGTCCCGTTTTTAGATATCGGTCCTCCTCGGGGGTGAACAACATTTGTTTTCTTCTCGCGCCAATTTCAGTAGCTTTGGACGCGCGCTCTGTCTTTAGACTTGCAACCCTCCGTAAAGGCTTAGGCCGCGGTGGTGTTTTGGGGCTCGTTTCGACTTCGTCCGCAGAAGACATGTCGCCTTTAACGTCATCGTCCTGCTCTTGGGAAGACGTTGATTTCTCCGAAAGCCTCGAGCGCACGTCCATTTCTAACTCCGATCCCTTGTCGCCGTGCAGTCTTTCCAGGAATTCGTGCGCTTTTGTAGCGACCTCGCGCGATCGTTGTTTTTGATAGTGAACTCTTGCCACGACAGAGCTGTGTTTCTGGTCCTCGGAGATCGCGCTTTGCGCGCTACTGCTGAGATGTTTGGAGCTCTCGGTTTCAACAATTTGTCGATAGCGAGTCGGGTAAACGTACTTGCCAGTTGCGTCGAAAACTAACTTGCTCATCAGTTCTCCCAGCTTGTTTTGCTGTCCTCCGTTTCTCGTTATTAAAACGTAATCGCAGGTCGGCTTGAGCAGAGGGCGAATGTGATTGATGTATCCATCCAACACTTGCATGCTAGTGTCAGTCAGGAATAGAGAATCGAAGCCGTATTTGCCCGCCGTTTTGAACATTTTCTGATCGATAAACCCGCCGTTCGTCTTAGCTTTGTTCACCATGTCGACGGTCAAATACTGATATGTCATTGGGCGCGATCCTTTGACCTTGATAAACAAATACACGGCGAGGAATTTGGTGGCAAACGACAAGTCCAACGGGGATACCGTACCCTGTTTCTCCTTGCACGCGTTCAGCACGCCCTCGTAGCGCGGCAAGAAACGCGCCACGACTTCCAATAGCTCCTCTAGCGATGCCCAATGTCCCTTGGCTTCTAAGGCGTCGATATCGAGTTCGCTGGTCCACTGCAATCGCATCATTTTGGAAACGGTTTTGCGCACCCTTTTCAGGTACATTTCTGTCGAAGACAGCCCTCTCAAAATGGAGTCCGATGCGCCGTTCACTTTTCGAAAGTCTCCCAGTTCCGCAATGGCGTCCAAGTAGCCTAGACGTCCTGCGTGCCCGAGCTTCCAGTCGTCTTGCATCGTGTCGACAAATTTAAATAGGAGATTGGGAGAACATAAACTAAAGTCGACGATGTCAAAAGTGAGCTCCTCTTCGTCTTCGCAACAGAATTTGAGAAATTTCAAACATTTGCTGACGATTTGTTGTGCTTGGCGATCGCTTTTACAGCCGCCGCCACTGCCGGTTAGCCAGGATGAAAAATCTCGAGCAATATCGCTCGACATGTCAAAAGACGCGATTGTTCTGATTTTACGTCGAGCCTTCTGATCGGCGTCGGCTTCATTTTCCGCGTTGCCTAAACACGCCGCTTCAATCTCAGTGCTGTTTGGCTTTTCGTCGAAATGAAAATACCAACGGTGTTTGTTCTTTACGTGTTTTCTACAGCCTCTTTGCGAGGTAAATCCATCGTGATTGCAGGTTTGAAGTGGACAGTGAAAAAGGCCATCAGAATCATCTTCTTCTAAGTGAAGCCTCTTTGGTTTGGGCGATGCGTTTGCTAACTTTGACCAGTCGATCTCGTCTTCTCGTTTGTTCATCTCTAGCACCAAACTTAGCTGGAAGATTTTAAAGTTTCTCTCGCGCGGTTACTACATACATTAGCCGACTTGTTTATCCCTCCCACGAGACATTATTCGATGTTTGGCTAAAAAAACTTGTTCCTTGTCGCATTATCTCTTACATGTCCCATTGTTCGCACAACACAATTAAACAAATTTGTTTTAGGGCCGACACATAACCAAACGGAACAAAAGGACAATTCCGAACTTGCACGGACCTGCATGCCCTAATAACGTGATTAAACATGCTGTAGGCAAGCCAGAGTTGCAGACTAACATCGTGAGCGCGAGTTCCTGATTGCTAACGCTAAATAGGATCCATCGTTCCCATTACTTAAAGCCGTTAAAACAAAATGGAACGCCAGTTCCTGTTCGATTAAAAGCTAAGCGAAGCTTATTGCGGTTTAAAAACGGAACAATAGTTCCCATTCAGTTGAAATAGGAACAGTTTGTTTAGGAACAAACTTGTTCCTTTGTGACGCTAATAGAGAAGGCTTAATCGGAACAACTGGTCCTCGTTATCGAGGTCAACAGCATAATATGCTAGTTAACAGGAACAAAGTGTTCCTTATTGGGTTAAGTGGGCAGTCAAATTAGGAACATTTGTTCTCCTTTCTCTCAAAAGGGAACAGATAGAAAAATCGGAACAACCCAAAAAGGACCTTTTGTTCCTAAACAGATGATAACGGAACCAGCTGTTCCTTTTCACCTCAATAAATAGGAACTTCGTGTTCCTAAGTGCTACAAATAGGAACCATTTGTTCCTTTTCACTTGAGAGTAAATAGGAACACGAGTTCCTATTTGCTACAAATAGGAACCATTTGTTCCTTTTCACTTGAGGGTAAATAGGAACACGAGTTCCTATTTGCTACAAAAAGGAACCATTTGTTCCTTTTCACCTGAGAGTAAATAGGAACACGAGTTCCTGTTTGTTACAAATAGGAACCATTTGTTCCTTTTCACCTGAGAGTAAATATGAACACGAGTTCCTATTTGCTACAAATAGGAACCATTTGTTCCTTTTCACCTGAGAGTAAATAGGAACACGAGTTCCTATTTGCTACAAATAGGAACCATTTGTTCCTTTTCACCTGAGTAAACAGGAACACGAGTTCCTATTTGCTACAAATAGGAACCATTTGTTCCTTTTCACCTGAGTAAATAGGAACAAGAGTTCCTATTTGCTACAAATAGGAACCATTTGTTCCTTTTCACCCGAGAGTAAATAGGAACACGAAGTTCCTATTTGCTACAAATAGGAACCATTTGTTCCTTTTCACCTGAGAGTAAATAGGAACACGAGTTCCTATTGGCTACAAATAGGAACCATTTGTTCCTTTTCACCTGAGAGTAAATAGGAACACGAGTTCCTATTGGCTACAAATAGGAACCATTTGTTCCTTTTCACCTGAGTAAATAGGAACACGAGTTCCTATTTGCTACAAATAGGAACCATTCGTTCCTTTTCACCTGAGTAAATAGGAACACGAAGTTCCTATTTGCTACAAATAGGAACAATTTGTTCCTTTTCACCTGAGTAAATAGGAACACGAAGTTCCTATTTACTACAAATAGGAACCATTTGTTCCTTTTCACCTGAGTAAATAGGAACACGAAGTTCCTATTTACTACAAATAGGAACCAGTTGTTCCTTTTCACCTGAATAAATAGGAACTTCGTGTTCCCAAGTACAACAAAAAGAACAATTTGTTCCGAATTTGCAAATCTTTGTTCCTTTTAAGGATTTGCGAAGGAACAAAAGTTCCTTTTTGTACAAATTTAATTTGTTCCTAAAGTAATTAAAGGAACAAAAAGCAAAAAAAAGCGGAACACTTGGTTTTTGAAAAACCTCTTATATTTTGAGTCGCATCACTTAAAATCCTAAGTTGAAAATGTTTTCATGTGAAGAGTAGCCCAATAAGACCTAGCACAAAATACTAAGTTAAAACGTTGTGTTTGAAGCCAAAATTCTTGCTATCATTACTTTTGGGGAATGTATATGATGATAATGGTGATAATGATGATGATTATGATGATGATAGTAGTCAATATAAAACACAAAACGGCATACCTAAGAAAATATTCAAAACATGTTAGTTTGAGTGAATGAGTTTCGCAGTAGTTTTAATTAATTGCTTTGTTCAATGTTGTCAAATTACTATTTCTCGGTTACCATTATCAACTTGTAAATTTGTTTTGTTATTTTTACCTTTTGCTACTTTTTTACTTCTTTTTTTTTTCTTTTGTTTTACTTTTTTTTACTTCTTCTGACTTCTTTGACTTCTTTTTTACTTCTTTTACTACTTTTTACTTTTTTACTTACAGTGCCAGGTGAAGCGCCAGTGATACTAGAAGCAACAAGTCCCACGTCAACGACTATCGACGTCAAATGGACCGAGGTCACACAGCTAAATTCAGCTAACCTAAAAGGATATGGTATCGTGTACAAGAAAATAGGCGAAGCATTCCAAGTAGGCTTCCTTAAATCAGTGCTCCCGACACCTCGAGAAGCAACATTGGAGGATCTGGAGAAGTTCACAAATTATACAATTCGCGTGTTTGCCTTTTCGAGTCTTGGAAACGGAGTTTCAAGCCAGCCATTCTCTTTACAGACTCAAGAAGATGGTAAGCTTAGAATGTTGATAGCCGGCAGAGTCTTCATATAGCTTTGTTAACCTGCCGTAGTGAATTTAATAGCGTCGTCTAGTAATAATTATCAAACGTGAATGAGCTTGCCGTTTGTTTAAAATATCCACCACGGAGAAAATATTTTATAAACCGACGCATAGCGGACTGCTTTCTTTGTTTTGTTTTCTTTTGTTCGACTTTTCTTTTTCTTTGGAAATTCAAGATCTTTATGAAACACTCGTTCTTAGATAGGTTTGATTTATTTTCTCAAACTGACCATTAAATAAACAACAACGCTTCAGCACACACATAATGACTGTACCCATTGCATAAAGACTAGTCTTGTCATCCACTCCCCAGTCAAACTATGGATTTAATTGAAAATCTTTATAAAACACCCTTTTGGAATGTTTCATATATATTCCAAACTTACGATTAAGTAAAGAAAATACGAAAACACTCAGCCTACACGTTTGTCTGCACCCACTGCACGGATACAAAAACAACAACAACAACAAAACTTTTTTGAACCATCAGTCGTACACGCAAACTTATATCCCCTCTGTGGTACGGGGGGGGGGGTTGCAAGTCCCCATGGGTTTTTGCGGTGTTACAATATTTCGAAAATATTTCACATCTATTACTTAGATTGTGATGTGCTTTACAAGATAAGGTAAATATTTTGGGTTGAAGCGCTACTGTGGGTCCGTGACGTCATCCAAGATGGCCGAAAAATTCAACTTTATCAGGAAAATGCAGAAATTGCAAATATTTAATGCAAGAGTTGCAAAATATGACACAATTAAACATTGTGCTGCTTTTGCACGCATTTTTATTTTAAAAAAATGGCTTGACCTCGTGCTACTTATGACGTCATATCTTGTTACCATAGAAACTAGTTTCAGCTAAACTTTACGAAAATGTGTGAAAAGGTTAAATGAATACATACTAAAGACGGAAGGTGCCAACAATAAATGAAAAAAAATTGGCGAAAAAACCTTAAGGAGTGATGGATTTACGTCCGAGAGTTAACAAGTAATACGTAAATATATACAATTTTGAGTAAAAAGAATAATAGCGGTACTGGTCACCCAAAATAACCTTTAATTTAAAAAAAATGGCATGCAGCCGGTTAATACAAAATATATTTAACATGTTCAGGTTGGGAACACAAATAAACAAAGGCACACACGCAAAAATAGGAGTAAACAGAAATAAATAATATTGGTACAAATAAATATTTATTACATCACAAATGTTGAACCGTGTGTTATAGGCGTTAGGCCCATGATACATGGTTCAACATTCTTGAACAACGGCTGCTCAACAAATGTTGAACAGTGTTTCATGCCATTCAATTGTAACATGTTGAACGTTGATGAACGAAAGCAGAAAAAGGACCTATTCCATTCAACAAGTTGCAACTTATCAAACGACCTAGTCAATCGTTTTATAATGTTGAATGTGTTTTCTACTCATTCAACAAGTTGAAACATCGTCTAACATTTGTTGAGCAGCAGATGTTGACCGACGGTTTAACCGTGTATCATTCGCTTAACATTCTTATTGCTACAGTCCCCAGTCAAACTCCACCGAACACCATTGTCCAGTCAACGAGTTCAAGCACAATTGATGTTTCCTGGGAAGCAATCGATCAGGCCTTCGTACATGGAATACTCCTGGGATATGAAGTTAGATATGCTAAGGATAATGGCTCACCTAAAACTAAGACCCTGGATCCTGGCACTAACGAAATAACTTTAAGTGACTTGGAATACTTCACGAAGTACAAGGTGGTAGTATGTGCCAAGACTTCCAAGGGCTGTGGCAAGGAATATTCCGCCATTTCTTACACGTGGGGCGATGGTAAGTGATAGATAAACTATTAGCGGTAGATATGCATGTTTATTTACAATGCTGGGTAAGCCGCAGTCGAGGCTTATTTCCCTTTGCAAACGTTCTACGCAATCATTAGTAATACCAAGAGAAAAAATTGGACAGAGAGGGAGTCTCCCAGTAATGGGTTTGGGATATCTTAATTGCAAAAAAGTTATTTTAGTAACAATGCGGACCAATGCGGAAACATTTTCCGGTGAGCTGGTTGACTGCCGGAAGACTCGCTTTCATGAATCAGCGCGTCAAGCCAGGCGGAGTCAGCAAATTAAAAAAATGGCGACCATCGCGGTGGTAATTTCGCATGTGAAAAAGAAAGTAAAATGGTCCTGTTTGAGCTAAGAACGTTATATAGTACCACAGAGGCTGGATACATAGATCTTTATTTATCTTTATACACAAACTGTTGCAAATGAAGCGATAAAAAGGGGGCTGGACAATTCAACTTACCGGACAGATGCCAATCAACCATCTACTCCAATCTCTTGTAAGCGTCGTTTCTAAAAGTTTGAACTCGCTTTGCTCGATCGATGGCCAGCCCATCCAAACTTTTCAGACGTGAAATAGTTGCATACTGTAGAATTCAAAGTTGTCATGCTTTTTTTTGTAGCTGAAGGATAGGATGATTCTCTTCTGGGAAAATTTCAACACGGCAAGGAGATAAAAACGCTAAAACCGGTTCACATGCATGCATGGATTTGTTTTCTATAAGCTCACGTTTGGAAGGACCTTGTCAGGAGCATCTTCTTTCCATGGAAAATGAATATCAGTTCTGTTGAGGTCAGCTACCAAGGAACTCTATACTGACAGCCGGGTTAGAGGTTATTTAGAGCCAAAGTGTAAGTAAAATTTCTGGAAAGGTGATTGAATTTTATTTATTCGATAGGCCGCGTGTTCTAAGTTGAATTCATCTAAGCTTATTTGGATTATTGACTTCAAAAAAAATCCAGTAGACTTGTATTATTTTATTTCAGTGATGTCACCTTAATTTATTCATTGAGCTTTAGGATAAAGGCCACCATTTCTTTTTAGTAAGCCTATAACGTTAAGCTTATAGCTTTTTTAAGCTTAAAAAGACCTTATAATAAAATTGCGGGCCTCCCCTTTGTCAGAAAAAAGATCAGAAAGTTTGGCTGACACTGTATGCGGCGTCAAAAAACTTACATGACCTACTCTAGAAAATAAAAGGCAATCAATTAAGAATTGTAGCTAAGGACAAAATGCATTGATCATACACTTAAATTCCACCCAAGGCCATTTTTATCAATAAATGATTTCGAAAGATCAATCGCCGATCGGTGCCTTGCTTGGAAGCGGCCGCCGTTTACACGCTTTGTATTTTGCATTTTTTGCATAAATTTCTATGGACATCTTTATTCGCCTTCTCACATTTATGTTTCATAAACGAATCGATTAGATCCTTTTCCGCTAGTGAGTGTAGGTTGCTGTTATTGGATTATTTCGCCAAAATAGTTTCAGAGAAAGGACTTTATTTTCGTGTGTACACGAGTTTCAGCGTCCGACTTCACAAAAATAGTTTCCTGACTTTTCCTTGGATTTTATTTAAGGATGCCTCTTTTTAATACGGTTAACACCACTGGCTTATTTTTTCATTGAAGTTTGGTTGTAATCTAAGAAGGGAAAGGAAATCCAAAATCGATATTTTCGTGAGTAAACCAAAATATTCACTTCGGACTTCCTAAAAGTCCTTTTCTTCGACATTTTCGTGCAAACCATAACAAGATACTTGGCTTACAATTTGTAGCCTCAGCTTATCCCCACGGCCACAGTTTTACTTTCATACTTTCATATAAGTTCTTGTATATTTGCTGGTTCATACAAACAGAATTTTGTAATATCTGTGATGACTTTTATCCCGTGTCACAGCTAAGGTAACCGAAAATTCCTGAAGTTTGTCATGCGCTCAATTCGAAGGAACTTTGCAGGTCCACTTTTCCCCAGCAGTGGTTAAATGAAATTCAGACGATACTCCAATGGCGAAAACAAGCAGGCATCGTTTTGGAATAAACTCCAAGGAAAGGCCAGCAAACATTTTTGTGAAGCTATTAAATAATGCGTTTAGTCGGCTGAAACTCGCGCATTGTTTGTTTATAAAGTTCTTAAAATTCTCAGTAACCAGTTATAATCCAATCAAAGCAACGTTCGGAAAAAAAAAACTTACTGATTTTTATGAAACATAACTTGGACAAAGTGAACTATGAAGATGTCCGATCCATTTTTTTTTATTAGAAAAGGTAAATAGAAAGCGTGTAACCGACGGCGCTTCCAAACAAGGCATCATCCGTAGTTTTTATTCATTAATAAACGTGGCCTTGGGTATGATGCATTTTCGTATTGAAACTTAGCTCATCTTCTTTAACCTTATTCAGACCGGGCTTTCTTGGATCTTCTGAGACGGGGGGGGATCCCCCCCCCCCCTTCGTAACTTCTACAGGAAAGTAGGTATGGACACCAAATTTTCAGGAGACATTGTATGTCCGAAATTAAATCGATCCACATAATTGTGTTGTCATGACAACCTCTGTGACGTCATAATTACGTCATATATTGACAGTTCATTCACAGAAAGTGTTTGCCGTACCTATCTCTAAATTGTTTTGAATAATGACAATAATGTTTTCTCTGATGATGTTGGAAAACATTTTTAATGTATATATTGGTACTTGTAACTTGAAGCAACATGATGACGTCATCATGACGTCATAAAAATATATTTGTTTTGATGTTTTAATTTTTGTAATTAAACCACAATCTAAGGGAAGTATAAATTTTTCTTACTCTGTAATTGTTTAAACATTTGTATAACAACAACTTTTTATGTTACCATGACAGTTAATGTGACGTCATCATGACGTCAATATGACGTCAGATGTGCAAGAAAACGTCCAAAAGGCGAGAAAATGTCACCTTAAAATACTTAGAATGTATTTATTCTAAAAAAATACATAAAAAATAAATAAAGCTAAAATAACAAAAATAAAGAAAAAAAAACATTAAAAAAAAGAAAATAAAATTCGAATATTTTTTGGAGCCGCCATCTTGGATCCGCCATCTTGGATCCGCCATCTTGGATCCGTCATCTTGGATTTGGATTATCGTATCCTGAGCACGGAATATGCGCTAAAATTACCCAAAATCACTCAAAATTAAAAGATTAACATTTAAATCAAGCAAAGAGTAAAAAACAAAAATAAAAAATATGCGATAAAAGGTAGAAAAAAGTGAAATTTGAAAGTACTACAAAAAGCCTCTTTAACTACGGTTACCATGGAAACGCCTCATTATTTTTTCAATTTTGGATCAAGCACGACAACAATGCATCGTTTGGTGTTTAAATCCATAATAAAGATCAGTGTAAAACAGAATAACATAAAATAAACAGAGGAAATACTTATCTCTCAAAATGAGCAAACAGCATCCGTCAAAATGTGGTTGCCATGGCAACGTAAAATTTTCTTTGACAACATACTTTCTGCCAAAATGTTCACAGATAAATTTTAGGAAAAGTCGAGAAGTTTCAAGGCTGTAGGTAGAAAGGCTTAGAAGTTATAAACGTTCAAAGTCGGCGCGGGCACTTTCCCCCCCCCCCCGGTCTGAATAGCGTTAAGCCTAAACACAAAAATTAATAATATTAATTAACAATTAGACCCGTAGCCCGAAAGGGCTACGGGTCTAATTGTTTTAGTATCACCCAACTAGTCGGACAGAAAAAGGCAATAATAAAAAAAAGCAATTGCAAGTTGAAGAAACATCTATTTGGGAATAAAACGAAAAATAAAACCGGCGAATTTCGCTACTCGATGACTATTACTATTAGACCTCTAGTAGCGTAGCCAATCAAAATGCAGGATTTGCATTAGTCCACTAGTTGGGTGATACTAATTGCCTTTAGTCTAGAGTGGACCAAGTTTTTGACGTCGTGATACCGTGTTCAGCAATCTTTCAAACTGAGGTTAAGCTGTAAGCTTACTTTGATAAACAAAGGATCGTTGCCGCATGCGAGTTTACTAAAAAGAAATGGTGGCCTTTTATCACAAAGTTCTATGAATAAATGAAGGTGACATCACTAGAAAAGTGTGTTTTATTTATTCCTATAGTGTATTATATAATACAAGTCTACTGGAGTTTTTCGAAGTCAATAATCCAAAAACGTGTAGATGAAAACTAACTACGCATGAATTAAACTTAAGCTTATAAGCTAAAACACGCGGCCTATCGAATAAATAAAATTCAATCACTTCTCCAGAAATTTTACTTACACTTTAGCTCTAAATAACCTCTAACCCGCGGCTGTCAGTATAGAGTTCCTTGGTAGCTGACCTCAACAGAACTGATATTCATTTTCCATGGAAAGAAGATACTCCTGACAAGGTCCTTCCAAACGTGAGCTTATAGGAAACAAATCCATGCATGCATGTAACCGGTTTTAGCGTTTTTAACTCCTTGCCATGTTGAAATTCATAAAAAAGTGATTTTCCCAGAAGAGCATCATCCTATCCTTCAGCTACAAAAAACATAACAACTTTGAATTCTACAGTATGCAACTATTTCACGTCTGAAAAGTTTGGATGGGCTGGCCATCGATCGAGCAAAGCGACTTCAAACTTTTAGAAACGACGCTTACAAGAGATTGGAGTAGATGGTTGATTGGCATCTGTCCGGTAAGTTGAATTGTCCAGCCCCCTTTTTACCGCTTCAGTTACAACAGTTTGTGTATAAAGATAGATAAAGATCTATGTATCCAGCCTCTGTGGTACTATATAACGTTCTTAGCTCAAACAGGACCATTTTACTTTCTTTTTCACATGCGAAATTACCACCGCGATGGTCGCCATTTTTTTTAATTTGCTGACTCTGCCTGGCTTGACACGCTGATTCATGAAAGCGAGTCTTCCGGAAGTCAACCAGCTCACCGGAAAATGTTTCCGCATTGGTCCGCATTGTTACTAAAAATAACTTTTTTTGCAATTAAGATATCCCAAACCCATTACTGGGAGACTCCCTCTCTGTCCAATTATAATCTCTTGGTAATACACTTTTACCAAGGTCTGTTCGATTCAACACTAGTGACCATGCACAGTGGCGTTCTATTTAACAATTAGACTATAAGTTTGAGTTTTTAATTGTCAACTATCACCCATAGAAATCAAAAGCCCACTAGGCGTTTAAAACATAACAAGACAGGCTAATCACTCTACTAACTTTCTGCAACTGGATGGATAGCTAGTAGCGTAGCCAAAAAGAGAACGGCATTCGTGATATAACCCTTGTAGATTTCTACTATATATTAGTGTAAAAACAGTATTTTACTTCTTTAAAGTGCCTTTGAAATGAAAGTTTAGACCCGCTTTTGATACTAAGCAAATGAAGTCCATGTTCCACTTATTGATAATTTTTCGATTTACGTTATGGTCAACCGCGCAATCTACTTTTTCTTACCTCAAAGTTGGCCATATATGAGCCACAAATTTTGGACAACCAGCTGGCGGCCAAATTATGCAAATAAGGACTTGTGACGTCAACAGTTGTGCAGACCTCCGTAGTCAAAACGGTCCGAGCAAAATTCATCGTCGGAAGACATTTCCAACTGAACAAGACTGCTAAAAATATAGCTAAAAAAGTGGTTAGTTCGCGAGAAATAATGAAGCGATTGAAAGCGACACCACATCCTTGCACAACTAATTACGTCACCATGTCATTTGCTTCTGCTTCTGTTTTTAGCTGTAAGGATCATCAGTTTTCCGTTTCTTTTGTTTCACTTTAAGTATTAATCCTGATCTAAGTCTGGAAACCCAGATTCGGCCATTCTCAACGGTTTGTTGCAGTGTTCGTGCATGCTATGTTTCTTTGTATACTAGTTCCAGGCCCCAGAACACGAAGAAAGCATTTTTGATCAGCTTTGGACGCCCCAAAATACTTTTCGTTGCTTGACCATAACTTAAATGTCTTATCTCTCTCCGTCAGCTCTCGTAATATTTTGCTTTGCGCGCTTCCCATCCTTTGCTACTCACTGTCGTAACCCTATTCAGACTGGGCTTTTTTAGGCAATCTGTGACTGGGGGGGGGGGGGTGCTCCTCGTATCCCCACCCTTCATATCTCTGGAACTAGTAAGGCTAGGACCATGAAATATTCACACAATGTTCACCTCCATACAAGGAAACCTCAAACCCAGTTTTGACCTGTCACACCCAATTATGACGTCACAATGACGTCATTTTTGTTTTTCCGACATTTCTTTGATATTTGTCCATCCAGATACTTAAAATATCAAATATAACTGTATAATCATCTCTTTAATATTAAAACTTAATAAATACAAACAAGGACACACTTGTAAAGCGAGAAAAAGCAAAAAAAAAGGCGATAAAACTATAATTTTGAAATTATTGTCCGCCATCTTGGATCCGCCATCTTGGATCCGCCATCTTGGATTTCCTTTTTTTGTTGTTTAAATTAAAATTTAAAAAATATCTAAAAGAGAAAAGGATCAGAATGTATAAAACACGTATCAAACTAATGTCTAATTTGTATTATCCAAACAATGAACTTAGAAGCGTTATTTAATAAATAGTACAAAATGTTTGTCTATAAGTAAAAGAGAGCAAAAATTTACCTACCCCTCCCCCCAAATATTTGATGTTAAAAAGTTTTCATGTCTTTCAAGAACTAGTCCCAAGGAAAAAAACTATTCTAACAAGAAAATGCACTATAAGTCAAAGAACAAGATCTAAAAATAATAAATTCACCATATTTTAATATTTTGAAAACCTATGTGTCAAAAACCGGTTGCCATGGCAACATGGTTAGTCACACTGACATGTTTTGGATATCAAAATGTCCCTAGATAAATTCTAGGAAAAGTCAGAAAATTTCAGCCTCATAGCTATCTCGGTGTAAGAGTTATCACAATTTTACTGGAGGGGGAGTTCGAAAAGCACCCCCCTCCCCAGACTGAATAGGGTTAACACATAAAAGAAGCTAATTTCTTGTAAAATTTGTGTCTTGACAGTTATCCTTTTTCTTTCTAGTTCCTGACAAGCCACCACAGAGTCTGACAGCTGATAATCTTACCTCAGAAGCAACCATACCTGTGCAATGGAGTCCTGTACCTAATGGTCATGTAAAAGGGTTCTTGATGGGTTATTACATAAAGTATCAAAGAATTCGGACCGCCGAGAGATCAGTGTTTGACCGCACAGAGGAAGAAACCATGATTGTTAAACCAAACCAACGTTCTATTCTTCTTCCAGTTCAAACTTATTCAACGTACAGTATTAAAGTGGCAGCATTTACCCAGGCAGGAATGGGGCCTTATACTGAATATGTGTATGCTGGTAAGTTGTCACTGATGTGGACTTTAACTGGGATAGACGTTTCAAGAAATATGTACCGGACAGAACAAGCAAACTTATACCACCACCGTAGAACCCTCACTTGGATTTCTTCTGGGCAGCGATCTGTTAACCTCATTTTATTTTCAATGCTTGGATCCTCCACCTTCAATTTCTTTGATTTGCAGCAAAATATATTTGTAAAGTAAATTGGCCAAAGAAAATGTACAAAACAGAACATTGGGTCAGAAAAACAATTCGTTTCACACGCCTATCACAACTTTGTTGGCATGCTAACGTCAAAATGTGACCAAGGAAAAATCTTAACAGCTGCTGAAAGCCTCGAGTTAGAGTTATTCACTTGAACTACTATGTATTGGTTAAAAAAAGATGTAAGTACATATCAAATGTTTCGAGGTGCAAAGTTGTCAATAAACAATCGATAACTAACTCAAACTTAACTAACTTAAATTGTATTCAATGCTTAACTCATAAGCAATTGAATGTGCCCTAGACCATCATAAGATTCGTCTTTATTTTGTTATTAATATTATTATTATTATTATTATTATTATTATTATTATTATTATTTATTTATTTATTTTTTTCTACAAACAGAGAGCTGCCGGTGCCCCAAAATTTTGTACACAAACTACTGGTCAACATTTCCATATCTTAAGGTTACGGACGACGGTAAACTCGAAGGACTTTTTACCGGAATCGTTACAGACATGGTGCACACAGCTTGCGGGTATTGTCCCGCTTACGGCGATACAACAATCGAAATAAAAAGGAACGGCAAAGGAGGTCGTGCAGCCAAAAAAGGCATCTTAGAGGTCCTTGCAGACTTTGATGAGGTTCCACAGATTATGTTTCCGATCTACGGTAACCAGTACGTCACAACATACATGGGAGATAATGCTTATATCAACCTTGTGGAGTCCCCTGGGATAGCTTTTATTGCAACTGCTAGGCCCCCCGGTGAAGCTGCTACGAACATGATAATGGCAGTATTGGGAACCGTTCCCTTGATGGTGTTGTCGGCATGCTTTGCTTTTATATCTGGGTTTGTTATTTGGCTTTTGGTAAGTAAAAGTACGTAGAAAGTATTTCAAAAGAACAATTGGTTATAGACCGTCCTGATTTTAAGCTTCCGTTGTAACATAGGACACCTATTGACGCGGTAAGCACAAGAAACCAACTCCGTGTTATGACCAGCAATACAGTGTACATATGCGTATGGCAGATATCAAGTGAATGAAATTATCGGCCTATTTTCTTTAATTAGAGGTTTCCGTTAACACATAGATACGATTAAAAGGTGGTATTATCGAAAATTTTATATTTGCCATATTCGTTAACATATTATAACCGTTATCAGGAGAATCCAGGTCATGTGACCGAAGCTTGAGAATAAGAAAAAGTTAATGCAACTGATACAAAGGGAGGATAACAAAATGCTTTCCAATTTTGACAAAGATTAGAGAAGTGAGTAAGTATAGAAGGGGCCCGTTTCCCGTTTTTTTTTTTGGATGGAATCTCATTAGTGTGAGGTGGAAATCATTCATATAGGTCACGTCTTGAGCTATTGTCTATTGTGTTAATGATACATGTAAGTCAACACTTGGTCAAAATATTGTAGTTTAATACATTGCTGTTATGTTCACTACGAAACGCCGTTTTTATAGATCATTTTTGATTGTTTTTGCATTACTAAACCGTTGTTTATTAGTCAATTATTAGCTTAACATCAGTAAATTATTAGTCAAAATCTAGTCAGATTTGTCAAGGATTAGTAAAAAAAGTAAAAAATTGGTCAAAGATTAGTAAAATTATATTAGTCTGTTCTTCATTAATTCCCTCGTTCACCCGTCGCCCCCGTCGCCCCCGTCGCCCCGTCGCCCCCGTCGCCCCCGTCGCCCCCGTCGCCCCAATGACGTAAACCAGTGTCAAAAGCCTAAGGGTACCGGACTAAATAATACGCTAACGTTGTTTTTACAGCTGCTTCGGTTTTAAGAGATTTTCCTTTTGGTTTTGATTATTCACGACTGTTTTCACAATTTACGGACACATTTTAGATTAAAACTTATAACAATTTCTTAATGTTTTTTTTCTTATTTGTAGGACTCCAAGTCCAATCCAGATGAATTTCCTCCCTGTTTTATGAAAGGCGTCGGTGAGGGATTCTGGTGGTCATTCGTCTCCATGACAACTGTTGGGTAAGCAAATTAACAAAACGATAATAAATTTACTCTTTCACTAAAAATTCAAGTGATTTATTCATTACTTAAAATAAATGCTGCAGTTTGAGCATGAGCAATTGTCACAGACGCTTGCTTCAATATTGACCAAACCAAAGAAAATTAATTTTAAATTAATACCACCAAAAAGCAAACATTCGACAGGTGATTCGTGTTCCTACCACTGTACTTAGTGGGACATATCATCACCGATAAAAGTTTACCATAAAATGATAAAGAAAGCTTTTTGTCAACCCTTTGGTTGTTTCTTAACAGGTATGGTGACCGTTCGCCTCGGTCCATTACAGCCCGTATTTTTAGTGTTGCGTGGACCTTAACTGGACTCGTTATCATTGGAATCCTTGTTGGTTCAATTGCCTCTTCACTTACGTCTGTAAACGTACAAAAAGACATCACTCTGTATGGCACAAAAGTGAGTTCTGATCGACATATAATGTTCACATTATTTTAAGCACGGTATGTTAGGCGGTAGAGTCACCTTGAGCTTCCATCGCGAAATGTGCACTTGATGTGTCACCACTATATCAATCTGACAAGTTTTCATTTAAATTTAACAACATAGACATCCCACTTTAATTAAAAAAAATGCTTACATTGGAATGGTCACACTTTTACAATATGATCCACGATATCACGTCATTATGTTTTAGGGCTGTCATGTTGTTCCAGAACGCACTAATATTGATCTAAAATCAGACTAGAAAAGTAAAAATACGAAACAAAACATAGAATTTAACATTGAAAAACTCAAAAGTTCCGTCGACTTACATAAGAAGACGTGGTTGTTATGGAAACATCATATATCACAGGAAAAGAGTTTAACATCAAATTGTGTCCCAAGAAAACATAAGCCTTAGCCTGTCAGATTGAACACCACTTTTTCAAATAGAAAAAAAAAGGTTTAAGGCCTAATGTCTCGTTTGTGATTTAATCGAATCTCTTTTTATGCAACCAATTTACCTTATCAGTTGAACAAAACCACATTTTCGTGTTTCACTGCCCCATTGAAGCAGTGCCACAGTTTCTTAAAAACTATAACCACGTTATATAAATATTAAACCGACAACTGACAAGTAAGGGCAGTTATAATTTATTTATATTAGGTTGGAGCCATTCATAACTCTTTGGAATATCGCGTTGGAATATTAAAGAATGCGAAAGTTAACACAGGTACTTATTAATACCATTATTAGTATTTTTATGTCATTACACCTGGGTACGTTTGCAATCCTTTTGTGACATTTAATTATGAGACGCTAAGTCACGAGGTAGTAGTAGTATTCTCAGAGAATGTGGAATTAAAAGAATACTGCTGCTTGTGAGGTCATCCATATAAAAATGACTGAGATGCCCCTTTGAATAGTGTTGACTGTTTCCTTTTTGGGGCTGTGGAACCAAAAAAATTTTCCCTACATGTAGGAGGTACTACGATGACACGAGAAGTCCATTATATGTCATTTCAGGATCCACAGAACAAATAAATTTGTTTGACTGAAACATTGATTGATATATTGATTGAATAATTGCCTGATTGACTGAAACTTTGATTGATTGGTTGAATAATCGATTGATTCATTGATTCATCGATTGTATGATTGATTGATTAATTGATTGTCTGATTGATTGATTGATTGATTGATTAATTAATTGCCCGATTAACTGAAACATTTATTGGTTGGTTTTATGATCAATTGATTGATTGTTTGATTGCTTGTTGATTCAGTGATTGTCTGATTCATTGATTGATTGATTAATTGTATGATTAACTGAAATATTGTTTGATTCGACGTATGATCGATTGATTGATTGATTGATTGATTGATTGCCTGCCTGATTATTTGATTGATTGAATGTTTGATTTCTTGATTGATTCTTAAATTGTCTGATTGATTAATTCTACGATTGACAGAAACATTGATTGATTCGTCGAATAACGATCGATTGATTGATTCCCTGATTACATGATTGATTGATTGATTGATTGATTGTCTAATTGACTAATATATTGATTGATAGGTTGAATGATCAATTGATTGATGGATTAATTTATTGATTAAATGATTGAAAGATTACTTGATTGTTTGTCTGATTGACTGAAAGATTGATGGATTTGTTGATTGATTTTAGAACATAAGTATACCAATTTGGACGAGATTCGAGCAGCTTTAGAAGATGGTGAAATAGATGGCGCTTTGTTGGACACTTATGTCGCTGCAGAGAACAAAGGAACGCTTCTTGACGACAGGGTGTTCGTCAAAGATGTTCTTGATCATCCATTTGGTTATGGAGTGGTTCTTTCAGGAACGGCCAGAAATGTTGAACAAAGATGCCGAGATTACATCAGCTTGCATATTAGCGAAATATATAAAATCATAGAAAACAAGACAAAGACACTTGACGTAAGAGTTTTCCATGTTTTACAGATGACAATTTATGATAGAGAACAATTTCTCGGATTATTCGGCTTTTTTTGATGGTTTAAGCCCATATTCCTGTTTCCCATATTCCTCCCTGTTGTGTCTTTTGAAGCACCACTGAATTCATAGTGCCTCTCCCTAGATTTCTAGTAACATGGGCAGGTATAGGGCAACTATAGGGAACTGACAGAAAAGTGGGAAGAATTGATGATACTGAAACTGTTAGAGCTAGGTCAGCCCTACTGACCCTGATTCTAGCAATAACCACCAAACAAAAGAAATGCTATGAGTCAATTCAAGCGGTTCCCTTGCATCATTAGGAAGCAAGCATTCTCAAGGTGGTAGATTTGGAATTTTGAAAATTGTGGCATCCACGTTTCATACCTATAATCTTCTTTAAAATACAGGAGGGAAAGGGAAATGAAACAGCGACAAAAAAATGACCAAGCGGAAAAGCAAGAAAATATGACTGGAAAAACTCAAACTTATGCATTCAAAATGATTTTACCTATGACCCAGCTGATTGTAGCCTCCAAAGTATACCCCTTTATATTTCCGTTCCTGTATAGAATTTAAAGCACATGACACAAATCCCTCTTTGTCATTCCTTATTTAGCTTAGCACAGGAAACCTACCGGATTCTTTCTTCATTGTTTTCCCACAGGCGTCTGATAGCGGAATATCCGAAAGTACGGGTTTATTTGACGCTTCATCGCAAATGTTCATTATGGCCATTGCTTCTCTACTTGGTCTCTTGGGAGTAGCCATCATAATCGGATTTTTGTATCAATTTCTGGTTTATGTTCCTGGAATAAAGAAAGGTATGGTGCTTTATTATATTTTAGTGCCTTTAGTTTCCCTATTAGTGAGGTGATCGAATGTGTATAAGCACCTCCCCTCTACAATATCGGTCGCATTTGTTGGAACGGTGTCCCCTTTCTTACCCTTACTTCTTTCTCCTTTAACGTTGATGTTCAAGATGCCAAAGTGAAACAAATATATGCAAACGCAATATTGGGAGGGACAAGCAACATTGGGTAGAGAGATCTAGATAACTCGAATGTGGTCCACGTTTCTGGAAGACTATGCACGGGAACGTTATGATGATTGGATTGTATTTATTTTTCTCAGGGATAGTCGATAGTTATTTTGGGTGATCATGTCCTTAATTGTCATGACCTCTCTGGTTGTCTAAGCATTTCAATTGCAAGGAGACGTTTGGTGATGAATACTATTAGGGCTTAAAGGGTTAACACTTGAGAAGTGTAATATGTTCCTTACATTTGAGTGTTTGACTCTTCGGAAACAGGTTCTCGCGGTACTGTTTGTTTTTCGGTAATTTACGGAGCAAAATGTCGCATTTTATGGATATTCTTTGTGTTGGTTCCGGCAGTTTGCATTAAAAGGAGCAATGATGTGTTTGTGATACATTTTCTTTTCATTACAGGTATAAAGTTGAAAGCCTCTTCATCACATTGTGCTTACAAAGAGTCCCTAGTGAAAGAGATGAAAGAGTTCGTGGATGCCTTCTATTCCAAAATGTCAAGCAAGATCCCTTTAATCATAGAAATGAAAAAAAGGGAATTGAGAGAGATGAATAGAATAACGAAAGATGTCAAAGCGAAAGATGAAAGTCACTCTTTGGAAAATATACATTACAACAATCCAGTATATTCATCCACCTCAATACCTGGTGAACCTGCAAAGAAGTGCATCCACTATGTTACAGCAAAGAGCATTCTGGAGCAGTCACGGGAATGGCCAGCCTCTTCAAGTAGAACTGACGACACTGTTAGTGTTGACAGTGGTTGTCCTGCGATGACCTCCATGGCATATGAAGACAATCGTAGAGCGATTGAATACTGAAAAAATAATACTCAATCAATTTAATTTAAATTATCCTACACTTTCTATACAAGATGGTAAACTGCACCATAGCTTTAATTTTTATGGTCATTGTCACCAAGCGGCTTTTAGAAAACGCGGGCATTAGTCCCGGATTTAGATTCAATCCCAGTAGTGATGTCCGCGTAATGCAACGTGCCTGATACAAATAGAACATAGCAGACTGTCAAAGATGGTAAGTTAAACGGGTGGGGGAGGCGGAGCAAGTATGTATGGTCTTAAGTGAATTACCGCGACAACACTTAAAGGAACACCTATCATGCGCTTCAGGGTGGTCCTCCTGGTCCTCCTCTCATGCTGCTTGGGTTGGTAAGGTAGAATGTAAAGGGACTATGCCACGATGACCGTGCTGCATTTTTTTGGGAAAAATTTATTAAATACCTTATTATCACTTATTTTCGCGCGACTTTAATTTCGCGAATTCGGAATAGAAATATTTCGCGGGACTTAAATTTCGCGATTTTGACGAATCACTGTTTTTCAAGGTAATTAAATTTCGCGAATCAAGTAACTGGTGCTGGTTTTGTAAACTTCCATTTCTGATTTTTTTAACCCTATTCGGCCTGGGCTTTTTTTGAGTTCCTGAGCCTGGGGGGGGGCACATTTTGCCCCCCCTTCGTAACTTCAAGAACATTAAGGCTACGACAATGAAACCTAGAGGGTACATAGTAGGTCCGAAACTGTCTCCTTTGCGGTCCGCACAATGGAACGATGACGTCATATGACGTGGTTATTAGGTAAATTGTTATACGGCCGCCATCTTGGATCCGCCATCTTGGATTTCTGAAATTTTTTAAAACCTCTTAAAAACCGTCCAAATTGACTCAAAATTAATCAAAACCAATAATTAAACGCTAAATGACGTAAAAATATAAAAGTTATACCAATAAACATTGTTTTTCTTCATTCAAAGGTACAAATATGCAAATTTCAAAAAACATGGCTGTCAAAATCTTGTTGCCATGGAAACATCAAGTCACGTGATCAAAAAATTGTCATATAAAAATATTGCCAGATAAATTTTAGGAAAAGTCACAAAGTTTGATGGCGTTTGAATGCATATTAAAGAAGTTATGAACGTTCAAAGTTAGCGCGGGCACTTTGTGCCCCCCCCCAGGCCGAATAGGGTTAACCATAACGGAACAGAAACGCAACAAGGAACTGGCTGAAATGTTCAACAATGTCAGCAGCATAGTAACATCTTTTAAAATTACAGTGATATAAGCAACCGAGGCACTATTTAACTCGATTGCGCTGCCAATTAGCTTTTACATAAGGATTGCCTCAATGTTTTCAAATGGATCTCAGTTCAGGCGATAAGGTTGTCTTCCCTTGAACAAGTTCGGATATTCCCGCTCCATCCTTTTGCAATGTGCCGCTTTCCCATACTGCCTGTCAAGTGGTTGTAAAACTCACCAGCCAGATGGCATGTAAGGGCTTCAGTACAGATAGCCAGTGAAATTGATTGCGGAGATCGACGCCTTTGAAAAGAATGAAGCCATCATGAAGTGGCTAAAGCAGCTGATCACAGAGAACTATAGGGAGCCAAATGGCGATGGCAAATTTGAAGACTGCACTGAGGAAGTGTTACAGGAACTAATTCAGCAAGATGAGGCGGATGATGAGGAATAAGGACATGCGTAGAACTGAAATTTGAGCTCTCCTACTCCTATGTAAACTCCTAGCAGACGGAAAACTTAAAAAAAGGATTTTATAAAGGTCACTAAATTTCGCGTCTTTAATTTTCGCGGCACATTTTTTTCGCGGGACTTTAATATCGCGAAATTTTTTAAATCGCGAAACGCGCGAAAATTAAGTCTCGCGAAAATAAGTGATAATAAGGTAGTCGACTAAGCTCCTTTGCATATTAACAACATGATTCTAGAACAATGAGAGGAAATATCAAGTGATTCCCATTAAGGGAAATAAACCATAACCAATGATGAAATGAAATATAAGGAAGGAACTTACAAAAAATGGCCATGTTTTTCAAGATGCAATCCATTTCTATTCTAGCCAAAGACACTTATTTCAAATTCCATTGCATTAACATAGTAACTGATAACAAACTGAACCATGACTTTTAGTATTATCTTTATAAAGTATATTTGCTTTTTTTGGGACAAGAGAAAGGGAGTAATGAATGGAATGTACGCATAACTACTGGGCTCACTAAAAACTTATTAATATACTGACAACATAGATTGATAATATGAAAATTATTTATCAGCTCAGTAGGTCTTTTATTCTCGTCGCCCCATCCACTAAAGACTGTTGCTAGTCTTTTTTTCTCTCGCTCTCGTTCTAAATTTCAAATATTAATAGCTGCTGCTCGCTTAATTTAAGTTAACAATAGCCGCTCACGCTTACTCGTACCGCGTGTCGCTGTGATGATTAAGCTAATTAATTCCTATATTTGGCTTTTTTTTCATTTTTCATTTATGCCTTTTACTGAATAGAGTTTTAGTTGAATTGCTGGAATGTTGAGCTCGGTTTGCTGGGCAGGAAAAAACATAACCATCAAATGGATGAATCTGGCTATCTGCCCTTCCTTGAGCACATAGCCGTTTTAATAACTCAATAAAATTGATCTTATGACCAAATTTTGAAAATGAATTGATAGTATGCCCAGCAAAGGTGGGTCTAAAAGCGCCAGCTCAAGAAAGCCATTGGATGGGAAATGGGGAGGAGGAGGGTTAAAAGTTCAAAAAGCTGCCTGGTCAATCGAGAGATCTGCGAGGATTGTCCTCTCAAACGTTAATCTCGTGCTATTAAAAATACCTCAAAGGGTCTACTATAATTGACCCCCCCCCCACCCCTCCGCATAAATTGTCCACGTCCTTCTGGTTTGCTTCATACATTATTACATAACAATTTTATCGTGCAACGTGCGATTTTTTATTGGCTAGCCAATAACTCCTTTTTCACTTCTCTATGACAACGTTATTGCAATTACTATAATAGGTGTACATATATTTTTCAGTGTTCATCAAGTAAACACCAACTTAGACAATAAGTTTGCTGTTAAAATTGGGAATAGTTGGAGCGCCGACAGTTAGCCTGTTCCAGGCGTTCAGGTAGTGGGGAAGGGGTGAAGGAGTGGCGCGAAGGAATATTTTAGCCAATTTTTGCTGCTTCCAGCACCGTAATCTTAACGTCTGGAACAGGCTTGTGACGTGCAATGAAGAAGTCAGAGAAAAAATAATATTGAATACGGCATGTACTGACTGTCATTTGGAAATTCGAACTTCGACATCAGAGCTTCATTTTCCGCATGCATGACAACAGTTTAAAATACAAAACTCGCTCATGACCCCAGAGGAAAATTCTGCAGCATTTCCAGTGAATTTCCAGACAGACAATGGGGTATTCCAAGGTACATGAAACTGATTGACTACGCTCTTTGTTGTAGTTAGAATCTTTCCACTGTCAACAAATATCTAGATATTTAGTTTCCATTTTGGATTGTTTTATTTTATTTCGATTTATTTCATTTTAGAACTTTCAATCTATATTTCACCAGGTTTTACGTATTTCCGTCTTTACGCAAGCTATTTCTCTACATAATCACGCATACCATTGTAAATTATTCTCATTATTCCTGAAGAATGGTGGTTTGGCCAGCCAAAATAAAGTACACACAAAAATAAAAATCTACCTGGTGTCGGTCTCTACGTCTACAGTATATCTACCTTTTTACCATTTGACAACGCTAGGGCATACAACACTGCTCCTCTTCCTTTTTTCTTCTAGATTTATTCGATCGGTTGTTTGTTTATATTTGCATTAATCTCGTGTGCATTGTTAACCCATGGCAAATTCATAACACAAAAACTAACTACCCTATCTGGGTTCTCACCTGAAGTAATTATTCCCTCAGTTTGTATGTTAAATACATTCCCTGTGCCTCCTCCGACTTCATATATTTAGGACCACCAAAACAATAGATGAATGACCTTATCAATGCCCCTATCCTTATAAACAATAGCAGGTTCTGTTTTAGAACGGCCAATGAAAATAGAGGTTTATGAGAGGTACGACACTACCGCGTGTAGGACTGGATTCGATAAACTTTAAGTGCATTATGTGATACCAGGCCATAGTGTGCAATGCTCTCTGGGACATTTTGGATCGCAAGGTTCGCAAGAGTGGTTTCCATATAAAAACCTCTCGATCGCAAGGATCGCAAGGATGGCAGAGATAGAAATGTTTCTAGCTCTACGATCGCGAACGCAAGGATCGCAAGGATCGCAAAGTTCTTGATTTCCATATGATCGCAAGGGTCGCACAACACTTTTTTCTGCCGCAATCGCTGCGATCCTTGCGATTATATGGAAACCAGGCTTAAGCAACCACGACGGAGACGGCAGCGAGAACGGCACAAAACAATAGGTCTAATGAGCGAAAACAGTGCCTCTGCACGTGTGGTTTACATTTTTGTACATTTCTTTGCAGTTCTTTGCAAAACAACAACGTCAAATGACCAAATTATAGGTTTTGTGGAGAACTTGAACACACGACGGTTAATTATGCTTTCTCCATTTGAACTGGAAAGCCATCCCTTCAAATTCAGCTCCTGTACAATCCAGTCATATTGGACAAAGTAAACAAAATGGAACAACTGCAAAGTAGTTTAAAGCCTGGTTTCCATATAATCCTAATGATCGCAACGATCGCAGCGATCGTTGCGATTATATGGAAACCAGGCTTAAAATAGCACGAATCCTTTTTTCTTTCAAGTGACGTTTTCCTTGGCGTTGCCGTCGTCGTTGCTTAAGCTCCCTATTTTAAAGGGGACACTCTCGTACCCAGACATGCTTAAGAGAAGGGGCAGCAAATAAAAAGCTGGGAGTGCTGGTTCTCCTGGACCCATTCATTACTGTTAAAGTATGTCTGCTATGGATACAGCTGGATGACATTACTGGCAGTGCCAGATACCAAGCCCATCTTCTTTGCCAATTGTTGTTCTTTTTTGACATCCATGACCATGCACTTCATTATAATACATCAGAGTTAATATCATTTGAACATTTGAAATTCTACATTTGTTCTGTTAAAACAAAGATAACCTGGGTAAAACTTTCTCCATCAGCGGATGTATGTCAGTAGTTGCAAAATTTGTTATTGTCATGCAAGAGGACACTTTAAGATACCAGAATAACATGAACACAGTTCATTTTTTATGCACAGATAAATCAGTGAATTAACATACAAAAGTTTGACCATTCTAATGAAAGCTATTTAGCAGTACTTTTCTGTGGTACTGTTCATTACGCTGGACAAAGTTGATGTGTCTACGAGTCCGTGGATGGAATCTTAAAATGTGACGGTTCAAGAGAAAGTTATTGACCAGTATTTTCATGTGTTTAATTGTTCCGGTTATGGTGTTGAAAAAGGTATTTCTATCGTTTGAGTCGGTGGATAAAATGTTAATAAATTGTGACCATTCAAATGAACGCTTTTGGTACTATCTATTATACTAGAAAAGGTAGATTATAAGTTTTTGAGTCTGTGAACAAACGCCTAAAGAAGAACATATATAAGTATTGAACCGCTCATTCCTCGTTGATGTTTATTTTGAACTGTGTGCATTTGTCATCAACCTATAAACATCAATATATATTTTTTATTTAAACATTGGCAACTCTTGGGATGATACGTTAATTTTAAAACAAGCTAGAGGATGAATCACTACAAAAATAAATATAAACACTGAAACTTATCCTCTCGTTCAAACTCTACCTTTCATTTTGAAGTGCAAAACTCACCTTTAAATGCTGATTCCCAGAGTAAATTATGGAGACATTAATGACAGTTTTAACTGTTTACTATGTCGACGAAATCCTATGGTGTTACCTGATTCAAATGAAATCTCTTGTGAAGTACTTTTGCATGGAGCAATTTATCGGTCAATATTTTATAAAATGAAAATTTGGAATATTTCCGGAATTTTGATTAGTTTTCTCTCTCTCTGGGCTTTCTGGTGGCGTTGTTTATTTTTCAATATTTGCAAAGAAAGTTCCGAATTTTCATTCTCCCTTAGAAACGTATTTTTTTTTTATCGTGCTGAGTCTACATAGCTGCAATTATACCGATGTGCAGCAACTTCTGTGTTAAAACTGAAAAACGGAAAAATGACTGGTAAAGAAATACACTTATGATTTGCTATGAATCTCCCAAGATGGTCTCGAAAGTTGTTATACTCGGAATCTATAAATCAATGTGTCCCACCAATGGACAATCTTTCATTATTATGAGAAAATTCTAAACCATTGCCTGCATAAAAGAAAATTATTTTCACAGAGCGTTTACCGTTTCTACAAACAAAATCATAGTGTTTGGAAATTTAACCCGTGTTTACGCAGACCTTCTTTCGTTCTGTTAATTAGATATGTAAATACTACCTGATTTAGAAAACTGTATTGAAAGTAAACTCGGTTTTAAATACACAAATGGAATGGAATAACTTTTCCTCAAGAAAATGTTTCAGATCTAATATCGTGGTTATAGTAAGAGATTCTAGCAATCAAAAATTAACCACGAACGGGTAATATCGTATATCTAATATCGTCGTTATAGTAAGAGATTCTAGCAATCAATTATTAACCACGAACGGGTATCAAATAAGAATAATGTTAAATATTAAAACGTTAACTGACTTTGTTTTAGCATTGAGTGTTAAAATAAACTGAAACAAACATGATCGCCTTTGAGGTAATCCTTCAAAATTTCCTTCGAAATTCTAGTTTCCCAGTAAATCTACTCACATTTTATTAACTTTTCTCAACAGTTTGCCTTGGCTTTGCTGAGCCTTTTTTCTGCTTGGAGTGTTAAAGGTATTGATCTGTACTTGAAGGCTATTTTATTATTTTCTATTTCAAGACCAAGATATATAAGTTTGTTATCTTTCCCTTTCATATTCGTCTTCTCAACACTTAGCTAAATAATTATGCTATATTCATTAAATAACCCTATTACTTCTAAGAACGCTAATTCAAAATGTTAAGAAAAATATCACATGTTTGAATAGGACAGGAAAGAACTGCTGAAGAGTTTTTATCAAAATTTAGGATTTATCCAGTACACACATTTAGAAGATAAAATAACATTAAAAGCAATTTTAACAGAACTGAAGCGATAAATATGATTAGTTATAAGCTATAAATTCGAAGGCCATCGATATAAATCGATTGAAAGTAATTCAATGTTTGTATGTGTGGGTGGCTGTACAAATAATTTGTATACTTCATAAGTAGCATCGAGACAGTAATTTTTAACAGAAGGGCAGAGTCGTTGACTTTCCCTTTACGAGACTGTTAAGCACAGTTACCATACACGATATTTTCATATATTTACTTTTAACCCTCGGACGTAAAAGGGGGCGAGGGGTAAAATGATGACGTATAATGATGGTTCTGTACAGTTTTGTACTATGAACCACTTCGTTTTGAAACGGATTACATCAACCGAGCAAGACATTTTAAACTTACCTGATCTTGTTTGTTACTGTCAGGGAGTCCTTGTGAAGATAGCAATATTATCAAAGACCTGAGCGCTGGGGATCGTTCCGTCACTTTCCAAAACGACACGGATAAGTGTGACCTAACCGATTCTGAAATTGATTCTGAGTGGCAACATTGGTACAGAGTGACTGGTAATGCGGGTAACGCTCTACAAGCCATTAACCCCCCTGCTGTACGAAGTTGCGGTGCCACACTCAATCTCTACCTCAACGAACACCATCCAAACCCACGCGTTGGTGTGGTCACCAAACTAGCATGTTTACAAACGCCATCAAATCCATGCCACAGGAAAGTACAAATAAACGTAACAAACTGCGGCTCCTTTTATTTATATCAGCTCCACAAAGTGAGAGATTGTCATTTGACATGGCGTTACTGTACAAATTCCAAAGGTAAGTTATTATCAAGTGTAAATGACTCATGATGAAGTTGAAGCTATTCTTGCGACCACTTTCATAAGCGACCAGCTCCCCTCATTGACTACCCTTGTGAAATCCAGTTTCCTGAAATTCTCATTAAAACTCTTTATTATATCTCTTAGTTAGTACGCGCGCTGTGATTGGTCAATTTAGCGGGCCGTATTTTTCAGTACGGCCCGCTAAATTTGAGAGTCCCAGCATCGGGCCTAACACACGATTACAAAAGTTGTTTTCTACATTAAAAATTATACAGAGGAAACGTTTGGAGCTAAGTGGGTTAACATGCCAGGTTACAAAAATTCTCCGATGAAATTAAAATACAACTTTAGCAAAAAACTGATTAGCTGCGAATCAAAAAGCATTGACAATTTTCTCGAGTAAGCTTGTTTGTTTTGGTATTTATTTTTTGGGCTGTAAGTTATAAAAACTCGAGTAACACGGCAAATTCGTTTAACTCTTACAATTTAATTAAGCATTAACAAAACAGTCTTTCTTCGTAAGAAAACGTCTCTTTGAAAAACATAAAGCTGCAAAACAACTTGAAACGACTTCCATCGGCAAACTGTATCATACAAGCTTAAGCTTAAGCTCAAATTAACTTAGTTTGATCAAGTTTTTGTCTGGTTATAAACTTAAGTTCAGAGTTGTCGTTTGTGGCAGTGGCTCTAATAAGAACAGACTTGAAGCTACAAATTTACGCTAAAAATGTACCTTGATTCCTCAGCGAAATTTCTGTCCTTGTAAAGGATTCCATGAAAACAATTTTGCGTATTCGCAAACACGCTCGCTGAAAATTTGTCAGGTGCGATTGAAATTCAAACTCATCCATGCACAAAGTTCGGCATGAAGCCACTAAAGCACACAAAAAGCCAAAAACAACTTGCAGTATTTGATGACGAAATATTTTCAGTGTCCTTTTAGAAGCCTGAGAGTTTCTTCGTTCACCGCTGTAGACCGAAGTGCTGCCACATTTTCCCGTTGGACAAACACGTTTGTTTTGGCGATTTTATCGCGGCGTTTTCATTCTTCTTTTCGTCACTTGTCTTCGCCAGTAACTAAGAATCCTTTTCAAAGAAAACTACCTTATGTCAGGTTTCCATCGTCCCAACGAACACATGGAAGATTAAATTAATTCGTTTATAGAGTTTTCATTCAAGAGCCACGCAAGTTCACGTCGAATCGAGGACCGATCACACTATTTTTGAAAGCCAATAAAATTTGCTCTTTGCTTTCTTGTGACGTGCGTCAGTCAAAAGTATAAGCCGTCCATCTTTTGACTTGAAAGGTTTTCCTTTATCTCCGATTTAGAGATATAATAAATATCTTACTAACCTCGTTTTCTCGGTCCGTACTGTAAATTACGGCCCTTGTTTTTCCCCTTTCGATTTATGGCCCGCGCGCTTCGCGCTTGGGCCATAAATCGAAGGGGAAAAACGCGGGCCGTAATTTACAGTACGGCCCTCGAACTCGGTTAGTAAGAGGTATTTAATCGAAAGCTACATACATACATACTTATTTAGCACGTCCCGCGGGTGTTGTTATTCTTATATATTAGCTATATGGGTATCTGCCGCTATGAAGGGTATTGTTTTTGCAATTTTTCAAGTTTTAAAAAAGTACAAGTAAGACTGCACTACATTTAGTAGCCGACACTTGAAACCTCGATCGCTAAACAAATCAGGGGCACCCAACGACCGTTTTCTGTTAAATATCTGTTCGGAGAGATATATAGGCTCCCCAGAAATTTCGATACCGCGAAGGATCCTACGAATTTCGACATGGCAGTTGCATTCGTTCATCTGAGATTTTCGGATTTTCTTAATGGCTTCTCGTTCGTTTTTTTTTTTCGAAAATCGCGCTTTTTCTTCGACATTTCCTAGAATTTTCTTAGAAAAAATAAACCCTTAACAATTTCTATATCGACTTTGGATTTATAGCTAGGAAAGGAAGATAGTTCTCTGTCGCCCTAGAAGATTCGATATTACATTTGAAATCCCTAAGGTTTTCGAATAACCTTCATCCATCATCCCACAAAAAGGTTCCCTAAAATTTTCGGCTATCAAAAGTCATCATTGGATGACCTAACCTTTTCGAGAATTTCCAAAAATGACCTGAGGTTTTCAGGAAATGGGTAAAACATGCCTAAAAAATTCGTGAAGACCAAAGTTCCCCTAGACGACCGAACAGATAAAATTATCAAGGGTAACTTATAATTCAGTTACATAGCTATAGGAATTTGAGGAACAACCGTCGTTTGGTGCCCCTGACAAATGGCAAGACACAAAACTTGCTGGAACAAACATCCCACAGCAATAAGCGGCGAACACACAATATTAAACGGTCCTATCAATCCATGAACGTCTTGCATTGTCTTGAAAACTTGTACGCTGTAATTATTCCTTCTGCTTCTTAAGTCAATACACGGAGATATTTTGTCGCCATCTTGAAAACAAGAGCGAGATCACGAGGTCGCGTGTCAACCAATCAGACCAGTGGAACTAACAGAAGGTAAAGTCTTCCCGAGCCAGTGGCTCCCAACTGCCGGAGCTTAACCCGGTTTCCGTAGCATGAAACGACTGAGAGCATTACTTCTCCCTCGTGGGTGGGATGCTAGTCCATCGCAAGGTTAAACCCCAGCATTATGTCGCCGGTACCCATTTATACACCTGGCTAGAGAGAGATGACGTGGAGCAAAGTTTCTCGTCTAAGGAAACAAGACGACGGTAGAGACCAGGCTCGAACCACCGACCTTCAGGTTGAAAGTCCGACGCGCTAACCACTAGACCACCGCGCCTCCACTAGTGAAACTAAAATATGCGTGCATCAAGTTGCATGTACTAATGTGACACGAAAGAAAGAAATAAAACTCAGAGGGCAAAACTTAACTCCTCCGCTACGGCACGAGTAATTGGTAGATGGACAACAAAATAGTCCGCCATCAAACTTGGATATCCTTGCGTGCAGTGCATCAATTATTTGTTACTGTATCACAAATCTTGTTTCGCCTTCTATTACCCTCACCCTTACTATTTCATTAAAATTCAACTAGAATGCCCTTTATTCAAAGCAAGAGACCTGATAAGAGAGGATAGATTAAAATAATAAAATAATGATAATAATAGTTGATAGTTAAAATACATTTCAAAAAAAGCCTTTGTTATTATCGTGTAGCATACGGGGAAATTTCACTTGGTCGATCGGCTGTAAACATTGAGCCGGCTATATAAAATGGTCACCACCCTACCAATGGGGACCTCGTTGGAGGGAGGGGATGGTGAGGAGATGGACGCGGGGGGGGGGGAGGGGGGAGGGGGGGGGTGAGAGGGGGTGGATTAGTGACGCAAAACGCCCAGGAGAAGGGAGGGTTCAAAGATTGTTTCGTATTCACGAGTTGGCTTATAGGAGCTTTTCTGATATTCTTTTTCTTTGCACAAATCAGGCTTACTAGGGAAGCCTGGGATAAACAGGCTCGCCAGGCTTTTTGGGTTCAGTTTCGTGGACTAAACAAGGCTTACCAGGCTTTGCGGGCGCATTTGAACCAGGGTAACCAGCCTGGAAAGCCTGGTTCAACCCGGGTTTACCAGGCTTGCCAGGCTTTTGGTTTGATTTGATTTGATTTCATATGTTGCAGCACAGAGTCCGTGTCGTGATGGTGCTTGTCCTGATGGCCAGTCTTGTATCCTCACGAATAATGGCTTTAATAAATATTGTGGTAAGGATTTCACGTATAGGCGAATCTTTACTGACGGCATTGTTTTACATTTTCTTTTATTAGCATACGAATTTTAGGGAAGGGAAAAAGTGGGGGATAGTCGGGCTGTGACGTCAATACAGGATCGCAAGTTTCGCGGTTTTTCGCTTCCTGAGTTTGTTCTGGTGTACATGTTGTACATACTGAAAAACACACCTTAGAACCATGATTCGTCATCGAGGAACACAAAAACATACACAGGAACTGAAAAACCCCGCGAAACTGTCACAGCTACGCTTGCGCTTGCGCGGTACTGTACATTGTACTCCACCATATCGAATTTCTTTTTTTTTTCGATTAAGTTCTTATATCAAAATACCATGTGGATTTGATCAAGCAAATATAAAAAATAAGTAACTTTCACTACAATTGAGTAGTAGTAATACTACGAGGGATTATTACACTGCACAACTTTGGACGTGCTCTCTTTATCGTGTTTGGGCCTCTAATAAATGTAACACAATTTATAGAGAACTTTGAGTATGAGGAAACAGATGATTTTGGAAAAAGAAAAGCTTGCAAGTTTTCAATATACTCTATATCATTCTTAACGTTTCCTCTCTTGATCAAAAGTATTTTCTTTTCTCAGATAAATATTTCATGTTTCACTTGTGAAACGGGCCTTTCATTCAATTGACCTCTCACTCACACTAAGATAATCAACATTTTTGGTCAATGTTATACTGAAGTTCGAATCCTCGTCAAACACCGAAAGTTACGCATTAGACAAACATGATCTGGGGTACAACTGAGGCATATTTAAAAAGCTTTTACAAAATTATCCAATTAAAATATAAATAAAGGAAATTTAAAAATGAATCACAATCCAATTCTTTTTTTTTTCACTCATAACAATAGATAAATTAACCATTTGAAAGCAATGGTAACACACATAGAATAATGGTAGATTACAAGTGTTTTCGGCCCCTCTGAGTTTATTCTGCGCTTAAGTTGCGTGTCTCCGAGCTAGGTAGTACACGCGGTTTATCGACAACTTAATTAAACAAACGATATTGTATACGGCTGATACTACTCAAAATTTTAAAACTGTTGACATCTTAACCTATGGGTGGTTTTCACGTTAAGTCACGGCGGCCATGTTGGAGCACACCTACAAAAGAATTTTAATGAACTTCTTTTGTTGTGTGCTCCAACATGGCCGTCATGGCCTTTGTCATTTGAGTCCCACAGGATTGAAGGTCACGTGAGTGAAAACCATCTATTGCAAATAACAAAAATATGAATGATTTAATTAGGACCAAGTCTAGGTACATATGTATGCGTATAGTACAGTAAAATCCCACATACAAGAACATGTGGATTAAGAACACCCAGGCTGAAATTTGATAAAAAAGGAGCATATATATATATATATATATATATATATATATATATATATATATATATATACATATAGTGTTGTGACAGGTCTCTCAAACAATGCTGTATGCCTTGTCGAAGACAGAGGATCACTCTAGTAAAGTGCGATCTTGTAGCTTGAAAAGGTTAATGTAGAATGAGTTGTAATTATCAAGTTTCCAACTCCATGTCTTGACTTGAAATAAAGCAAAATCAAGTCAAAATAAAGCAAAATCAAGTCAAGACATGGAGTTGGAATATATATATATATATATATAAGAACACATTCAGCCTGAAAATTAAAAATTATTCTTATATAAAAAAACTCTTCCCTTTTCAGTTTAATAGAACAAACAGTGTCTGTAGCTTTACTGTGGTATTGCACTAAGATCTCTGTATAAATGCTATTAATTTCACTTGCTGTGTATAGCAAATGTACAACAACTGTATTTGGAATTAAAAGTATTATGATTACATGAAAAATATGCAATATATGCGTTTGGCCTGTCATTTTTATTAACAATCATTAAGAACACTTAAGAACACTTTCAGGCTGATTTCACCTAAAATACCCGATATATAAGAACACAATCAGCCTGAACCCCGAAAATGGGTGTTCTTGTATGCGGGTTTTTACTGTATTTAGTATATGACAATTTATATCGCTTCCAGACGAGTTGTGTCCAGAGGACAAATGCAGTTGAATTCAACCAACACAAAATCTTGAAACAGAACTTTAGTTTCGAGGCACACAAGTCATCATATTTTCACAAACTCCACGTTTCATTTTCAAGGTCCCATCTTAGGCGTGCTGGACGTCACCATGCCGTAAATCCTATGCCAAATACACTCGCATCATGGACTGCAAACAATTCTGAAAATTATCGACATCTTAAAGCTTTACACATGACGAGACCCCCGGAATTTTAAGTGGCACAAATAAAAGCACATGGTCGTCTTATTTTAGATTTCATTGCAATCACTACTTAATTATTCATTGATCCTTCCGCAGACGCATGTTCGACCAACCCTTGTCAAAATGGCGGTACGTGTTCATTAGGATCCGGTGGTTTCCACTGCAGTTGTCCTTCAGAATTCACCGGACAACACTGTGAAACACCCGACGCAAACGATCAAGGTGATTATCTTTGCTAGTAAACGGGGCTCGGTTGCGTAAAGCAACTTAATACAATTAAGTGGGGTTTTCTGCAACCTTCTCTCGCTTCACAGCAACGTAAATTAAGGAGTTGCATATAAGAACCTGAAAAAAAAAATATATATATATATATATATATATATATATATATATATATATATATATATATATATATATATATAGATATATATATATATATATATATATATATATATATTTCAAGCTTCGACGGGATTCAAACCCATGACATATCTTTTGCCATTCCGGTGAAAATGCTCCACCACTGAGCTTCAAGGCCAGATAAAAGCTGAAGTACCCGCGAAATCAGTATGAACGTTAATTTGTTTTAATCGTTGGTATAATTAAAAATGTGCAGTTCCACAGAGCATGTGCACAGGATACTCAACCAAAGGTTTCGGCGGAAAGCTGTTCGGAATTAGAAAGCCTTATTCATCTAAAATATAGTTATAAATTAGATTATAAACTAGAGTTTTTTTTTTTTTTTTGAAGTAAGATGTCGCCTCTAACTTTCTTTACATCAGGAAATTTAACGCCGTTTGTTTTCGGAGGGATACAAATGCCGTTTTGGGTACGAAAGAAGGTCAGCTAGGATTGTCGAAAAGATGAAAGAATCTAGAAAAAATTTCTACCGTTCAAATATTCAGCTCAAAGAACAGAAAAGCTCGAACTGTATTAGATGTCACACATTTTCCTTTAAAAGCAGTAAAATTATATAGAAAAACAGTACAACGCCATTCCAAGCGTTTTATTTAACATTCCTTGTTGGGTTCCCTGTAAAGGCACTAAAATGATAAGGAAAAACAGTACAACGCCATTCTAAGCATTTTCTTTAACATTCCTTGTTGGGTTTCCTGTAAAAGCACTAAAATGATAAGAGAAAAAACAGTACAACGCCATTCTAAGCGTTTTATTTAACACTCCTTGTTGGGTTCCCTGTAAATGCACTAAAATGATAGGGAAAACAGTACAACGCCATTCCAAGCGTTTTCCTTAACATTCCTTGTTGGGTGCCCTGTAAAGGCACTAAAATGATGTGGAAAAACAGTACAACACCATTCGAAGCGTTTTATTTAACATTCCTTGTTGGGTTCCCTGTAAAGGCACTAAAATGATATGGAAAACAGTGCAACGCCATTCTAAGCATTTTCTTTAACATTCCTTGTTGGGTTTCCTGTAAAGGCACTAAAATGATAAGGGAAACAGTACAACGCCATTCTAAGCGTTTTATTTAACATTCCTTGTTGGGTTCCTTGTAAAGGCACTAAAATGATGTGGGAAAACTGTTCAACGACATTCCTAACGTTTTTTTCAACATTCCTTGTTTTGTGCCCTGGGAAAATGAGTGGAAAATCGAAATTGTGGGCGTTTTGGGGGCGCCGATGATGTCACAAACATCCAGACGTTTTCGGACTGCTGTCCCGTCATCAGTGTAATAGCAGTTAACTGAAACGCGCTCATGTCACCTTTCGCTGTCACCATCCACGATGCAAGACCTGCAACTATAACATCCCAGTGGTCCCACACCGTTGACGATACGACAAGCAGCGTCGTTTATATTATTAAATGTTTTAGGTTTTTCTCCGATTTTTACAAGAGCATTACCTTTTAGAACCAATCAGAACGGTCCGTACGCCGGCGTACGGACTACTCAAAAAGCCCACGAAACCGAACAGACGGTTTCTCACGGCTTCGCAGCTCGAAACTCGAAACTCGCGGCTTCGCCGCTCGCGAATTCTCGCGCGCCCCAACAAAAAAGCCGCCAGATACGCAGGCTAGGATTAATAAAGCTCACTTCCTTCCAAACGGGACGTCCTCGGGAACATTTTAGGCCTGGGCAAGTGCGAGTGATTTATCCTGCCTTCATTCATGTCGCCTTCTTGATGTCTAAATTTTACACTGATTTTTTACACTGATTTCCCTTCTTCGTGTGCAGTTTTCAATTGTTCATTTTTAAGTGTTGAAGGCTGGGCCAAATTTCCTCTCTGCAATGATATGTATCAACTGATCTAAAATATTTTAAATGGTTATCTGCCCCATTTGTGTTTCCTTTGAAGAGTTATGGAATGTTTCGTTCGAAGCATAAATTCTAGTAAATTCTAGCTAGTAGCGTTCCTCTGTTTCCGCAATGTTCCTTTAGTTAATATGCCGCGCTATTTTTGGATAGAAATTACAAATTTGGCTTCGGACTGAAATATAGAATGAATCTTGTATTAGTGATTTTATTTAACCATTATTTATCTAAACCCTAGCTTCTCCGTCTCCGTCTCCATCCACCGTTTTACCCCAATCTTCTTCTGTGACACCATCAAGCAGTCCTCCAGGTAACATTTTGTAACTATATTTGTTATTTTGCTATTCTTACTTCACAGTGCTCCGCCTAAATATCGAAATTTCGCTTACCTGTCTATGTTATATCGCCAAATGCCACCAAATATGTAATAGTAATTGGACTGAGTGGAGTACAATTCAGGGAGTAATCGGGCGAGTAATTTAAAATCGGCCGAGCGCGTAGCACGAGGACGATTTGAAATTACGAGCACGATTACCCCTGAATTGTACGACACGAAGTTCAATTACTAATTAATCGAATCAATAACAAAATTCGAGATTAAAAAGTCTATGTGGAGTTTTTTGTACTCAAAACGTCAAGGTTATTTGCTATCGGTTTGAAAGCAGGAAGAAACAGCGAGAAAAAATCATTTAAGTGCACCTGATTGATGCGCGCGCAACGGATTACAGGATTACAAGGATGGAAGTAAATCAAATTTGATTTCGTGACAGGCGGTCAATAAATCAAAATTGCCATTATTGTGGACTTTGGACTTTTCAAGCCGTTATTTATCTCTTTTGCTATATTTCTTGGCTTTCATCGCTTTTGGCTTTTTCAAAATAATTAAACAAGCTCAATGCATTCACCTGGACATAATCATAATTACAGATTTTTTTTACCACCATGGAATGTTACAAAACATACAGGTCAGGGATTCTTCAAAGTAGCTCTCGCGCACCTACTGAAATGTCGTTTGCAAACATTTTACCGTTAAGAATTTGAATTAAAAGTTCGAAACGTCGGGGCAATCCCCCAACCAGTTCCATCCTAATCAACGTTATTTTAGTTAAGTGACAGCTTGCGTGGACAGCTGAAATTTGAGGTTTTCTAAATTATACTTGCTTTCAAGCCTGCATTTAGAAAGAGTATTTCTTAGCTGAATGTTTCTAGCGATTGATTTTAATTATTGTTGAATATCGTTTATTAGGATGGTTGGGAATTTCCCTGACGTTTCGAACTTAAAATGTTTGCGTACGACATTTGTTTGGCGCGAGCGAGCTACTTTAACGAAACACTGGCCTTTTTTATTCAGTCTGCTGACGCCAAGCGTAAAACTCGAGTTACTGATTGTAACATCCCACCGTGTTAAAAAAAATCAAATGATTTGATAACGATGGAGATTTGCTGCTCCCCTCACCAAGAACTAGCATGCTCTTCCCCGGGTTAGCGGTATAACGTCACGTGATCAATTTACCAACAGTTGCTGCAGAACTGATCTGAGACTTTCAAGAGGCCCTCTGAATTACCTTTCTGTCTGTATATAGTATGTTCAGACCCTCTCGGGATGGAAAACAAAGACATACCTGATGCCCAGATCACAGCTTCGAGTGAGTACAACGCAAACTTGAGCGCTTCTTATGGCAGACTAAATTTCAAGGCTGGAGGAGGAAAACGTGGCTCATGGACCGCCAAGGCCAATGAGAGCAATCCATGGCTGCAGGTGGATCTTGGACAAAGCACAGTGATGACAGGAATAAAGACCCAGGGACGAGAAGATGCTGACCAATGGGTTACGAGCTACACTGTATCCTACAGCAAAGACGGTACTACCTTCACAAGTTATAACCAAAACGTGGTATGAAGTCGATTTGAATTTATATAGTAGGAGGATTTCCTAATAACCTTCTTGAACCCAACCACAATACTTTTCATTTTGCCAATAATCCATTTAATAGTATATCACACAATTAACTAATTACAAGCAATCGGTCCAAAACAAAGGAAAGATGAGCCTATCATTCCGGGTATTTCTAATAACTATGTACACCACGGAAAGATTGCCGTCGATTTACTTCAGAGTTTAATGTTATAATTATTTTTCAAAACCTACAGGTGTTGCAGGGAAACAAAGACCGCAACACCGTGGTCTTGCATGTTTTGTCAGCAACCATAAATGCACGCTACATTCGTGTGCATCCTAAAACTTGGTATAGCCATATTTCCATGAGGATGGAACTCTTGGGTTGTCCGTCAGGTAACGGTTATTTTCCTTACTTAGCCATTGACAAACAGCCGAAGTTAACGTTTTAATCACATACATTTTGCGCAATCGCGCATCTTCATAGAACCGACTCATAATATCCACTATAGCATATTAAAATGCCTTGAGTGGAATTACGAACTAAAAAAAGAAACACATTTGGCGCGTTGTATAGTTGGAAGTATCTTGGCTAAGTGAGGCTCGTTAGATTTGACCTGATCATCGTGGTGTGCAAGGCAAACCACGATACAGGAAAGTGACTGAAATAGAAAAGTTTCCTCCAAACGCCTTGTGCTCAAATACCTTGGTAATCAAATACCACAAATCTTTAGGGCTAAACTCGGTTGTCCGTGCGCAAATCTAATTTTTGGCAAGTACCTCTCTACATGTATCGAGCCCTCACTATCTCAGTGACGGCAACAACAAAGTATATGTTATGATAGATGTATTTTTATTTGTTTTGTGCCTAGTTATATTCAATTTCATACATTATATGTAGTTATTAGATAGATTTATTTACGCATGCGCATTTTAGCGAGTTTTAATTCCTAGGCGTTTTGTGTCTAAATGATTGATTGATTGTTCTAAAGCTCATTTATGATTTATGACGAAAGCACACAGAAAATCACTACCGTGAAGGAGGTTTTTTTTTATATTTGCATAGACTTTGGCGATTTTATTCCTTCGTTTTCTCTGCATTTAATGATCAGTTTTAGAAGCTATATCAAACACTCGAAAGAGTGTTTTATCAGGTATCCAAACACCTCGAAGTGAGTAAAACAAAACTCGGTTGCGCCTCGTTTTTCGACCCACTTTTCGGTGTTTGGATATCCTGATGAAATACTCTTCCTCGTGTTTGATATATTACATATATTAGGCAGGGAACTGACCGTCTAAGCGTAGTAGTAGAGTAGTTTTAGTCACGTTGCTTGATAGTTTGTGACCGTCATGCTGGTCTTGTGATTCAAGGTTGTTCAAGGTCTAGGTTATATATATATATATATATATATATATATATATATATATATATATATATATATATATATATACCTTTTGTATTCCTATCAAAAACGTCACCTATTTGATGGGAATACAAAAGGTATATATATATATATAAACAGAGAAACAACATAAATAGTGTTTCACGCAGTCGTAGGAGTGCTCAATGCAAATACATGCAGATGCAGAACGAAATACAATTTTAGATAGAAAATTTCTAGAGACAGTTACTCGAGTTTCACGCACTAAGCGATCATCAGACTGTGCCGTTGGCGGCGGTAGAAATAAAATTTAAACTAAATTAAGGAGGGCGGTTGGAATGATCCCGCTTCTGATTGGCTGCATAGAACTTATTTTCATGCCGGCATTTCGCAATCAACTCAGATCTCTTGTTGAGGAGTGATGACCTGTCGGCAGTTAAGATGCATAGCTTATATCGGGATGACAGAACATAGTTTCAAAACAAGGTACAACAACCACAAGCTTTCGTTCAACCACCGCAAACACTCGCACGACACAGTTCTCTCAAAATACATCTGGGATCTAAAGGACAATGGGACCGATTACTCCATCAAATGGTCCATTATTAAACGAGCAAGTGCTTACAAGGGTCATCCTTCCCGATGCAATCTATGTTTGTCTGAGAAGCTATGCATCTTAACTGCCGACAGGTCATCACTCCTCAACAAGAGATCTGAGTTGATTGCGAAATGCCGGCATGAAAATAAGTTATATGCAGCCAATCAGAAGCGGGATCATTCCAACCGCCCTCCTTAATTTAGTTTAAATTTTATTTCTACCGCCTCCAACGGCACAGTCTGATGATCGCTTAGTGCGTGAAACTCGAGTAACTGTCTCTAGAAATTTTCTATCTAAAATTGTATATATATATATATATATATATATTTATTTCTCAAGTAGCTATGTTTTTGAAAACCAGTGTGTGTATATATATATATATATATATATATATATATATATATATATATATATATATATATATATATAAAAGCATACGAAGTAGTTAAGATTGTAAAAACATTTTATCTGCTACTCGGAGTTTCACGTATTGCAAGCAACACGATCATCAGGCAACTGCCAAAAATTCAAAAAAATACAAAAATAGAAATTCAACGGGATACAGAACAATAGATCGTTTGTGTAACTAAATACGTATAAGCGCAAGGTTTAAGTGCGTATATTACAATATAAACATTCAGGTTATGGAAGTTTTGAGTAGAAATTTGTTCGCGTGTCTACATTTTGACATCATTTCGCTCCTCTTATTTAGCGAAGCCATATTGGGTTTGCAGATGATAAAAAATTTTTCCCATAAGCATAAACTGCACTTTTTGCTTACACACGTAACCGAACTCAGTATCTGCAAACCCAATATGGCTTCGCTAAATAAGAGGAGCGAATTGATGTCAAATGTAGACACGCGAACAAATTTCTACTCAACACCTCCATAACCTGAATGTTTATATTGTAATATACGCAATTAAACCTTGCGCTTATACGTATTTAGTTACACAAACGATCTATTGTTCTGTATCCCGTTGAATTTCTATTTTTGTATTTTTTTGAATTTTTGGCAGTTGCCTGATGATCGTGTTGCTTGCAACACGTGAAACTCCGAGTAGCAGATAAAATGTTTTTACAATCTTAACTACTTCGTATGCTTTTATATTGCTCCGGTTTATCCAGTTGAGCACTCTCAATAGCCGATGAAGACGTCACCGCTTTCCCTGATTGTATATATATATATATATATATATATATATATATATATATATATATATATATATATATACGCATGCGCATGTTAACGAGTTTTAACTCCTAGGCGTTTTGTCTAAATAAATGATTGACTGCAATTTTGACTGATTGATTGATTGTTCTAAAACTCATTAAACACTACCATGCAGGAAGTTTGGAAACCCGGTCCGTAATTGGAATAGATTTTGGCGATTTCATTCATTTTCTTCGCATTTGATGACCAGTTTGAGGAGCTATACCAAACACTCGAAAGAGAGATTCATCCAAACACCTCGAAATGGGTAAAACAAAACTCGGCTGCGCCTCGTTTTTCAACCCACTTATCGGTGTTTGGATATCCTGATGAAACACTCTTCCTCGTGTTTGATATATTAGATACATTAGGCTAGTGAGGGCACTGTACCTTTTAGCGTTGAGTAGTCTTAGTCGCATTGCTTGTTGGTCTTGTGAGTCAAGGTTGTTCAAGGTCTAGGTTATCCCGCACATGTATTTAGCAGATTATAAGTTGTGTCGTCTACTTGATTGAGTACTTAGGTCTTTGAATGATAGTTCCCAAGGTAGACAAGCTTGAAATTTCTTGATGACTTTGGCTTGAACCACCGTGAAAACCCCTGTTTTTAGTTAATCTCGTTTGACTGTAGTTCTTTCTGAGTTCTCATTGGATGTTTGCTACATGCTTGTGCAGTCGTGTAGATATATTTTATTAAGTTGAGTATCGGCTTAGACTAAGTTCTCACCGTTCGTAAACTGAAACATGTGTACAATTATAGCATATAGATACTAGGTTTGTTTGAGCTTGTAATCGGTTGAGAAAATATAGCTGTGATTGCAACAAAGAAGAAGCATTACAGTCAACATATTAAAGACGATTCTCGGCACCTCTCGCCTCGTCATCTAGCCAAACAACTAGCTTCATTACGTTGGTGGAGAAGTCCGTCTTTAATTTCTAAATGGAACTTTTTCATGTACATACCTTTCCGTTGCAAGCTCAGTTAGTGTTATTTTGTGACTGTCGATCCTCAAGTCGAATTGGACAATTTCAATGGATGATCCCTAGTTAGTTTTTTAGCCAGTTAGTTTTGTGTAGACCATTTGTTTCAATTGGGAGGTCTGGTTCTTTCAAAATCCTTTGGTCGTAATCCTAATTACAAGAGAAAGAGCGCAAGCCCTGGCTGAGGTAGATTGCGTTCCTGCACTTTATCCCCAAACTACTTGTTATTTTGCCCTATAGAATCGATTTATCCAATTTAGTTGTATATTTGGTGGCATGTGGCAATGTAACAAGGAAATTAGGTAAGCGGTCCTATCTGGCTTAATCATAGGCATGCCACTCAGATAAGGAAACAAATTTTGCAAATTGAATACAACAGTTTTAAACTCCCAACCAACAGCAGGAGGCAACATCACCAGCCTACTGTTAGGAATGAAGTGTTTTGAGACGAACGACATGCATCGTCCTTAGCGTTTTCGTGTGTGAAAGACACTGGTTTATAATTTGCGCAAAATCAATTTCTGAAGCTTCTAATGTGAGATATGTAGGGAGTCTAAATCTCCTGGGAAGACTGTCATATCAAAGGCACGGGGATGCTCCTTTGAAATTGTGAATTAAACCCCTAAAGGAGACCAATCTGGGCGGGGATCAAGCTTTATAAAATATACCATTCTAAAAAATACAGACTAACAAGAGTTATAGTAACTTTAATGACGATAAAGGCTTTGTCATTTAATGCTTTCATCCTTAATTTACAACCCTAAACGAGACGACGAGCATTCCCGCACTTTTATATCTATGGGAGTCCCCCCACTCCCCCTCCCCCCTTTCTTCAACCCCATGGGCGAATCCTTTCCCCTTTCCACTAACGACGTTTTTTCCTACGTATGGCAGCTGCAGTTTGCTTCATCAAAGCTGTCGGTGTTGAAGATTCCAGTATCGTTAAAAACAATAAGATGACCGCTTCTTCAAAATCTTTTTCACACACGGCTGAAAAAGGTCGACTTCACGGGAACAAAGCCTGGTGTTCACAAATCGGCAACAGCAATCAGGACTGGCTTAGCATTGAACTGGAGGAAACAACTGAAATATGTGGTGTTGCTACCCAAGGTTACGAGCAAGATGATAGATATGTAATAGACTTCATGTTATCCTACTCCCCTGATGGAAGCGACTGGACTACGTATACAGATGCAGATGGCTCGGAAAAGGCACGATTTTATTATGGTTTACAAGGATTTTCAATTATTAAATTTAACTTTCATTCTGATTTCGTTCTAATTATAATGTTCATTAACAGGTTTACATATGACAAACGGACACTTTGCGCGTGAATCACTTTTCTGCAACTTATTTACCTTTTTCTTAATAATAATCCAACATCTCTCCACTTCCCACCATCCACCCCCAACCCCCTTTACCCCCTACACTTGTAATGTTGAGATACTTATGGCTTGTAAAAGGTGACAAATAATTTTCACTGTTTTAAAAACAACCTAATGAACGTACAAAATGTATTTAATATCGCAAGGTGATGAGTTTGACGGTTCTTATAATCCACCCCATCGACACACGATAATTGCCAGTTGTAATTGGCAGCGTGAATAAACAATCGTCATGTTTTGTCTCGTTTGAAAGGTGTTTACTAGAATTAAAGACAGCAGCAGCACAATCGACAAACAAAGCCTTCCAGTGACAATCTCTGCAAAGTTTATTCGCTTTCATCCAATTACTCAGTTTGGCTGGAACTGCCTCAGAGTGGAGATGTACATCCCCTTTGGTGAGTTTGTCAAAAACAAATTAAGGTGCCATTATATGAGAGTCGTACTTTTAGGCGAACACAAACGCAAACTGAAAAGTGACATCAAGTAAGACACTGCAAATATTACTAAACGGCCGGGGGGTACTATGTACTCTGTATATTGTTTGGTTGGCACAAATCTATATAGCTTGCACATGAGAGTATACCCACCCCCCCCCCCCCCCCACCCCCAACCCCTTGGCGAAACGGGAGGTTGTGGTTGAGAGGGTGTAATTAACCTTCATATAAAAAATACCGTGGCATTCCGTTGATACGATCACTGATTGCTCATAGATATCTCGTATCATTCAAACAGTGGTTGTAAATAACCGCTTCAGGTCTTCCTTAAGGTACGATTTTCGTTGAAATAATAACACTGTAAATTTACAATTCTAATCAGAAGGAAAATGCTCGTTAATGTGAGGGTTGTCCAATACTCTGACAAATTTATGCATAGCATTGTATTGTATTATATGACCATAACAATAGTTTAACAATACATTCTAGAACGGCACAATACAGCACAATGTATTAAAGTACAATGCCATACATAAATTTGTCAGGGTATTGGACAAGTATGGTTAATATGTAGTATTACGAAATTTTTCAATCAAATTATTACCATTTCCATTTGTATTTCGTTGTACATATCGAGTGGTCAAATTAACGAGGCGAAATTTATAAAAAAATAAAGTTTTGGGACTCGGAAAAGTGATCTTTGGCTTTCATTAATAAATAAACAAGAAGCTGTACACAGCTTTATCTCGTGGCGTCTTTATTAAATCCAGTGCATTATTTAGTGTTTTAAGTGATTTTGAGGAGAAACATAAAATTATGTCTGAAAAGTAAGACTAAATTCAGTAGCCGACACTTAAAACCACGATCGGTAACTGAAACGCAATGCAAAGTTATATGAAGCACAAAACTTGCCGGAATTAACAAAAATCCCACAGCATTATTCGAGGAAGCGCATTTCCCTTTCGTAAATGGAATATAATTACCAGCTGGAATCGAACCCGGAACCTCTGCATGCTAACATCTCTCTTTTACCACTAGACCACTTGGTCGATCCGGCAAATCCCCCCAAAAAATAATTATAAAAGGTGCTTTTCTTAATATATATCAATAACGGGTCACTCTAACCCTAAATCTTACCTAACCGTGAATCTAGCTTAGATCTAATAATCGCTTTACCTAGGCCCAATTTGATCTAATAATGATAGCCTATTTTCGTCCCAATCCAGGCATAAAGTAGAGAGAAATAGCATCGACCATTATAAAAGGCTTGGTTACTAATGAATGCTAATGATGGCATCGACCGTTAAAAATGGCATCGACCGTTTGCTAATAATGGCATTGACCGTTAAAAATGGCATCCACTGTTTACGAAAGGGAAATCAGCTTCGGCGAACACAATATCAAACGGTTCTTATGACGATGCGATTGAAGGTTAAGGACAACAAAAAAAAAATAACTTTTCACAATTAGAAATGATGAAGGTATCTAGAAATAATCTACATTGTAACTATTTCCGAATCAAAAATACATCTTAAGCGTTTGCTAAAACGGATAATTGACGGGAATACTGACAACAGTTTGAGCGAAGCAAAAGACAAGCTGACTGAATACAGATGTACAATTTTGCAAAATGAAATTCCCTATTGAGAGCATAAGTTAAGATCAGTTTATCTCGTAATGAATTGCTACTGGATGTGTATTCGTGTACCAGTGAGTGGAAATGCGATGACAAAGTCTGCAGCTAAGTAATAGTTATAGTCGTACTATCGTTATAGTCGTACTATCAGTTACTTTACTTGTCACACTGATCACGCCAAGAAATGAGAAAGTGCAGTTTTTCCAACGCCTCATTAAATGATTTCCCCGGTTCACTATGGTAAAGAGATATTTTCGAATGATCAGAAAATGATGTTACTATTTTGTTGCCCGACTGTTTTTTGGGTAGCAGTTAAAACAGACTGGAAATACTAATTATCACGTAGCTTTTTAATAAACTGATCAAAGGTCTCTCCTATCCATTAAGTACAAACACTTGACAACAAATTCCTGTCTACACTTGGGTTCTTGTACAAACTTGAAAGATCTTTGTTGAGCGTTTAAAATCTTGGATTTCATACAAAAAGAGTGTATTTTAAATAAGAAAAGCTTTTTTTTTTTGCTCACTGACAGATTGCTTTATTCATATCAAGTCAAAATTATGCGATTTGGAGTTTTCATTCTAGCATTTCTGTACTTCTCTTGTTAATAAAGTCTATTGCTATCCCGTAGGTCAGAATTATGGTCGACAGTCATTCGTTATTTTATCCATGAATATATGTGGAACGTCGAGCTGCATTCCAAAAGGCCATAATATCGACAAAAAGATGGGTTTTCTGTTCTTTTGGCAGCCACACTATAATTCTATTCTTTAGTATGTTTTTATCACCTAGAAAACTTTGAACCGACAAAGGAAGCGATAATAAACCGGATTAAAAAAAAACATTCGAAAGGTCTGGTTCTTATGAAATCACATAATAGGTATACTTATCTAATGTCTAATCTCTGAAACACTCCAACAAGAAGTTTCTAGAACATTCTAGAACAGCCCTCAAAAAGAATTACTGAGAATTACTACTCATTTTATACCTCGTTGGCATTCTGCCAAATATAATAAATAAATAATAATAAATAAATAAAACTGATTTGCATTAACCCTATTTTACCTGGGCTTTTATTGAGTTCCTTAGCCTAGCGGGGTGGGGAGGGGGGCACATTATGCCGCCCCTCGTAACCTCAAGAACAATAAGGCTATGGCAATGAAACTTAGAGAGTACATAGTTCGTCCAAAACTGTCTCCTTTGCGGTCCGCATGAATAGATGACGTGATACGACGTAGTTATTAGGTAATTAGTTATACGGCCGCCATCTTGGATCCGCCAGTTTGGATTTCTCAAATTATTCTAAACCTCAAAAGAAAACGTCAAAATTAACTCAAAATTAATCAAAACCTATAAATAAACGCTGAATAACGTAAACATGTAAAAGTTATACCAATAAACATTTTTTCTTCATTCAAGGGTAAAATATGCAAATTAAAAAAAAACATGGCTGTCAAAAACTTATTGCTATGGAAACATGAAGTCACGTTATCAATAAAACGTCATATGTTATTGTTGCCAGATAAATTTTAGGAAAAGTCACAAAGTTTGATGGCGTTTGAATACATATTAAGTTAGCGCGGACACTTTGTGCCCCCCCCTCCCCCCCCCCCCCCCCCCCAGGCAAAAGAGGGTTAAACGCGTTTTATCGTCAATGGCACCAAAAACGTCACATTCACCAGGTAGTTCATGCAGAAAGTCATTATCATTACTTAAAACGAATTCATTAGTTACAACCAACAAATGGCTTAACACTGCCTGCTATTTAACTGTCAGCAATCTTTCGTGACAAGTACTAATTGTTCTTGACCACCCCGGAGCGACCACCTCTCGTAAGCGACCACCCCTCCTAAGCGACCACCTCTCCTATTGAAAGATCTTTTCACTTCTTGGCTTGTTTATGTTAAAAAGCCTTTTTATTCTTGTGTCATTCTTGTCTGTGTAGGAAATCCTAACGTGTGTCTATTGAAATAGACAGAAGTAGGAACACGTAAGACGAACATATTGTTGTTCACTGCATTTAATTTTACCCTAATTTGTAGTTATTTTATTTACTTATGGATCGTTTTTAACCACTTTGTACCTAGTTCCCGAATCTTCTTCGGCCATAGTTCAGCCATCGTCTTCACCGGAACCATCTCAACAAAATTCTGCAGCTTCAGCAACACCGCCACCAACACACTCACCAGGGAAACCATCAATGACCCTGCAACCATCACATACAGTCCAACCTTCTCCCGCCTCCTCCCAACTAGCTGTGTCAAGCAGCCCTCCAGGTAATTACTCTATAAATCAATTTATCATTGTTGCTGCTTTTTTTGTTTTAAACTCGAAAAAACTATGTCCAGCCTGCAGATACAGCCACCTGTTATGACGTTACTGTAGGTAGGGCCTGGATCGAACATTAAGGATACCCGCAAGATCTAGTGGCGGGAACTGCGGGAAACATTGGCCACACCAAGGAGGACCAAGCAGTGTGCGCGATGTGGAAAAATAAATCACTTTGCAAAGTATTGTAAAAGCAAACAAGAAATTAAAGCTACGAATAAATTAACATCCAAAAGCAAACAAACATCTGACAACTCATCTGACTGCAGCGACGGAGAGGACGCGTGCACTCTGCAAACGGTAAACCCTATGGGACTTACGGACAACAAGCCCCTAAAAAAGTGCGAATTGAAGGCGTTGGCATTACGGTACTCCCGGACAGCGGCGCTACGGTCAATGCTATGGACGAAACAACATTCAAGACATACGACGTAGAGAAGAAAGTGAAGATAAATTAAAGAAATTAAAATGTCAAAGACAGTCATATGGGGCGGACACAGATGCAAACCTTCTACCTGTGCTGGGAAGCTTTAAAGCACTCACGGAGTCTAAGACAAGAATGAAGCTGGTCACGTGGAAGCTAATAAAAGGAAATACCCAGACAGCCCCGTTGCTCAGCTACAAGGATGGAAAAGACCTCGGAATGATACTGGTGAGCAATGCAATCGAAAAGAAAACCAAACAGTCAGAGGAGACGGGCAACCCAAAGAAGATACTGGGAGAATACAAGGACCGCTTAGAAGGGATTGGAAAGTTAAACGGCATCCAAGTCGACTTGAATGTTGACGCCAGTTTCAAGCCAATTGCACAGCCTCCACGCAAACAACCATTTAGCGTACGCCAGAAAATGGAAGAGGAAATACAACACCTCCTGGACCAGGACATCATTGAAAAGTCAACGAGCTAACGAGATGGGTATCACCACCAGTGGTCACTCCGAAGAAGGACCAAAGCCAGATACGCCTGTACGTGGATATGCGAGTGGCAGATCAAGCGATACCCCGCAGGCACACGCAGCCCCCCACGATAAACGACGTGGTCAATGAGCTAAGTGGCTGGACTGTGTTCTCACGCCTGGATATGCGCAAGGGATATCATCAACTGGAGCTCGTGGAGAACTCAAGAAACGTAACGACCTTTTCGACACATATCGGCTTGTACCGATATAAGACACTGAACTACGGTACGAGGTTAGCTGCAGAGATAACGATCAGAGAGAAACCGACGCAAGATCTCAAAGGAGTCTTCAACATAAGTGACGACATCATCGTTCATGGGTGTGTCGTAAGAGAGCATGATGCAAACCTGGAGGCGCTCCTAAAGAAGAGTCGTGAGAAGAATGTCACATTCAATGAGGCGAAATGGGAATTCAACAAAGATCGGGTGGTGTATTACGGCTTGATGTTTTCAAAAGACGGAGTATCCCCAGACCCCTGCAAGGTGCAGGCCATCAAATCAGCTGGAAGCCCTAGAGATGCAACGGGACTTAACTCGTTTCTGTGCACAGTAAGATATAGCTCACGCTTCATGGAAGCAAGCAAGTATCAGAAGGCGGCAGGCAAACTCGGGGAACTACTAAAAGGAAAGTTCGAATGGAAACAGGAGCACTCGGAGGCATTCGAAGAAATGAAGAACATACTGAGCAGCGACACCGTCCAGGCGTATTACGTTCCTCAAGTAGAACACGAGCTCCACATCGATGGGTGCCCAATGGGGTTGGCCGCAACTCTCACCAAGAGGAAGCCGGGCGAGCAAGTTTGGCAAGTTGTAGAGTATGCTAGTCGGAGCCTCACAGATACAGAGAAACGGTGCAGCCAGATCGAACTAGAAGCGCTTGCAGGTGACTTTGGTTGCAGGAAGTTCCACCTGTTCCTGTATGGAAGACCCTTCAAGATGGCGACGGACCACAAACCGTTGGAAAGTGTATTTAACAAGCCGACGCATACGACCTCGATACGGGTACAAAGGATCGCGAACCGTATGATGGATTATGACTTTGTAGTGGAGTATCGACCGGGGAAAGAAAACATATCGGATTACACCTCACGACACCCTATGCAAATACATGAGTGCTCCAAGTTTGAAATGGGAACGACCGAGGACGTACAACACTACGTGAACTATGTGGTAACTTGTGACACGCCCAAAGCTATCACCAGAGACCAAGTGCAGAAAGCCACCGACGACGACGCAGTGCTACAAGCCCTAATAAAATGCATCCATCGAGGCCGGATAGACACAACGGTTACGAGCATACATGCGTACAAACATGTCTTTAGCGAACTTGCGGTGGTGGATGGAATCGTACTGAGAGCGGACAGAATTGTCGTGCCGGCAAACCTCTGGCAGAGGGTGACCGGGATTGCACACGAGGGGCACCAGGGACAAGTACGGACAAAACAGCTGTTGGGGGCGCATGTATGGTTCCCGGGAATGGACTCCCTATACGACAAGTTGGTGTCCACTTGCATCGCCTGTCAAGCCAACACACCATTAACGCATCGGGAACCCCTCAAAATGACGGAGCTACCAGACGGACCATGGAACATGGTCAGCGTGGACTTCTGCGGACCGCTAGCTGATGGGGGTCTTGCCCTCGTGTTCTACTGTCAATATGCCAGATACTCAGTAGTTGAATTTGTGGGAGCCACTAGCGAAAAGGCAACCGTCCCGATGATCAAGAGAGTGTTTGTCACATACAGAGTGCCGGAGGAGGTCAAATCGGACAACGGATCACCGTTCAATAGCCATAAATTTGAGAAGGACGCACAAGAAGAGGGTTTCAATCACCGAAAAGTAACACCTGGATGGGCGGAAGCCAACGGAGACGTGGAAAGGTTCATACAGAGGATAAAGAAGACCGCACGGATCGCGGCAGAACAGGGCAAACCGGTGCAGGAAGAAGTGCGCAGGGGAATCAGGGCCTACAGAGTAACACAACACCCAACCACGGGGGTCATCCCGAACAAACTTATGTTCGGGCGGGAGCTGCGAGGAAAATTCCCAGAGGCCTACAGACAACACAAGCACTCGAACGACTTGATGGTCCGTATTCGGAACAGGGAACGTAAGGAGAAAACGAAGAAATACGCCGACAAAAGGAGACACAGCTGTGATGAGAATCAAAGTGGGGGACACAGTGTTGTGCAGACAAGAACGAAAGAACAGCCTAACCTCACTATATGACCCGGCCCCGATAGTCGTTATTGGCATCAAGGGAGACATGATTACGGCCAAGAAAAATCGGAAGATCCGTACCAGGAACAATGCGGATTGGAAGCTACTGAAGAACGGGTGTAGAGAGACAGTTCCGCTGGACGACTCTGATAATGACTCTGATGATGCCTTTGACCTAGGCGCAGAGCCAGCGGAGGGAATAGAGGTGACGCAGAGTGACACAGAGCAAGGACGGGGTGACAGACCCGAGCAGCCTGGGGCAGAATGTGACACAGAATAAAGACGCTGTGACAGACCACAAAGGAAGTGTACATCCACAAAAAAACACTAAATATAAAGACTTTATTTCCGATTAGCGCCAGTTAGACTAGCACATCACGTGCACAAAGACTAGCACATCACTTGCACAAAGTACACATAATATAAGAACACTAGAAATGAATCTACCGGTTTCCTAGGTTATCAACTGTAAAAAGGGGACAGATGCAATGACGCTACTGTAGGTAGGGCATGGATCGAACATTCAGGATACCCGCAAGATCTAGTGGCGGGAACTCTACTACAAAAGGCGTAATGTATTCGTATTAAGGTGTGATGACCGATGTAGAAAAGAGACAACTTGTACGTGCAGGCCGAATGTCCTACTACGAACCGACAACATTAAACCACCTCTCTTCGCTGCAGCCTGCTACAGGCATTCCAGGTATTAACGCAAAGAGAGACTTTTCGCACGCGTGTCATTAGATAATGCACATTATATTTATTAGTCTTTGTTTTTCTTTATTTTTTATTTCACAAGTTTAGGATAACTAAATTTACTGTTCTAAATGAGCAAACTGTCCTTCTGGTAACATTAATTCGATAACTGTATTTATTAATTTGTTGATCACTTGTAAATAAGAAACACTAGTCAGGGAAGAAATCGCATGCAGACATCATCGTGCCCTCTTTTTGTTTTTCTTCGTAGTTCACGGTAACTGGAGTAGCTGGTCTTTATGGCCAAACTGTAACAAGCCGTGTAATCAAGGATCCAAGACAAGGAAGCGACTGTGTGATAACCCTGAACCAGCTAATGGTGGAAGAAACTGCGAAGGCCCAGCAACCGAGAGCGAACTCTGTAACTCTGACCCATGTCCACGTGCGTATATTACATTTTTGAAAAACAAATAAAATAAAAAAGGTACTGCACAGAAGTTATACATGTTCTTATACTCATTGATTAAGAGCATACAGTTAATTCAGGATCGTATACGACGCAATATGTACAGTCAAATTGATTTATAAATGTTATCGTGATATCGGGATCGGATTAACCCTATTTTGCCTGGCGGGGTGGGGGGGGGCAAAGTACCCACGCTGACTTTCAACATCCATATCTTCTTTAATGTGTATTCAAACGCATCAAACTATGTGACTTTTTTAAATTTATCTCGCAACAATTTCATGTCATTTTATTGATCACGTGACTTGATGTTTCCATGGCAAGAAGAGTTTGACAAGCATGTTTTTTTGAAATTTGTATATCTTTACCTTTGAATGAAGAAAAATAATGTTTATTGGCATTTTTGATTAATTTTGAGTCAATTTGGACGGTGTTTAAGAGGTTTTTGTAAAATTGGTGGATTCAAGATGGCGGCCGTATAACTAATTGCCTAATAACTACGTCATATGACGTCACGTTCCATTGTGCGGACCTCAAAGGAGACAGTTTTCTACGTACTATGTTCCCTTTAGGTTTCATTGTCAAATCCTTAATATTTTTTAAGTTACAAGGAGGGGGGCACCCCTCCCCAGGCTCAGGAACTAGCCTAGGCAAAATGGGGTTAAGATTTCAAAATCAGAATCTATAGAATGGCGATGAATTAATACACAGTTGGTGTGGTGTCGAATTTGATTTTTACCCACTAAATAATTGTAGATGTAGATGTAGCTCTTAGCTGGCAAACTATCCCGACTGTTTTTGTTCATTAATTTACAATTGTATTGCGTACCTTTAAAAAAGCTAAGAAATTGAAATGATTAATGTAAACATTGCCCTCATAAAATAGCTTTCCGAGCCCGAAAAGTTATGGCGACTTTTGACACACGGACCCCAGCACAACATATACTCAGTTGCAGTGCATGTTGTGCATGTAGTTCATGCATGTAGTGGATGTAGTTCATGAAGTGCATGCAGTTCATGCATGTAGTGCATGTTGTGGATTGCGCTTCACTTTCGCACACCACAATTGTGCAGGCTAAGTCAAAAGCTGTAAAAAGGTTTTCGATCCAGAAGGGGTGAAAGCGTGAAAACGAACATTATCTAGGTTTTCTTGTGTTCTGCCGTTCTTAACCCTATTCGGCCTGGGGGGGGGGGGCACAAAGTGCCCGCGCTAACTTTCAACATTCATAACTTCCTTAATATGTATGCAAACGCCATCAAACTTCGTGACTTTTTCTAAAATTTATCTGGCAACAATTTCATATGACAATTTTTTGATCACGTGACTTGATGTTTCCATGGCAACAAGATTTTGACAGCCATGTTTTTTGAAAATTGCATATTTATACCTTTGAATGAAGAAAAACAATGTTTATTGGTGTAACTTTTATATTTTTACGTCAATTAGCGTTTATTTATTGGTTTTGATTAATTTTGGGTGAATTTGGACGGTTTTTAAGAGGTTTTGAAAAAATTCAGAAATCCAAGATGGCGGATCCAAGATGGCGGCCGCATAACTAATTACCTAATAACTACGTCATATGACGTCATCGTTCCATTATGCGGACCGCAAAGGAGACAGTTTTGGACGTACTATGTACCCTCTAGGTTTCATTGTCATAGCCTTAATATTCTTGAAGTTACGAAGGGGGGGCACAATGTGCCCCCCCCCCCAGGCTCAGAAACTCAAAAAAAGCCCAGGCCGAATAGGGTTAAGAACTATTTCATTGCTTTGTGGATTTCAAATTGTTGTTCTTTCTTTCAAAAGGGAAAAATTTCCGAATTCTATTAATCTTTGACGGCATGGTAATAAGCAATTAACTGAATGTGAGGAATAAAATCTGAATTAACTTTTTACTTATAGCTGATGACATAAATTATGATGTCAAGTTTGCAGCAAAAACCTGGTCTGCTGACCTGGCTGTCAAGGGAAGCTCAGGTTTCACAGACTTGGAGAACAAAATTGTCCAATATGTAAGTTACCTTTGTCTAGCTTTAAGAAACACTGCGTCCCAATTTGGAGGCAAGATATTGTCGTTTTTATGCCTCAGTTCCAAACGCGTGGAACGAATGTAAATTAGAAATTTTGTGTCATCAGAGCACAAAAGTGCCAATATGACGTAGCCCGAAATTGCATTAGGATGCTGCTTGGCTAGTATGCATTTGTCGTCATGCGCTTTCCGAATATTTAATAAAATCCCATAATTTTATAAATTGAAGTATGTGGCGTCCAACGTTGGTACTCTATACTGTTTTCAAAACACTGACCTCAGTTCGTTTCCTGGATAACTTGCTTTAGTTCCATATTAAATTTTGCCGTGGGTTGATGAACATAAACAGTATTCAGTTCACGGACATGTCGATGATTGTTACGTGCTGATCAATTATTTATATTTTATCAATTTAATAACAGGTGACAAATTTTTACAGCACTATGTTTCAAGAGGTAGTTTGCAAAGTGTTATCGTTCAGGTAATTTGAACTTTTTATTAAATTTTAGTAGTTAAATTTCGTAGTTCAAATGTCTGTCAACGAGATACTTATCATGTCACTTTTAACTCGTCAATACGCGAGGCGTTGAACGAGTTACAGCAGTGGGACAGAATTTCACTCCATCAGGTGATCGGTCGATCGGCTGTTCACGTGGAGCCCGCAACATGTAATGGTTATCTGCCTTACGCATGAGGACGTCGTTAGAGGGATGAGAGGATGGGGAGTAGCACGCGGGGTTTGGTGGATCGTTGGAGCAAAACGCCTAGGAGAGGGAGGATCCGAAGAATGTTTAGTATCGACGAGTTGGATCATAGGAGTTTTTGATTTTACAGCGTGAACACTAGCACCGTCTAGTAATCCAAAACATCTCTCAAAGCAATCAATCCGCCTTGCATTTTTAAACTTTAGTCAGCCATCAAACACAACACATTTGTTGTGCTTTTTCCGAGGCACATGTGAAATTTGTGGATCGAGTAGTGATGTGCAAACAGGTTATTTGAAATATTTAGGTTAGGCGGGTGTTATCCCAGTACTTAACATTACCTTTCTTCCTCAATCAGTTTTCCATTATATTATTTTGATCGTTATCCACAAATATCCTTTCTTGTTATTTGAAATTTTCATCTTCATAAAATACCAAACAATGCGGAAACCCTTGTCTTGAATCGTAGCTGTGACTAGCTGTTTAAAAAACTAAGAAAGCCAGTAATACTCACGTTTTAAGTGTCTTCGCTGTAAAATAATACTCAATAAATTTCGTTTAGTTATTTAATTATATGTTTGTTTGTTTGTTTGTTTGTTTTCAGGGAAGGAAGCGTTATTGTCAACTTCAATGTTACTTACATGGCAGTGGACTCACTACAGATCATCGCATTGCAAGAGCAAATTGACAGTGGAGGAACTTTAGGTGGCAATTCGGCAGCGTTATTAAACATTTCAAGCAGTAATGGTAAGTATGTAGTACTGGAACTGGCAAAATATAAGATATATTAATTAAACAATGTCGTCCGAAACGCCTGCTATGATGTGCGTTTTGAAGGAAAACGAACAAGGAAGAGGCTGAAGATGCCGAATGCAACGATGACAATGACGATGATGATTCAGTGGAATCCAATGGTGGCGATGACGATTGCGGTGAACGATTACTGTGATAATAAAAATTAGGATGATGCTAATGGTGATGATGATGATGATGGTGATGATGATGGTGATGATGGTGATGATGATGATGATGATGATGATGACCATGATGATCGTTTCCCACAATTTCTGTTCCCTTTTTTAAAACGTTAAAATCGTTTGGACTTCAACAAAAATCTCTCCATGTCTGATGATTTCTTACAAGTTCAAGGTGGTACGATGGTAGAAATTGCGTTTTCTTGATCTCAGAGCGCAATACGATTTCGGAAATATGCTAAACTATGAATAGCAAGACTCAATTATATATGAATAGCAAGACTCAATTTTTCACGAAGACGTTGCCGTCTACGTGAAAAATTGACTAAAATGCCGATTGGCTTCAAGTTGCGGTTCTTATTGCAGAAACCCAAGGGGAAAAACGATAATGCGGTGTATATTGTACGTCAACGTGACCATCAAACGACACTACGAAAAAGATAAACAACTTTCCACGTCCGCTACACTAAGTTATTTCATTTGAAATACGCCATGCCCCCGCTATACCCTAGGAACTAAAAAACGAATCCCTGTACTGCACATGTGTCCAAAAGATCACTGTGGATTTCCACGGATCTCAACATTTCATTTTAAATACGCCATGCACGATATACTCGGTATACACTTGGCACTAAAAAATACTTCCACTTTTTTTATGTCACTGTGGAATAACGCTGAGTTCAAAATTTTATTTCAAATACGCCATGCACGTTATACGCGGTATGCACTTGGTTCTAAAAAACAAACTTTCACTTGTTAGAGTAAGAATAAAATGTACCAAAAACCATGGTAGTTCCATGCAGTGTTTCACTACTGAAATCCATTGCAGCGAAAACAGACCTCTGATATGGCCGACATTTCCACCATTATTATTTATAAAATAAAACAAAATAAAATAAATATTTCATGTCTTCATTTTGCCGTCTTTCCCGTGAAATCCGTCTTTTCCGCCATCATTACAAAAGTCTTTTAGTCAACTGCCTTGCATGACTGGAAGTTGACCGAGTGAAAGACTTTTGTAATAACGGCGGAAAAGACGGATTTCACGGAAAAGACGGCAAAATGAATAAATTAAATAATAAATGAAAAAAAAAAAATGAAATAAAATAAAATAAAATAAAGAAATATTTAATTTATTCATTTTCTCGTCTTTCCCGTGAAATCCGTCTTTTCCGCCGTTATAACAAAAGTCTTTCACTCAGTCAACTTCCAGTCATGCAAGGCAGTTGACTGAAAGACTTTTGTAATGATGGCGGAAAAGACGGATTTCACGGAAAAGTCGGCAAAATGAATAAATTAAATATTAAATAAAATAAAAAAAATGAAATAAAATGAAATAAAAAATGAAAAAAAAATAAAAAATATTTCAATTTTTTTTATTTTTTTTTTCATTTTTTTAATGAAATAAAAAATAAAATTAAAATATTTTTTTTATTTTATTTCATTTTTATTTTTTTTATTTAACATTTAATTTATTCATTTTGCCGTCTTTTCCGTGAAATCCGTCTTTTCCGCCATCATCACAAAAGTCTTTCAGTCAACTGCCTTGCATGACTGGAAGTTGACTGAGTGAAAGACTTTTTTAATAACGGCGGAAAAGACGGATTTCACGGGAAAGACGGAAAAATGAAGAAATGAAATATATTTTTTTACTTTATTTTATTTCATTTTTTAAATAATAATGGCGGAAATGTCGCCATATCAGAGGTCTCTTTTCTCTGCAATGAATTTCAGAAGTGAAACACTGCATGGATTACCAGCAAGCATGGATTTTGGTACATTTTATTTTACTCAAATGAATTGATACTGAAGACCACAGCTTGACATCTTTTCGATTTCCTGTTATTTTAATGGCTGAAAAGTCGGATTTTGCATCTCTAGGTATCTTCTTGTATCGTCCCGATTCGATGTAGGTAATGAGGGCAAGAAATTCGCATTTTGGCTTTGCTGTCAACCGCTTATATGGTGTAAAATAGTAGTTTACTGCTATTTTGGCTAATGACGCTCTTGGTTATTGTCGATATTTTACAAGTTTGTTTCCTCTATAAAGAAGGACACGTTCTTGAGCCTTATCGCCAGTTGGAGAGATGCAGAGGGCAAGTTACCCTTGCAGGCAACTGAACAGTCGTTCGATAAAGAGTGCCTCTTTATGTTACTTAAGTCCAGTTGTTGTGGGAAAATGTAGTGCGATAAGCGCAAAATGCGTGTGCAAAGTAGAAGACGAGGGCTTCGAAAATGCGTGGAACAACGTCTGTCGAACCAGAGATACTTGCGACAAGGCACTACTCTGTTAGTATTTTTCTTGTATTTTATCTTTTCAAACATGTTATCGCACCTCGATTCCAAAAAATCAAAGTTCCTTTCTTTCACAATGACTGTTTTTCTGTATTTAGTTTTCTACAGGCATTTCATGCACGAGAAAGGCACTTAGTTTTAATTTGGGGTAGTTTTGACCCCAAAACCTCAAAATCACCATGACATAGCTCCTTTAAGCTGGGTGAATCTTTCAATTATATAAAGAATGCGCATAGTTTATCGAAACTATTGTTTAACAATTACATGCATGCAAAGAACTTCAATGTCAGCTAGATAAGTTTACAAGTTATATTATCAAGAAGAGTTCAAGTCAGTCTGCGCCATATCGTTGCGTTTCGCGCATTGTATTGGCTTGCTAGAGAGCTTGAGTTCTGTCCAATTCATAAACATTTTTCCCTCGCGACTAATCAAATGTCTGTGATTCACTTGTTTGTGGCATGCAAAGAACTTTCAATGTCAACTGGATACGTTAAGTACTTATATTCTCAAGAAGAGTTCAAGTTAGTCTGCGCCATATCATTGCGTTTCGCGCATTGATTTGGCTTGCTAAAGAGCTTGAGTTCTGTCCAATTCATAACATTTTTTAATTCGCGACTAAGCAAATGTCTGTGCCGATGGTCGATTCACTTATTTGTTTCATGCAAAGAACTTTCAATGTCAACTGGATAAGTTTACTAGTTATATTATCAAGAAGAGTTCAAGTCAGTCTGCGCCAAATCATTGCGTTTCGCGCATTGTATTGGCTTGCTAGAGAGCTTGAATTCTGTCCAATTCATAACATTTTTAACTCGCGACTAAGCAAATATCCGCGCCGATGGTCGATTCACTTATTTGTGGCATGCAAAGAACTTTCAATGTCAACTAGATAAGTTTACTACTTATATTATCGAGAAGAGTTCAGTAAAAACTCAACAACAAGGGTTCAGTTTTGTTAAAATTATGCTACTAGTGCTCTAAGAGTAAAAGTAAGTGTCTTGCGCTTCGCATGGCCAGGATGGAAATGGATTGCATCTTGAAAAAATTGGCCAATTCTTCAAGTTTATCGCTTCTCTCTTGAAAAACTCGCTAAAACTGTTTATGGTTTATCCTCTCTTTGAGAATTCAATTGATATCTTCCTCTTAGTGTTCTACATGAGCATTTCATGCACGATAAAGGTACTTAGTTTTAATTTGGGGCGGTTTTGACCCCAAAACCTCAAAATCACCATGACATAGCTCCTTTAAGCTGGGCGGATCGTTCAATTAAAGAATACACATCGTTTATCGTAACTATTGTTTAACAATTACATACATGCAAAGAACTTTCAATGTCAACTAGCTAAGTTTACTAGTTACATTATCAAGAAGAGTTGAATGCTTCAAAATTAAATGGCGCTGTTGATTCTGTAGTTTATTCTCTGTGTTATTTTTTCGAGCTTAAAAGTTAAGCTGGGTGTATCGTTCAATTATATAAATGACTACACATCGCCTTTTGTTTAATTTAATTGTTTAATTGTAACTATTGTTTAACAATTACATCAGTACATGCAAGGAACTTTCAATGTTACTACTTATATTATCAAGAAGAGTTCAGTAAAAACCCAACAATAAGGGTTCAGTTTTGTTTTGTGTTTTTGAGTAAAACTGACTGTCTTGCGCGCTGCACATGGCCAGGATGGAGATGGATTGTATCTTGAAAATATTGGCCAATATCTTGAAAAAAATTGGCCAATTTTTTCAAGTTTATCGCTTCTCTCTTGGAAAACTCGCTAAAAATCTGATTATGGTTTATTTTCTCTTGAGAATTCACTTGATATCTTCCTCTTAGTTTTCTACAAGCATTTCATGCACGATAAAGGTACTTAGTTTCAATTTGAGCAGTTTTGACCCCAAAAAACTCAAAATCAACATGGTATAGCTCCTTTAAGCTGGGTGAATCTTTCAATATTATATAAAGAATACACATCGTTTATCGAAACCACTGTTTGGCACCATACATGCAAAGAATTTTCAATGTCAACTGGATAAGTTTGCTAGTTATATTATCAAGAAGAGTTTCAAGTCAGTCTGCGCCATGTCATTGCGTTTAGTGCATTGTATTGGCTTGCTAGAGAGCTCGAGTTCTGTCCGATTCATAACATTTTCCCCTCGCGACTAAGTAAATGTCTGCGCCGATGGTCGATCCAATTATTTGTGGCATGATTTCGAATGTGATCCAAATCTTCTCGCAGCACGGCTCAGCAGAGAGTTTGCTGTCCTTCCGGTTTGAAAATGAAATTCGGGGTCTCTTAGAATCGCTTGCCATTGCCCGTAGCCGTGTCGTTCAAGTCCCGTTTTTAGATATCGGTCCTCCTCGGGGGTGAACAACATTTGTTTTCTTCTCGCGCCAATTTCAGTAGCTTTGGACGCGCGCTCTGTCTTTAGACTTGCAACCCTCCGTAAAGGCTTAGGCCGCGGTGGTGTTTTGGGGCTCGTTTCGACTTCGTCCGCAGAAGACATGTCGCCTTTAACGTCATCGTCCTGCTCTTGGGAAGACGTTGATTTCTCCGAAAGCCTCGAGCGCACGTCCATTTCTAACTCCGATCCCTTGTCGCCGTGCAGTCTTTCCAGGAATTCGTGCGCTTTTGTAGCGACCTCGCGCGATCGTTGTTTTTGATAGTGAACTCTTGCCACGACAGAGCTGTGTTTCTGGTCCTCGGAGATCGCGCTTTGCGCGCTACTGCTGAGATGTTTGGAGCTCTCGGTTTCAACAATTTGTCGATAGCGAGTCGGGTGAACGTACTTGCCAGTTGAGTCGAAAACTAACTTGCTCATCAGTTCTCCCAGCTTGTTTTGCTGTCCTCCGTTTCTCGTTACTAAAACGTAATCGCAGGTCGGCTTGAGCAGAGGGCGAATGTGATTGATGTATCCATCCAACACTTGCATGCTAGTGTCAGTCAGGAATAGAGAATCGAAGCCGTATTTGCCCGCCGTTTTGAACATTTTCTGATCGATAAACCCGCCGTTCGTCTTAGCTTTGTTCACCATCTCGACGGTCAAATACTGATATGTCATTGGGCGCGATCCTTTGACCTTGATAAACAAATACACGGCGAGGAATTTGGTGGCAAACGACAAGTCCAACGGGGATACCGTACCCTGTTTCTCCTTTCTCGTAGCGCGGCAACAAACGCGCCACGACTTCCAATAGCTCCTCTAGCGTTGCCCAATGTCCCTTGGCTTCTAAGGCGTCGATATCGAGTTCGCTGGTCCACTGCAATCGCATCATTTTGGAAACGGTTTTGCGCACCCTTTTCAGGTACATTTCTGTCGAAGACAGCCCTCTAAAAATGGAGTCCGATGCGCCGTTCACTTTTCGAAAGTCTCCCAGTTCCGCAATGGCGTCCAAGTAGCCTAGACGTCCAGCGTGCTCGAGCTTCCAGTCGTCTTGCATCGTGTCGACAAATTTAAATAGGAGATTGGGAGAACATAAACTAAAGTCGACGATGTCAAAAGTGAGCTCCTCTTCGTCTTCGCAACAGAATTTGAGAAATTTCAAACACTTGCTGACAATTTGTTGTGCTTGGCGATCGCTTTTACAGCCGCCGCCACTGCCGGTTAGCCGGGATGAAAAATCTCGAGCAATATCGCTCGACATGTCAAAAGACGCGATTGTTCTGATTTTACGTCGAGCCTTCTGATCGGCGTCGGCTTCATTTTCCGCGTTGCCTAAACACGCCGCTTCAATCTCAGTGCTGTTTGGCTTTTCGTCGAAATGAAAATACCAACGGTGTTTGTTCTTTACGTGTTTTCTACAGCCTCTTTGCGAGGTAAATCCATCGTGATTGCAGGTTTGAAGTGGACAGTGAAAAAGGCCATCAGAATCATCTTCTTCTAAGTGAAGCCTCTTTGGTTTGGGCGATGCGTTTGCTAACTTTGACCAGTCGATCTCGTCTTCTCGTTTGTTCATCTCTAGCACCAAACTTAGCTGGAAGATTTTAAAGTTTCTCTCGCGCGGTTACCACATACATTAGCCGACTTGTTTATCCCTCCCAAGAGACATTATTCGATGTTTGGCTAAAAAAGCTTGTTCCTTGTCGCATTATCTCTTACATGTCCCATTGTTCGCACAACACAATTAAACAAATTTGTTTTAGGGCCGACACATAACCAAACGGAACAAAAGGACAATTCCGAACTTGCACGGACCTGCATGCCCTTATAACGTGATTAAACATGCTGTAGGCAAGCCAGAGTTGCAGACTAACATCGTGAGCGCGAGTTCCTGATTGCTAACGCTAAATAGGATCCATCGTTCCCATTACTTAAAGCCGTTAAAACAAAATGGAACGCCAGTTCCTAATCGATTAAAAGCAAAGCGAAGCTTATTGCGGTTTAAAAACGGAACAATAGTTCCCATTCAGTTGAAATAGGAACAGTTTGTTTAGGAACAAACTTGTTCCTTTGTGACGCTAATAGAGAAGGCTTAATCGGAACAACTGGTCCTCGTTATCGAGGTCAACAGCATAATATGCTAGTTAACAGGAACAAAGTGTTCCTTATTGGGTTAAGTGGGCAGTCAAATTAGGAACATTTGTTCTCCTTTCTCTCAAAAGGGAACAGATAGAAAAATCGGAACAACTCAAAAAGGACCTTTTGTTCCTAAACAGATGATAACGGAACCAGCTGTTCCTTTTCACCTCAATAAATAGGAACTTCGTGTTCCTAAGTGCTACAAATAGGAACCATTTGTTCCTTTTCACTTGAGAGTAAATAGGAACACGAGTTCCTATTTGCTACAAATAGGAACCATTTGTTCCTTTTCACTTGAGGGTAAATAGGAACACGAGTTCCTATTTGCTACAAATAGGAACCATTTGTTCCTTTTCACCTGAGAGTAAATAGGAACACGAGTTCCTGTTTGTTACAAATAGGAACCATTTGTTCCTTTTCACCTGAGAGTAAATATGAACACGAGTTCCTATTTGCTACAAATAGGAACCATTTGTTCCTTTTCACCTGAGAGTAAATAGGAACACGAGTTCCTATTTGCTACAAATAGGAACCATTTGTTCCTTTTCACCTGAGTAAATAGGAACACGAGTTCCTATTTGCTACAAATAGGAACCATTTGTTCCTTTTCACCTGAGTAAATAGGAACAAGAGTTCCTATTTGCTACAAATAGGAACTATTTGTTCCTTTTCACCCGAGAGTAAATAGGAACACGAAGTTCCTATTTGCTACAAATAGGAACCATTTGTTCCTTTTCACCTGAGAGTAAATAGGAACACGAGTTCCTATTGGCTACAAATAGGAACCATTTGTTCCTTTTCACCTGAGTAAATAGGAACACGAGTTCCTATTTGCTACAAATAGGAACCATTTGTTCCTTTTCACCTGAGTAAATAGGAAAAAGAGTTCCTATTTGCTACAAATAGGAACCATTCGTTCCTTTTCACCTGAGTAAATAGGAACACGAAGTTCCTATTTGCTACAAATAGGAACAATTTGTTCCTTTTCACCTGAGTAAATAGGAACACGAAGTTCCTATTTACTACAAATAGGAACCATTTGTTCCTTTTCACCTGAATAAATAGGAACACGAAGTTCCTATTTACTACAAATAGGAACCATTTGTTCCTTTTCACCTGAGTAAATAGGAACACGAAGTTCCTATTTACTACAAATAGGAACCATTTGTTCCTTTTCACCTGAGTAAATAGGAACACGAAGTTCCTATTTACTACAAATAGGAACCATTTGTTCCTTTTCACCTGAGTAAATAGGAACACGAAGTTCCTATTTGCTACAAATAGGAACCATTTGTTCCTTTTCACCTGAGAGTAAATAGGAACACGAGTTCCTATTTGCTACAAATAGGAACCATTTGTTCCTTTTCACCTGAGTAAATAGGAACACGAGTTCCTATTTGCTACAAATAGGAACCATTTGTTCCTTTTCACCTGAGTAAATAGGAACAAGAGTTCCTATTTGCTACAAATAGGAACCATTCGTTCCTTTTCACCTGAGTAAATAGGAACACGAAGTTCCTATTTGCTACAAATAGGAACAATTTGTTCCTTTTCACCTGAGTAAATAGGAACACGAAGTTCCTATTTACTACAAATAGAAACCATTTGTTCCTTTTCACCTGAGTAAATAGGAACACGAAGTTCCTATTTACTACAAATAGGAACCAGTTGTTCCTTTTCACCTGAATAAATAGGAACTTCGTGTTCCCAAGTACAACAAAAGGAACAATTTGTTCCGAATTTGCAAATCTTTGTTCCTTTTAAGGATTTGCGAAGGAACAAAAGTTCCTTTTTGTACAAATTTAATTTGTTCCTAAAGTAATTAAAGGAACAAAAAGCAAAAAAAAGCGGAACACTTGATTTTTGAAAAACCTCTTATATTTTGAGTCGCATCACTTAAAATCCTAAGTTGAAAATGTTTTCATGCGAAGAGTAGCCCAATAAGACCTAGCACAAAATACCAAGTTAAAACGTTGTGTTTGAAGCCAAAATTCTTGCTATCATTACTTTTGGGGAATGTATATGATGATAATGGTGATAATGATGATGATTATGATGATGATAGTAGTCAATATAAAACACAAAACGGCATACCTAAGAAAATATTCAAAACATGTTAGTTTGAGTGAATGAGTTTCGCAGTAGTTTTAATTAATTGCTTTGTTCAATGTTGTCAAATTACTATTTCTCGGTTACCATTATCAACTTGTAAATTTGTTTTGTTATTTTTACCTTTGCTACTTTTTTACTTCTTTTTTTTTCTTTTGTTTTACTTTTTTTTTACTTCTTCTGACTTCTTTGACTTCTTTTTTACTTCTTTTACTACTTTTTACTTTTTTACTTACAGTGCCAGGTGAAGCGCCTGTGATACTAGAAGCAACAAGTCCCACGTCAACGACTATCGACGTCAAATGGACCGAGGTCACACAGCTAAATTCAGCTAACCTAAAAGGATATGGTATCGTGTGCAAGAAAATAGGCGAAACATTCCAAGTAGGCTTCCTTAAATCCGTGCTCCCGACACCTCGAGAAGCAACATTGGAGGATCTGGAGAAGTTCACAAATTATACAATTCGCGTGTTTGCCTTTTCGAGTCTTGGAAACGGAGTTTCAAGCCAGCCATTCTCTTTACAGACTCAAGAAGATGGTAAGCTTAGAATGTTGATAGCCGGCAGAGTCTTCATATAGCTTTGTTAACCTGCCGTAGTGAATTTAATAGCGTCGTCTAGTAATAATTATCAAACGTGACTGAGCTTGCCGTTTGTTTAAAATATCCACCACGGAGAAAATATTTTATAAACCGACGCATAGCGGACTGCTTTCTTTGTTTTGTTTTCTTTTGTTCGACTTTTCTTTTTCTTTGGAAATTCAAGATCTTTATGAAACACTCGTTCTTAGATAGGTTTGATTTATTTTTTTAAAACTGACCATTAAATAAACAACAACGCTTCAGCACACACATAATGACTGTACCCATTGCATAAAGACTAGTCTTGTCATCCACTCCCCAGTCAAACTATGGATTTAATTGAAAATCTTTATAAAACACCCTTTTGGAATGTTTCATATATATTCCAAACTTACGATTAAGTAAAGAAAATACGAAAACACTCAGCCTACACGTTTGTCTGCACCCACTGCACGGATACAAAAACAACAACAACAACAAAACTTTTTTGAACCATCAGTCGTACACGCAAACTTATATCCCCTCTGTGGTACGGGGGGGGGGGGGGGGGGGGTTGCAAGTCCCCATGGGTTTTTGCGGTGTTACAATATTTCGAAAATATTTCACATCTATTACTTAGATCGTGATGTGCTCTACAAGATAAGGTAAATATTTTGGGTTGAAGCGCTACTGTGGGTCCGTGACGTCATCCAAGATGGCCGAAAAATTCAACTTTATCAGGAAAATGCAGAAATTGCAAATATTTAATGCAAGAGTTGCAAAATATGACACAATTAAACATTGTGCTGCTTTTGCACGCATTTTTATTACAAAAAATGGCTTCACCTCGTGCTACTTATGACGTCATATCTTGTTACCATAGAAACTAGTTTCAGCTAAACTTTACGAAATGTGTAAAAAGGTTAAATTAATACATACTAAAGACGGAAGGTGCCAACAATAAATGAAAAAAAATTGGCGAAAAAACCTTAAGGAGTGATGGATTTACGTCCGAGAGTTAACAAGTAATACGTAAATATATACAATTTTGAATAAAAAGAATAATAGGGGTACTGGTCACCCAAAATAACCTTTAATTAAAAAAAAAATGGCATGCAGCCGGTTAATACAAAATATATTTAACATGTTCAGGTTGGAACACAAACAAACAAAGGCACACACGCAAAAATAGGAGTAAACAGAAATAAATAATATTGGTACAAATAAATATTTATTACATCACAAATGTTGAACCGTGTGTTATAGGCGTTAGGCCCATGATACATGGTTCAACATTCTTGAACAACGGCTGCTCATCAAATGTTGAACAGTGTTTCATGCCATTCAATTGTAACATGTTGAACGTTGATGAACGAAAGCAGAAAAAGGACCTATTCCATTCAACAAGTTGCAACTTATCAAACGACCTAGTCAATCGTTTTATAATGTTGAATGTGTTTTCTACTCATTCAACAAGTTGAAACATCGTCTAACATTTGTTGAGCAGCAGATGTTGACCGACGGTTTAACCGTGTATCATTCGCTTAACATTCTTATTGCTACAGTCCCCAGTCAAACTCCACCGAACACCATTGTCCAGTCAACGAGTTCAAGCACAATTGATGTTTCCTGGGAAGCAATCGATCAGGCCTTCGTACATGGAATACTCCTGGGATATGAAGTTAGATATGCTCAGGATAATGGCTCACCTAAAACTAAGACCCTGGATCCTGGCACTAACAAAATAACTTTAAGTGACTTGGAATACTTCACGAAGTACAAGGTTGTAGTATGTGCCAAGACTTCCAAGGGCTGTGGGAAGGAATATTCCGCCATTTCGTACACGTGGGGCGATGGTAAGTGATAGATAAACTATTAGCGGTAGATATGTATGTTTATTTACAATGCTGGGTAAGCCGCAGTCGAGGCTTATTTCCCTTTGCAAACGTTCTACGCAATCATTAGTAATACCAAGAGAAAAAAATTGGACAGAGAGGGAGTCTCCCAGTAATGGGTTTGGGACATCTTAATTGCAAAAAAGTTATTTTAGTAACAATGCGGACCAATGCGGAAACATTTTCCGGTGAGCTGGTTGACTGCCGGAAGACTCGCTTTCATGAATCAGCGCGTCAAGCCAGGCGGAGTCAGCAAATTAAAAAAATGGCGACCATCGCGGTGGTAATTTCGCATGTGAAAAAGAAAGTAAAATGGTCCTGTTTGAGCTAAGAACGTTATATAGTACCACAGAGGCTGGATACATAGATCTTTATTTATCTTTATACACAAACTGTTGCAAATGAAGCGGTAAAAAGGGGGCTGGACAATTCAACTTACCGGACAGATGCCAATCAACCATCTACTCCAATCTCTTGTAAGCGTCGTTTCTAAAAGTTTGAAGTCGCTTTGCTCGATCGATGGCCAGCCCATCCAAATTTTTCAGACGTGAAATAGTTGCATACTGTAGAATTCAAAGTTGTTATGCTTTTTTTTTGTAGCTGAAGGATAGGATGATTCTCTTCTGGGAAAATTTCAACACGGCAAGGAGATAAAAACGCTAAAACCGGTTCACATGCATGCATGGATTTGTTTTCTATAAGCTCACGTTTGGAAGGACCTTGTCAGGAGCATCTTCTTTCCATGGAAAATGAATATCAGTTCTGTTGAGGTCAGCTACCAAGGAACTCTATACTGACAGCCGGGTTAGAGGTTATTTAGAGCCAAAGTGTAAGTAAAATTTCTGGAAAGGTGATTGAATTTTATTTATTCGATAGGCCGCGTGTTCTAAGTTGAATTCATCTAAGCTTATTTGGATTATTGACTTCAAACAAATCCAGTAGACTTGTATTATTTTATTTCAGTGATGTCACCTTAATTTATTCACTGAGCTTTAGGATAAAGGCCACCATTTCTTTTTAGTAAGCTTATAACGTTAAGCTTATAGCTTTTTTAAGCTTAAAAAGACCTTATAATAAAATTGCGGGTCTCCCCTTTGTCAGAAAAAAGATCAGAAAGTTTGGCTGACACTGTATGCGGCGTCAAAAAACTTAAATGACCTACTCTAGAAAATAAAAGGCAATCAATTAAGAATTGTAGCTAAGGACAAAATGCATTGATCATACACTTAAATTCCACCCAAGGCCATTTGTATCAATAAATGATTTCGAAAGATCAATCGCCGATCGGTGCCTTGCTTGGAAGCGGCCGCCGTTTACACGCTTTGTATTTAGCATTTTTTGCATAAATTTCTATGGACATCTTTATTCGCCTTCTCACATTTATGTTTCATAAACGAATCGATTAGATCCTTTTCCACTAGTGAGTGTAGGTTGCTGTTATTGGATTATTTCGCCAAAATAGTTTCAGAGAAAGGACTTTATTTTCGTGTGTACACGAGTTTCAGCGTCCGACTTCACAAAAATAGTTTCCTGGCTTTTCCTTGGATTTTATTTAAGGATGCCTCTTTTTAATACGGTTAACACCACTGGCTTATTTTTTCATTGAAGTTTGGTTGTAATCTAAGAAGGGAAAGGAAATCCAAAATCGATATTTTCGTGAGTAAACCAAAATATTCACTTCGGACTTCCTAAAAGTCCTTTTCTTCGACATTTTCGTGCAAACCATAACAAGATACTTGGCTTACAATTTGTAGCCTCAGCTTGTCCCCACGGCCACAGTTTTACTTTCATACTTTCATATAAGTTCTTGTATATTTGCTGGTTCATACAAACAGAATTTTGTAATATCTGTGATGACTTTTATCCCGTGTCACAGCTAAGGTAACCGGAAATTCCTGAAGTTTGTCATGCGCTCAGTTCGAAGGAACTTTGCAGGTCCACTTTTCCCCAGCAGTGGTTAAATGAAATTCAGACGATACTCCAATGGCGAAAACAAGCAGGCATCGTTTTGGAATAAACTCCAAGGAAAGGCAAGCAAACATTTTTGTGAAGCTATTAAATAATGCGTTTAGTCGGCTGAAACTCGCGCATTGTTTGTTTATAAAGTTCTTAAAATTCTCAGTAACCAGTTATAATCCAATCAAAGCAACGTTCGGAAAAAAAAAACTTACTGATTTTTATGAAACATAACTTGGACAAAGTGAACTATGAAGATGTCCGATCCATTTTTTTTTATTAGAAAAGGTAAATAAAAAGCGTGTAACCGACGGTGCTTCCAAACAAGGCATCATCCGTAGTTTTTATTCATTAATAAACGTGGCCTTGGGTATGATGCATTTTCGTATTGAAACTTAGCTAATCTTCTTTAACCTTATACAGACCGGGCTTTCTTGGATCTTTTGAGACGGGGGGAGGGATCCCCCCCCCCCTTCGTAACTTCTACAGGAAAGTAGGTATGGACACCAAATTTTCAGGAGACATTGTATGTCCGAAATTCTATCGATCCACATAATTATGTTGTCATAACAACTTCTGTGACGTCATAATTACGTCATATATCGACAGTTCATTCACAGAAAGTGTTTGCCGTACCTATCTCTAAATTGTTTTGAATAATGACAATAATGTTTTCTCTGATGATGTTGGAAAACATTTTTAATGTATATATTGGTACTTGTAACTTGAAGCAACATGATGACGTCATCATGACGTCATAAAAATATATTTGTTTTGATGTTTTAATTTTTGTAATTAAACCACAATCTAAGGGAAGTATAAATTTTTCTTACTCTGTAATTGTTTAAACATTTGTATACCAACAACTTTTTATGTTACCATGACAGTTAATGTGACGTCATGATGACGTCAATTTGACGTCAGATGTGCAAGAAAACGTCCAAAAGGCGAGAAAATGTCACCTTAAAATACTTAGAATGCATTTATTCTAAAAAAATACATAAAAAATAAATAAAGCTAAAATAACAAAAATAAAGAAAAAAACATTGAAAAAAGAAAATAAAATTCGAATAATTTTTGGAGCCGCCATCTTGGATCCGCCATCTTGGATTTGGATTATCGTATCCTGAGCACGGAATATGCGCTAAAATTACCCAAAATCACTCAAAATTAAAAGATTAACATTTAAATCAAGCAAAGAGTAAAAAACAAAAATAAAAAATATGCGATAAAAGGTAGAAAAAAGTGAAATTTGAAAGTACTACAAAAAGCCCCTTTAACTACGGTTACCATGGAAACGCCTCATTATTTTTTCAATTTTGGATCAAGCACGACAACAATGCATCGTTTGGTGTTTAAATCCATAATAAAGATCAGTGTAAAACAGAATAACATAAAATAAACAGAGGAAATACTTATCTCTCAAAATGAGCAAAAAGCATCCGTCAAAATGTGGTTGCCATGGAAACGTCAAATTTTCTTTGACAACATACTTTCTGCCAAAATGTTCACAGATAAATTTTAGGAAAAGTCGAGAAGTTTCAAGGCTGTAGGTAGAAAGGCTTAGAAGTTATAAACGTTCAAATTCGGCGCGGGCACTTTGCGCCCCCCCCCCCGGTCTGAATAGCGTTAAGCCTAAACACAAAAATTAATAATATTAATTAACAATTAGACCCGTAGCCCGAAAGGGCTACGGGTCTAATTGTTTTAGTATCACCCAACTAGTCGGACAGAAAAAGGCAATAATAAAAAAAAGCAATTGCAAGTTGAAGAAACATTTATTTGGGAATAAAACGAAAAATAAAACCGGCGAATTTCGCTACTCGATGACTATTACTATTAGACCCCTAGTAGCGTAGCCAATCAAAATGCAGGATTTGCATTAGTCCACTAGTTGGGTGATACTAATTGCCTTTAGTCTAGAGTGGACCAAGTTTTTGACGTCGTGATACCGTGTTCAGCAATCTTTCAAACTGAGGTTAAGCTGTAAGCTTACTTTGATAAACAAAGGATCGTTGCCGCATGCGAGTTTACTAAAAACAAATGGTGGCCTTTTATCACAAAGTTCTATGAATAAATGAAGGTGACATCACTAGAAAAGTGTGTTTTATTTATTCGTATATTGTATTATATAATACAAGTCTACTGGAGTTTTTCGAAGTCAATAATCCAAAAACGTGTAGATGAAAACTAACTACGCATGAATTAAACTTAAGCTTATAAGCTAAAACACGCGGCCTATCGAATAAATAAAATTCAATCACTTCTCCAGAAATTTTACTTACACTTTAGCTCTAAATAACCTCTAACCCGCGGCTGTCAGTATAGAGTTCCTTGGTAGCTGACCTCAACAGAACTGATATTCATTTTCCATGGAAAGAAGATACTCCTGACAAGGTCCTTCCAAACGTGAGCTTATAGGAAACAAATCCATGCATGCATGTGAACCGGTTTTAGCGTTTTTAACTCCTTGCCATGTTGAAATTCATAAAAAAATGATTTTCCCAGAAGAGCATCATCCTATCCTTCAGCTACAAAAAACATAACAACTTTGAATTCTACAGTATGCAACTATTTCACGTCTGAAAAATTTGGATGGGCTGGCCATCGATCGAGCAAAGCGACTTCAAACTTTTAGAAACGACGCTTACAAGAGATTGGAGTAGATGGTTGATTGGCATCTGTCCGGTAAGTTGAATTGTCCAGCCCCCTTTTTACCGCTTCAGTTACAACAGTTTGTGTATAAAGATAGATAAAGATCTATGTATCCAGCCTCTGTGGTACTATATAACGTTCTTAGCTCAAACAGGACCATTTTACTTTCTTTTTCACATGCGAAATTACCACCGCGATGGTCGCAATTTTTTTTTAATTTGCTGACTCTGCCTGGCTTGACACGCTGATTCATGAAAGCGAGTCTTCCGGAAGTCAACCAGCTCACCGGAAAATGTTTCCGCATTGGTCCGCATTGTTACTAAAAATAGCTTTTTTTGCAATTAAGATATCCCAAACCCATTACTGGGAGACTCCCTCTCTGTCCAATTATAATCTCTTGGTAATACACTTTTACCAAGGTCTGTTCGATTCAACACTAGTGACCATGCACAGTGGCGTTCTATTTAACAATTAGACTATAAGTTTGAGTTTTTAATTGTCAACTATCACCCATAGAAATCAAAAGCCCACTAGACGTTTAAAACATAACAAGACAGGCTAATCACTCTACTAACTTTCTGCAACTGGATGGATAGCTAGTAGCGTAGCCAAAAAGAGAACGGCATTCGTGATATAACCCTTGTAGATTTCTACTATATATTAGTGTAAAAACAGTATTTTACTTCTTTAAAGTGCCTACGAAATGAAAGTTTAGACCCGCTTTTGATACTAAGCAAATGAAGTCCATGTTCCACTTATTGATAATGTTTCGATTTACGTTATGGTCAACCGCGTAATCTACTTTTTCTTACCTCAAAGTTGGCCATATATGAGCCACAAATTTTGGACAACCAGCTGGCGGCCAAATTATGCAAATAAGGACTTGTGACGTCAACAGTTGTGCAGACCTCCGTAGTCAAAACGGTCCGAGCAAAATTCATCGTCGGAAGACATTTCCAACTGAACAAGACTGCTAAAAATATAGCTAAAAAAGTGGTTAGTTCGCGAGAAATAATGAAGCGATTGAAAGCGACACCACATCCTTGCACAACTAATTACGTCACCATGTCATTTGCTTCTGCTTCTGTTTTTAGCTGTAAGGATCAGTTTTCCGTTTCTTTTGTTTCACTTTAAGTATTAATCCTGATCTAAGTCTGGAAACCCAGATTCGGCCATTCTCAACGGTTTGTTGCAGTGTTCGTGCATGCTATGTTTCTTTGTATACTAGTTCCAGGCCCCAGAACACGAAGAAAGTATTTTTGATCAGCTTTGGACGCCCCAAAATACTTTTCGTTGCTTGACCATAACTTAAATGTCTTATCTCTCTCCGTCAGCTCTCGTAATATTTTGCTTTGCGCGCTTCCCATCCTTTGCTACTCACTGTCGTAACCCTATTCAGACTGGGCTTTTTTAGGCAATCTGTGACTGGGGGGGGGGGGGGCTCCTCGTATCCCCCCCCCTTCGTATCTCTGGAACCAGTAAGGCTAGGACCATGAAATATTCACACAATGTTCACCTCCATACAAGGAAACCTCAAACCCAGTTTTGACCTGTCACACCCAATTATGACGTCACAATGACGTCATTTTTGTTTTTCCGACGTTTCTTTGATATTTTTCCATCCAGATACTTAAAATATCAAATATAACTGTAAAATCATCTCTTTAATATTAAAACTTAATAAATACAAACAAGGACACACTTGTAAAGCGAGAAAAAGCAAAAAAAAGGCGATAAAACTATAATTTTGAAATTATTGTCCGCCATCTTGGATCCGCCATCTTGGATCCGCCATCTTGGATTTCCTTTTTTTGTTGTTTAAATTAAAATTTAAAAAATATCTAAAAGAGAAAAGGATCAGAATGTATAAAACACGTATCAAACTAATGTCTAATTTGTATTATCCAAACAATGAACTTAGAAGCGTTATTTAATAAATAGTACAAAATGTTTGTCTATAAGTAAAAGAGAGCAAAAATTTACCTACCCCTCCCCCCAAATATTTGATGTTAAAAAGTTTTGATGTCTTTCAAGAACTAGTCCCAAGAAAAAAACTATTCTAACAAGAAAACGCACTATAAGTCAAAGAACAAGATCTAAAAATAATAAATTCACCATATTTTAATATTTTGAAAACCTATGTGTCAAAAACCGGTTGCCATGGCAACATGATTAGTCACACTGACATGTTTTGGATATCAAAATGTTCCTAGATAAATTCTAGGAAAAGTCAGAAAATTTCAGCCTCATAGCTATCTCGGTGTAAGAGTTATCACAATTTTACTGGAGGGGGAGTTCGAAAAGCACCCCCCTCCCCAGTCTGAATAGGGTTAACACATAAAAGAAGCAAGTTTCTTATAAAATTTGTGTCTTGACAGTTATCCTTTTTCTTTCTAGTTCCTGACAAGCCACCACAGAGTCTGACAGCTGATAATCTTACCTCAGAAGCAACCATACCTGTGCAATGGAGTCCTGTACCTAATGGTCATGTAAAAGGGTTCTTGATGGGTTATTACATAAAGTATCAAAGAATTCGGACCGCCGAGAGATCAGTGTTTGACCGCACAGAGGAAGAAACCATGATTGTTAAACCAAACCAACGTTCTATTCTTCTTCCAGTTCAAACTTATTCAACGTACAGTATTAAAGTGGCAGCATTTACCATGATTTACCCAGGCAGGAATGGGGCCTTATACTGAATATGTGTATGCTGGTAAGTTGTCACTGATGTGGACTTTAACTGGGATAGACGTTTCAAGAAATATGTACCGGACAGAACAAGCAAACTTATACCACCACCGTAGAACCCTCACTTGGATTTCTTCTGGGCAGCGATCTGTTAACCTCATTTTATTTTCAATGCTTGGATCCTCCACCTTCAAATTCTTTGATTTGCAGCAAAATATATTTGTAAAGTAAATTGGCCAAAGAAAATGTACAAAACAGAACATTGGGTCAGAAAAACAATTCGTTTCACACGCCTATCACAACTTTGTTGGCATGCTAACGTCAAAATGTGACCAAGGAAAAATCTTAACAGCTGCTGAAAGCCTCGAGTTAGAGTTATTCACTTGAACTACTATGTATTGGTTAAAAAAAGATGTAAGTACATATCAAATGCTTCGAGGTGCAAAGTTGTCAATAAACAATCGATAACTAACTCAAACTTAACTAACTTAAATTGTATTCAATGCTTAACTCATAAGCAATTGAATGTGCCCTAGACCATCATAAGATTCGTCTTTATTTTGTTATTAATATTATTATTATTATTATTATTATTATTATTTATTTATTTATTTTTTTCTACAAACAGAGAGCTGCCGGTGCCCCAAAATTTTGTACACAAACTACTGGTCAACATTTCCATATCTTAAGGTTACGGACGACGGTAAACTCGAAGGACTTTTTACCGGAATCGTTACAGACATGGTACACACAGCTTGCGGGTATTGTCCCGCTTACGGCGATACAACAATCGAAATAAAAAGGAACGGCAAAGGAGGTCGTGCAGCCAAAAAAGGCATCTTAGAGGTCCTTGCAGACTTTGATGAGGTTCCACAGATTATGTTTCCGATCTACGGTAACCAGTACGTCACAACATACATGGGAGATAATGCTTATATCAACCTTGTGGAGTCCCCTGGGATAGCTTTTATTGCAACTGCTAGGCCCCCCGGTGAAGCTGCTACGAACATGATAATGGCAGTATTGGGAACCGTTCCCTTGATGGTGTTGTCGGCATGCTTTGCTTTTATATCTGGGTTTGTTATTTGGCTTTTGGTAAGTAAAAGTACGTAGAAAGTATTTCAAAAGAACAATTGGTTATAGACCGTCCTGATTTTAAGCTTCCGTTGTAACATAGGACACCTATTGACGCGGTAAGCACAAGAAACCAACTCCGTGTTATGACCAGCAATACAGTGTACATATGCGTATGGCAGATATCAAGTGAATGAAATTATCGGCCTATTTTCTTTAATAAGAGGTTTCCGTTAACACATAGAAACAATTAAAAGGTGGTATTATCGAAAATTTTATATTCGCCATATTCGTTAACATATTATAACCGTTATCAGGAGAATTCAGGTCATGTGACCGAAGCTTGAGAATAAGAAAAAGTTAATGCAACTGATACAAAGGGAGGATAACAAAATGCTTTCCAATTTTGACAAAGATTAGAGAACTGAGTAAGTATAGAAGGGGCCCGTTTCTCGTTTTTTTTTTTGGATGGAATCTCATTAGTGTGAGGTGGAAATCATTCATACAGGTCACGTCTTGAGCCATTGTCTATTGTGTTAAGGATACATGTAAGTCAACACTTGGTCAAAATATTGTAGTTTAATACATTGCTGTTATGTTCACTACGAAACGCCGTTTTTATAGATCATTTTTGATTGTTTTTGCATTACTAAACCGTTGTTCATTAGTCAATTATTAGCTTAACAGCAGTAAATTATTAGTCAAAATCTAGTCAGATTTGTTAAGGATTAGTAAAAAAAGTCAAAAATTGGTCAAAGATTAGTAAAATTATATTAGTCTGTTCTTCATTAATTCCCTCGTTCACCCGTCGCCCCCGTCGCCCCCGTCGCCCCCGTCGCCCCCGTCGCCCCCATGACGTAAACCAGTGTCAAAAGCCTAAGGGTACCGGACTAAATAATACGCTAACGTTGTTTTTACAGCTGCTTCGGTTTTAAGAGATTTTCCTTTTGGTTTTGATTATTCACGACTGTTTTCACAATTTACGGACACATTTTAGATTAAAACTTATAACAATTTCTTAATGTTTTTTTTTCTTATTTGTAGGACTCCAAGTCCAATCCAGATGAATTTCCTCCCTGTTTTATGAAAGGCGTCGGTGAGGGATTCTGGTGGTCATTCGTCTCCATGACAACTGTTGGGTAAGCAAATTAACAAAACGATAATAAATTTACTCTTTCACTAAAAATTCAAGTGATTTATTCATTACTTAAAATAAATGCTGCAGTTTGAGCATGAGCAATTGTCACAGACGCTTACTTCAATGTTGACCAAACCAAAGAAAATTAATTTTAAATTAATACCACCAAAAAGCAAACATTCGACAGGTGATTCGTGTTCCTACCACTGTACTTAGTGGGACATATCATCACCGATAAAAGTTTACCATAAAATGATAAAGAAAGCTTTTTGTCAACCCTTTGGTTGTTTCTTAACAGGTATGGTGACCGTTCGCCTCGGTCCATTACAGCCCGTATTTTTAGTGTTGCGTGGACCTTAACTGGACTCGTTATCATTGGAATCCTTGTTGGTTCAATTGCCTCTTCACTTACATCTGTAAACGTACAAAAAGACATCACTCTGTATGGCACAAAAGTGAGTTCTGATCGACATATAATGTTCACATTATTTTAAGCACGGTATGTTAGGCGGTAGAGTCACCTTGAGCTTCCATCGCGAAATGTGCACTTGATGTGTCACCACTATATCAATCTGACAAGTTTTCATTTAAATTTAACAACATAGACATCCCACTTTAATAAAAAAAATGCTTACATTGGAATGGTCACACTTTTACAATATGATCCACGATATTACGTCATTATGTTTTAGGGCTGTCATGTTGTTCCAGAACGCACTAATATTGATCTAAAATCAGACTAGAAAAGTAAAAATACCAAACAAAACATAGAATTTAACAATGAAAAACTCAAAAGTTCCGTCGACTTACATAAGAAGACGTGGTTTTTATGGAAACATCATATATCACAGGAAAAGAGTTTAACATCAAATTGTGTCCCAAGAAAACATAAGCCTTAGCCTGTCAGATTGAACACCACTTTTTCAAATAAAAAAAAAAAAAGGTTTAAGGCCTAATGTCTCGTTTGTGATTTAATCGAACCTCTTTTTATGCAACCAATTTACCTTATCAGTTGAATAAAACCACATTTTCGTGTTTCACTGCCCCATTGAAGCAGTGCCACAGTTTCTTAAAAACTATAACCACGTTATATAAATATTAAACCGACAACTGACAAGTAAGGGCAGTTATAACTTATTTATATTAGGTTGGAGCAATTCATAACTCTTTGGAATATCGCGTTGGAATATTAAAGAATGCGAAAGTTAACACAGGTACTTATTAATACCATTATTAGTATTCTTATGTCATTACACCTGGGTACGTTTGCCATCCTTTTGTGACATTTAATTATGAGACGCTAAGTCACGATGTAGTAGTAGTATTCTCAGAGAATGTGGAATTAAAAGAATACTGCTGCTTGTGAGGTCATCCATATAAAAATGACTGAGATGCCCCTTTGAATAGTGTTGACTGTTTCCTTTTTGGGGCTGTGGAACCAAAATAATTTTCCCTACATGTAGGAGGTACTACGATGACACGAGAAGTCCATTATATGTCATTTCAGGATCCACAGAACAAATAAATTTGTTTGACTGAAACATTGATTGATATATTGATTGAATAATTGCCTGATTGACTGAAACTTTGATTGATTGGTTGAATAATCGATTGATTCATTGATTCATCGATTGTATGATTGATTGATTAATTGATTTTCTGATTGAATGATTGATTAATTAATTGCCCGATTAACTGAAACATTTATTGGTTGGTTTTATGATCAATTGATTGATTGTTTGATTGCTTGTTGATTCAGTGATTGTCTGATTCATTGATTGATTGATTAATTGTATGATTAACTGAAATATTGTTTGATTCGACGTATGATCGATTGATTGATTGATTGATTGATTGCCTGCCTGATTATTTGATTGATTGAATGTTTGATTTCTTGATTGATTCTTAAATTGTCTGATTGATTAATTCTACGATTGACAGAAACATTGATTGATTCGTCGAATAACGATCGATTGATTGATTCCTTGATTACATGATTGATTGATTGATTGATTGATTGTCTAATTGACTAATATATTGATTGATAGGTTGAATGATCAATTGATTGATGGATTAATTTATTGATTAAATGATTGAAAGATTACTTGATTGTTTGTCTGATTGACTGAAAGATTGATGGATTTGTTGATTGATTTCAGAACATAAGTATACCAATTTGGACGAGATTCGAGCAGCTTTAGAAGATGGTGAAATAGATGGCGCTTTGTTGGACACTTATGTCGCTGCAGAGAACAAAGGAACGCTTCTTGACGACAGGGTGTTCGTCAAAGATGTTCTTGATCATCCATTTGGTTATGGGGTGGTTCTTTCAGGAACGGCCAGAAATGTTGAACAAAGATGCCGAGATTACATCAGCTTGCATATTAGCGAAATATATAAAATCATAGAAAACAAGACAAAGACACTTGACGTAAGAGTTTTCCATGTTTTACAGATGACAATTTATGATAGAGAACAATTTCTCGGATTATTCGGCTTTTTTTGATGGTTTAAGCCCATATTCCTGTTTCCCATATTCCTCCCTGTTGTGTCTTTTGAAGCACCACTGAATTCATAGTGCCTCTCCCTAGGTTTCTAGTAACATGGGCAGGTATAGGGCAACTATAGGGAGCTGACAGAATAGTGGGAAGAATTGACGATACTGAAACTGTTAGAGCTAGGTCAGCCCTACTGACCCTGATTCGAGCAATAACCACCAAACAAAAGAAATGCTATGAGTCAATTCAAGCGGTTCCCTTGCATCATTAGGAAGCAAGCATTCTCAAGGTGGTAGATTTGGAATTTTGAAAATTGTAGCATCCACGTTTCATACCTATAATCTTCTTTAAAATACAGGAGGGAAAGGGAAATGAAACAGCGACAAAAAAACGACCAAGCGGAAAAGCAAGAAAATATGACTGGAAAAACTCAAACTTATGCATTCAAAATGATTTTACCTATGACCCAGCTGATTGTAGCCTCCAAAGTATACCCCTTTATATTTCCGTTCCTGTATGGAATTTAAAGCACATGACACAAATCCCTCTTTGTCATTCCTTATTTAGCTTAGCACAGGAAACCTACCGGATTCTTTCTTCATTGTTTTCCCACAGGCGTCTGATGGCGGAATATCCGAAAGTACGGGTTTATTTGACGCTTCATCGCAAATGTTTATTATGGCCATTGCTTCTCTACTTGGTCTCTTGGGTAGGGCCATCATTATCGGACTTTTGTATCAATTTCTGGTTTATGTTCCTGGAATAAAGAAAGGTATGGTGCTTTATTATATTTTAGTGCCTTTAGTTTCCTTATTAGTGAGGTGATCGAATGTGTATAAGCACCTCCCCTCTACAATATCGGTCGCATTTGTTGGAACGGTGTCCCCTTTCTTACCCTTACTTCTTTCTCCTTTAATGTTGATGTTCAAGATGCCAAAGTGAAACAAATATATGCAAACGCAATATTGGGAGGGACGAGCAACATTGGGTAGAGAGATCTAGATAACCCGAATGTGGTCCACGTTTCTGGAAGACTATGCACAGGAACGTTATGATGATTGGATTGTATTTATTTTTCTCAGGGATAGTCGATAGTTATTTTGGGTGATCATGTCCTTAATTGTCATGACCTCTCTGGTTGTCTAAGCATTTCAATTGCAAGGAGACGTTTGGTGATGAATACTATTAGGGCTTAAAGGGTTAACACTTGAGAAGTGTAATATGTTCCTTACATTTGAGTGTTTGACTCTTCGGAAACAGGTTCTCGCGATACTGTTTGTTTTTCGGTAATTTACGGAGCAAAATGTCGCATTTTATGGATATTCTTTGTGTTGGTTCCGGCAGTTTGCATTAAAAGGAGCAATGATGTGCTTGTGATACATTTTCTTTTCATTACAGGTATAAAGTTGAAAGCCTCTTCATCACATTGTGCTTACAAAGAGTCCCTAGTGAAAGAGATGAAAGAGTTCGTGGATGCATTCTATTCCAAAATGTCAAGCAAGATCCCTTTAATCATAGAAATGAAAAAAAGCGAATTGAGAGAGATGAATAGAATAACGAAAGATGTCAAAGGGAAAGATGAAAGTCATTCTTTGGAAAATATACATTGCAACAATCCAGTATATTCATCTACCACAATACCTGGTGATCCTTCAAAGAAGTGCATCCACTATGTTACAGCAAAGAGCATTCTGGAGCAGTCACGGGAATGGCCAGCCTCTTCAAGTAGAACTGACGATACTGTTAGTGTTGACAGTGGTTGTCCTGCGATGACATCCATGGATTACCAGTCAGTCAGCGAGGGCGACGTGGCATATGAAGACAATCGTAGAGCGATTGAATACTGAAAAAAATAATACTCAATCAATTTAATTTAAATTATCCTACACTTTCTATACAAGATGGTAAACTGCACCACAGCTTTAATTTTTATGGTCATTGTCACCAAGCGGCTTTTAGAAAACGCGGGCATTAGTCCCGGATTTAGATTCAATCCCAGTAGTGATGTCCGCGTAATGCAACGTGCCTGATACAAATAGAACATAGCAGACTGTCAAAGATGGTAAGTTAAACGGGTGGGGGAGGCGGAGCAAGTATGTATGGTCTTAAGTGAATTACCGCGACGTCACTTAAAGGAACACCTATCATGTGCTTCAGGGTGGTCCTCCTGGTCCTCCTCTCATGCTGCTTGGGTTGGTAAGGTAGAATGTAAAGGGACTATGCCACGATGACCGTGCTGCATTTTTTTGGGAAAAATTTATTAAATACCTTATTATCACTTATTTTCGCGCGACTTTAATTTCGCGAATTCGGAATAGAAATATTTCGCGATTTTGACGAATCACTGTTTTTCAAGGTAATTAAATTTCGCGAATCAAGTAACTGGTGCTGGTTTTGTAAACTTCCTTTTCTGATTTTTTTAACCATAACGGTACAGAAACGCAACAAGGAACTGGCTGAAATGTTCAACAATGTCAGCAGCATAGTAACATCTTTTAAAATTACACTGATATAAGCAACCGAGGCACTATTTAACTCGATTGCGCTGCCAATTAGCTTTTACATAAGGATCGCCTCAATGTTTTCAAATGGATCTCAGTTCAGGCGATAAGGTTGTCTTCCCTTGAACAAGTTCGGATATTCCCGCTCCATCCTTTTGCAATGTGCCGCTTTCCCATACTGCCTGTCAAGTGGTTGTAAAACTCACCAGCCAGATGGCATGTAAGGGCTTCAGTACAGATAGCCAGTGAAATTGATTGCGGAGATCGACGCCTTTGAAAAGAATGAAGCCATCATGAAGTGGCTAAAGCAGCTGATCACAGAGAACTATAGGGAGCCAAATGGCGATGGCAAATTTGAAGACTGCACTGAGGAAGTGTTACAGGAACTAATTCAGCAAGATGAGGCGGATGATGAGGAATAAGGACATGCGTAGAACTGAAATTTGAGCCCTCCTACTCCTATGTAAACTCCTAGCAGACGGAAAACTTAAATAAAGGATTTTATAAAGGTCACTAAATTTCGCGTCTTTAATTTTCGCGGCACCTTTTTTTCGCGGGACTTTAATATCGCGAAATTTTTTAAATCGCGAACGCGCGAAAATTAAGTCTCGCGAAAATAAGTGATAATAAGGTAGTCGACTAAGCTCCTTTGCATATTAACAACATGATTCTAGAACAATGAGAGGAAATATCAAGTGATTCCCATTAAGGGAAATAAACCATAACCAATGATGAAATGAAATATAAGGAAGGAACTTACAAAAAATGGCCATGTTTTTCAAGATGCAATCCATTTCTATTCTAGCCAAAGACACTTATTTCAAATTCCATTGCATTAACATAGTAACTGATAACAAACTGAACCATGACTTTTAGTATTATCTTTATAAAGTATGTTTGCTTTTTTTGGGACAAGAGAAAGGGAGTAATGAATGGAATGTACGCATAACTACTGGGCTCACTATAAACTTATTAATATACTGACAACATAGATTGATAATATGAAAATTATTTATCAGCTCAGTAGGTCTTTTATTCTCGTCGCCCCATCCACTAAAGACTGTTGCTAGTCTTTTTTTCTCTCGCTCTCGTTCTAAATTTCAAATATTAATAGCTGCTGCTCGCTTAATTTAAGTTAACAATAGCCGCTCACGCTTACTCGTACCGCGTGTCGCTGTGATGATTAAGCTAATTAATTCCTATATTTGGCTTTTTTTTCATTTTTCATTTATGCCTTTTACTGAATAGAGTTTTAGTTGAATTGCTGGAATGTTGAGCTCGGTTTGCTGGGCAGGAAAAAACATAACCATCAAATGGATGAATCTGGCTATGTGCCCTTCCTTGAGCACATAGCCGTTTTAATAACTCAATAAAATTGATCTTATGACCAAATTTTGAAAATGAATTGATAGTATGCCCAGCAAAGGTGGGTCTAAAAGCGCCAGCTCAAGAAAGCCATTGGATGGGAAATGGGGAGGAGGAGGGTTAAAAGTTCAAAAAGCTGCCTGGTCAATCGAGAGATCTGCGAGGATTGTCCTCTCAAACGTTAATCTCGTGCTATTAAAAATACCTCAGAGGGTCTACTATAATTGACCCCCCCTCCGCATAAATTGTCCACGTCCTTCTGGTTTGCTTCATACATTATTACAGAACAATTTTATCGTGCAACGTGCGATTTTTATTGGCTAGCCAATAACTCCTTTTTCACTTCTCTATGACAACGTTATTGCAATTACTATAATAGGTGTACATATATTTTTCAGTGTTCATCAAGTAAACACCAACTTAGACAATACGTTTGCTGTTAAAATTGGGAATAGTTGGAGCGCCGACAGTTAGCCTGTTCCAGGCGTTCAGGTAGTGGGGAAGGGGTGAAGGAGTGGCGCGAAGGAATATTTTAGCCAATTTTAGCTGCTTCCAGCACCGTAATTCTTAACGTCTGGAACAGGCTTGTGACGTGCAATGAAGAAGTCAGAGAAAAAATAATATTGAATACGGCATGTACTGACTGTCATTTGGAAATTCGAACTTCGACATCAGAGCTTCATTTTCCGCATGCATGACAACAGTTTAAAATACAAAACTCGGTCATGACCCCAGAGGAAAATTCTGCAGCATTTCCAGTGAATTTCCAGACAGACAATGGGGTATTCCAAGGTACATGTAACTGTTTGACTACGCTCTTTGTTGTAGTTAGAATCTTTCCACTGTCAACGAATATCTAGATATTTAGTTTCCATTTTGGATTGTTTTATTTTATTTCGATTTATTTCATTTTAGAACTTTCAATCTATATTTCACCAGGTTTTACGTATTTCCGTCTTTACGCAAGCTATTTCTCTACATAATCACGCATACCATTGTAAATAATTCTCATTATTCCTGAAGAATGGTGGTTTGGCCAGCCAAAATAAAGTACACACAAAAATAAAAATCTACCTGGTGTCGGTCTCTACGTCTACAGTATATCTACCTTTTTACCATTTGACAACGCTAGGGCATACAACACTGCTCCTCTTCCTTTTTTTCTTCTAGATTTATTCGATCGGTTGTTTGTTTATATTTGCATTAATCTCGTGTGCATTGTTAACCCATGGCAAATTCATAACACAAAAACTAACTACCCTATCTGGGTTCTCACCTGAAGTAATTATTCCCTCAGTTTGTATGTTAAATACATTCCCTGTGCCTCCTCCGACTTCATATATTTAGGACCACCAAAACAATAGATGAATGACCTTATCAATGCCACTATCCTTATAAACAATAGAGCGTATGCACTCACGTGGCAAGCAGCTATGCAAATTTATTGGAACAAAAGAAAGTGTTAACATAAGAAAAGCGTTCAAATCCCACAGGATTGTTTTGGTACACCAACATGGCCGCTGTTCTATTGTTTTGGTACACCAATATGGCCGCCGTGACGTCATGTGCATACGCTCTATAGCATGTTCTGTTTTGGAAGGCCAATGAAAATAGAGGTTTATGAGAGGTACGACACTACCGCGTGTAGGACTGGATTCGATAGACTTTAAGTGCATTATGTGATACCAGGCCATGGTGTGCAATGCTCTCTGGGACATTTTGGATCGCAAGGTTCGCAAGAGTGGTTTCCATATAAAAACCTCTCGATCGCAAGGATCGCAAGGATGGCAGAGATAGAAATGTTTCTAGCTCTACGATCGCGAACGCAAGGATCGCAAGGATCGCAAAGTTCTTGATTTCCATATGATCGCAAGGGTCGCAAAACACTTTTTTCTGCCGCAATCGCTGCGATTCTTGCGATTATATGGAAACCAGGCTTAAGCAACCACGACGGAGACGGCAGCGAGAACGGCACAAAACAATAGGTCTAATGAGCGAAAACAGTTTCCTCTGCACGTGTGGTTTACATTTTTGTACATTTCTTTGCAGTTCTTTGCAAAACAACAACGTCAAATGACCAAATTATAGGTTTTGTGGAGAACTTGAACACACGACGGTTAATTATGCTTTCTCCATTTGAACTGGAAAGCCATCCCTTCAAATTCAGCTCCTGTACAATCCAGTCATATTGGACAAAGTAAACAAAATGGAACAACTGCAAAGTAGTTTAAAGCCTGGTTTCCATATAATCCTAACGATCGCAACGATCGCAGCGATCGTTGCGATTATATGGAAACCAGGCTTAAAATAGCACGAATCCTTTTTTCTTTCAAGTGACGTTTTCCTTGGCGTTGCCGTCGTCGTTGCTTAAGCTCCCTATTTTAAAGGGGACACTCTCGTACCCAGACATGGTTAAGAGAAGGGGCAGCAAATAAAAAGCTGGGAGTGCTGGTTCTCCTGGACCCATTCATTACTGTTAAAGTATGTCTGCTATGGATACAGCTGGATGACATTACTGGCAGTGCCAGATACCAAGCCCATCTTCTTTGCCAATTGTTGTTCTTTTTTGACATCCATGACCATGCACTTCATTATAATACACCAGAGTTAATATCATTTGAACATTTGAAATTCTACATTTGTTCTGTTAAAACAAAGATAACCTAGGTAAAACTTTCTCCATCAGCGGATTTATGTCATTAGTTGCAAAATTTGTTATTGTCATGCAAGAGGACACTTTAAGATACCAGAATAACATGAACACAGTTCATTTTTTATGCACAGATAAATCAGTGAATTAACATACAAAAGTTTGACCATTCTAATGAAAGCTATTTAGCAGTACTTTTCTGTGGTACTGTTCATTACGCTGGACAAAGTTGATGTGTCTACGAGTCCGTGGATGGAATCTTAAAATGTGACGGTTCAAGAGAAAGTTATTGACCAGTATTTTCATGTGTTTAATTGTTCCGGTTATGGTGTTGAAAAAGGTATTTCTATCGTTTGAGTCGGTGGATAAAATGTTGATAAATTGTGACCATTCAAATGAACGCTTTTGGTACTATTATAAGTTTTTGAGTCTGTGAACAAACGCCTAAAGAGGAACATATATAAGCATTGAACCGCTCATTCCTCGTTGCTGTTTATTTTGAACTGTGTGCATTTGTCATCAACTTATAAACATCAATACCGTCGCTTGCAACTACCTGTCCACACGCGTGACAAAAACATGTTCTGCTGGCCAATCAAAATTCAAAGTTTTGACAATCAAACTTCAAAGTTTACCCGCCCAAAGTTTACCTGTCTTCGCATCTACGCGCAGCCTTCTTCCAACTTCCCTATATGAATGAAGTTGTGCGAGTTCTATCACTTGGTTTCGTAAATCACTTGACAGTGAAGCACCTTGCTTGAAATTCCTGCCAAACTTATTTATTGTAAACGCCATGTCTTCAGTTGCCAAACGGTGGAAAAATCAGCTACGATCATTTGCGTAAGTGGCGCCAAAACGTCCCCAAGTGGGCGGGTAAACTTTGAAGTTTGATTGTCAAAACTTTGAATTTTGATTGGCCAGCAGAACATGTTTTTGTTACGCGTGTGGACAGGTAGTTGCAAGCGACGGTATATATATTTTTTTTATTTAAACATTGGCAACTCTTGGGATGATACGTTAATTTTATAACAAGCTAGAGGATGAATCACCACAAAAATAAATATAAACACTGAAACTTAGCCTCTCGTTCAAACTCTACCTTTCATTTTGAAATGCAAAACTCACCTTTAAATGCTGATTCCCAGAGTAAATTATGCAGACATTAATGACAGTTTTAACTGTTTACTATGTCGACGAAATCCTATGGTGTTACCTGATTCAAATGAAATCTCTTGTGAAGTACTTTTGCATGGAGCAATTTATCGGTCAATATTTTATAAAATGAAAATTTGGAATATTCCGGAATTTTGATTTGTTTTCTCTCTCTCTGGGCTTTCTGGTGGCGTTGTTTATTTTTCAATATTTGCAAAGAAAGTTCCGAATTTTCATTCTCCCTTAGAAACGTATTTTTTTTTATCGTGCTGAGTCTACATAGCTGCAATTATACCGATGTGCAGCAACTTCTGTGTTAAAACTGAAAAACGGAAAAATGTCTGGTAAAGAAATACACTTATGATTTGCTATGAATCTCCCAAGATGGTCTCGAAAGTTGTTATACTCGGAATCTATAAATTAATGTGTCCCACCAATGGACAATCTTTCATTATTATGAGAAAATTCTAAACCATTGCCTGCATAAAAGAAAATTATTTTCACAGAGCGTTTACCGTTTCTACAAACAAAATCATAGTGTTTGGAAATTTAACCCGTGTTTACGCAGACCTTCTTTCGTTCTGTTAATTAGATATGTAAATACTACCTGATTTAGAAAACTGTATTGAAAGTAAACTCGGTTTTAAATACACAAATGGAATGGAATAACTTTTCCTCAAGAAAATGTTTCAGATAATTGCTAGATCTAATATCGTGGTTATAGTAAGAGATTCTAGCAATCAAAAATTAACCACGAACGGGTAATATCGTATATCTAATATCGTCGTTATAGTAAGAGATTCTAGCAATCAATTATTAACCACGAACGGGTATCAGATAAGAATAATGTTAAATATTAAAACGTTAACTGACTTTGTTTTAGCATTGAGTGTTAAAATAAACTGAAACAAACATGATCGCCTTTGAGGTAATCCTTCAAAATTTCCTTCGAAATTCTACTTTCCCAGTAAATCTACTCACATTTTATTAACTTTTCTCAACAGTTTGCCTTGGCTTTGCTGAGCCTTTTTTCTGCTTGGAGTGTTAAAGGTATTGATCTGTACTTGAAGGCTATTTTATTATTTTCTATTTCAAGACCAAGATATATAAGTTTGTTATCTTTCCCTTTCATATTCGTCTTCTCAACACTTAGCTAAATAATTATGCTATATTCATTAAATAACCCTATTACTTCTAAGAACGCTAATTCAAAATGTTAAGAAAAATATCACATGTTTGAATAGGACAGGAAAGAACTGCTGAAGAGTTTTTATCAAAATTTAGGATTTATCCAGTACACACATTAAGAAGATAAAATAACATTAAAAGCAATTTTAACAGAACTGAAGCGATAAATATGATTAGTTATAAGCTATAAATTCGAAGGCCATCGATATAAATCGATTTAAAGTAATTCAATGTTTGTATGTGTGGGTGGCTGTACAAATAATTTGTATACTTCATAAGTAGCATCGAGACAGTAATTTTTAACAGAAGGGCAGAGTCGTTGACTTTCCCTTTACGAGACTGTTAAGCACAGTTACCATACACGATATTTTCATATATTTACTTTTAACCCGCGGACGTAAAAGGGGGCGAGGGGTAAAATGATGACGTATAATGATGGTTCTGTACAGTTTTGTACTATGAACCACTTCGTTTTGAAACGGATTACATCAACCGAGCAAGACATTTTAAACTTACCTGATCTTGTTTGTTACTGTCAGGGAGTCCTTGTGAAGATAGCAATATTATCAAAGACCTGAGCGCTGGGGATCGTTCCGTCACTTTCCAAAACGACACGGATAAGTGTGACCTAACCGATTCTGAAATTGATTCTGAGTGGCAACATTGGTACAGAGTGACTGGTAATGCGGGTAACGCTCTACAAGCCATTAACCCCCCTGCTGTACGAAGTTGCGGTGCCACACTCAATCTCTACCTCAACGAACACCATCCAAACCCACGCGTTGGGGTGGTCACCAAACTAGCATGTTTACAAACGCCATCAAATCCATGCCACAGGAAAGTACAAATAAACGTAACAAACTGCGGCTCCTTTTATTTATATCAGCTCCACAAAGTGAGAGATTGTCATTTGACATGGCGTTACTGTACAAATTCCAAAGGTAAGTTATTATCAAGTGTAAATGACTCATGATGAAGTTGAAGCTATTCTTGCGACCACTTTCATAAGCGACCAGCTCCCCTCATTGACTACCCTTGTGAAATCCAGTTTCCTGAAATTCTCATTAAAACTCTTTATTATATCTCTTAGTTAGTACGCGCGCTGTGATTGGTCAATTTAGCGGGCCGTATTTTTCAGTACGGCCCGCTAAATTTGAGAATCCCAGCATCGGGCCTAACACACGATTACAAAAGTTGTTTTCTACATTAAAAATTATACAGAGGAAACGTTTGGAGCTAAGTGGGTTAACATGCCAGGTTACAAAAATTCTCCGATGAAATTAAAATACAACTTTAGCAAAAAACTGATTAGCTGCGAATCAAAAAGCATTGACAATTTTCTCGAGTAAGCTTGTTTGTTTTGGTATTTATTTTTTTGGCTGTAAGTTATAAAAACTCGAGTAACACGGCAAATTCGTTTAACTCTTACAATTTAATTAAGCATTAACAAAACAGTCTTTCTTCGTAAGAAAACGTCTCTTTGAAAAACATAAAGCTGCAAAACAACTTGAAACGACTTCCATCGGCAAACTGTATCATACAAGCTTAAGCTTAAGCTCAAATTAACTTAGTTTGATCAAGTTTTTGTCTGGTTATAAACTTAAGTTCAGATTTGTCGTTTGTGGCAGTGGCTCTAATAAGAACAGACTTGAAGCTAAAAATTTACGCTAAAAATGTACCTTGATTCCTCAGCGAAATTTCTGTCCTTGTAAAGGATTCCATGAAAACAATTTTGCGTATTCGCAAACACGCTCGCTGAAAATTTGTCAGGTGCGATTGAAATTCAAACTCATCCATGCACAAAGTTCGGCATGAAGCCACTAAAGCACACAAAAAGCCAAAAACAACTTGCAGTATTTGATGACGAAATATTTTCAGTGTCCTTTTAGAAGCCTGAGAGTTTCTTCGTTCACCGCTGTAGACCGAAGTGCTGCCACATTTTCCCGTTGGACAAACACGTTTGTTTTGGCGATTTTATCGCGGCGTTTTCATTCTTCTTTTCGTCACTTGTCTTCGCCAGTAACTAAGAATCCTTTTCAAAGAAAACTACCTTATGTCAGGTTTCCATCGTCCCAACGAACACATGGAAGATTAAATTAATTCGTTTATAGAGTTTTCATTCAAGAGCCACGCAAGTTCACGTCGAATCGAGGACCGATCACACTATTTTTGAAAGCCAATAAAATTTGCTCTTTGCTTTCTTGTGACGTGCGTCAGTCAAAAGTATAAGCCGTCCATCTTTTGACTTGAAAGGTTTTCCTTTATCTCCGATTTAGAGATATAATAAATATCTTACTAACCTCGTTTTCTCGGTCCGTACTGTAAATTACGGCCCTTGTTTTTCCCCTTTCGATTTATGGCCCGCGCGCTTCGCGCTTGGGCCATAAATCGAAGGGGAAAAACGCGGGCCGTAATTTACAGTACGGCCCTCGAACTCGGTTAGTAAGAGGTATTTAATCGAAAGCTACATACATACATACTTATTTAGCACGTCCCGCGGGTGTTGTTATTCTTATATATTAGCTATATGGGTATGTGCCGCTGTGAAGGGTATTGTTTTTGCAATTTTTCAAGTTTTAAAAAAGTACAAGTAAGACTGCACTGCATTTAGTAGCCGACATTTGAAACCTCGATCGCTAAACAAATCAGGGGCACCCAACGACCGTTTTCTGTTAAATATCTGTTCGGAGAGATATATAGGCTCCCTAGAAATTTCGATACCGCGAAGGATCCTACGAATTTCGACATGGCAGTTGCATTCATCTCAGATTTTCGGATTTTCTTAATGGCTTGTCGTTCGTTTTTTCGAAAATCGCGCTTTTCCTTCGACATTTCCTAGACTTTTCTTAGAAAAAATAATCCCTTAACAATTTCTATATCGACTTTGGTTTTATAGCTAGGAAAGGAAGATAGTTCTCTGTCGCCCTAGAAGATTCGATATTACATTTGAAATCCCTAAGGTTTTCGAATAACCTTCATCCATCATCCCACAAAAAGGTTCCCTAAAATTTTCGGCTATCAAAAGTCATCATTGGATGACCTAACCTTTTCGAGAATTTCCAAAAATGACCTGAGGTTTTCAGGAAATGGGTAAAACATGCCTAAAAAATTCGTGAAGACCAAAGTTCCCCTAGACGACCGAACAGATAAAATTTTCAAGGGTAACTTATAATTCAGTTACATAGCTATAGGAATTTGAGGAACAACCGTCGTTTGGTGCCCCTGACAAATGGCAAGACACAAAACTTGCTGGAACAAACATCCCACAGCAATAAGCGGCGAACACACAATATTAAACGGTCCTATCAATCCATGAACGTCTTGCATTGTCTTGAAAACTTGTACGCTGTAATTATTCCTTCTGCTTCTTAAGTCAATACACGGAGATATTTTGTCGCCATCTTGAAAACAAGAGCGAGATCACGAGGTCGCGTGTCAACTAATCAGACCAGTGGAACTAACAGAAGGTAAAGTCTTCCCGAGCCAGTGGCTCCCAACTGCCGGAGCTTAACCCGTTTTCCGTAGCATGAAACGACTGAGAGCATTACTTCTCCCCCGTGGATGGGATGCTAGTCCATCGCAAGGTTAAACCCCAGCATTAAGTCGCCGGTACCCATTTATATACCTGGCTAGAGAGAGATAACGTGGAGCAAAGTTTCTCGTCTAAGGAAACAAGACGACGGTAGAGACCAGGCTCGAACCACCGACCTTCAGGTTGAAAGTCCGACGCGCTAACCACTAGACCACCGCGCCTCCACTAGTGACACTAAAATATGCGTGCATCAAGTTGCATGTACTAATGTGACACGAAAGAAAGAAATAAAACTCAGAGGGCAAAACTTAACTCCTCCGCTACGGCACGAGTAATTGGTAGATGGACAACAAAATAGTCCGCCATCAAATTTGGATATCCTTGCGTGCAGGGCATCAATTATTTGTTACTGTATCACAAATCTTGTTTCGCCTTCTATTACCCTCACCCTTACTATTTCATTAAAATTCAACTAGAATGCCCTTATATTCAAAGCAAGAGACCTGATAAGAGAAGATAGATTAAAATAATAAAATAATGATAACAATAGTTGATAGTTAAAATACATTTCAAAAAAAGCTTTTGTTATTATCGTGTAGCATACGGGGAAATTTCACTTGGTCGATCGGCTGTAAACATTGAGCTGGCTATATAAAATGGTCACCACCCTACGAATGGGGACGGCGTTGGAGGGAGGGGATGGCGAGGAGATGGACGCGGGGGGGGGGGGGGGAGAGGGGGTGGATTAGTGGCGCAAAACGCCCAGGAGAAGGGAGGGTTCAAAGATTGTTTCCTATTCACGAGTTGGCTTATAGGAGCTTTTCTGATATTCTTTTTCTTTGCACAAATCAGGCTTACTAGGGAAGCCTGGGATAAACAGGCTCGCCAGGCTTTTTGGGTTCAGTTTCGTGGACTAAACAAGGCTTACCATGCTTTACGGGCGCATTTGAACCAGGGTTACCAGCCTGGAAAGCCTGGTTCAACCCGGGTTTACCAGGCTTGCCAGGCTTTTGGTTTGATTTGATTTGATTTCATATGTTGCAGCACAGAGTCCGTGTTATGATGGTGCTTGTCCTGATGGCCAGTCTTGTATCCTCACGAATAATGGCTTTAATAAATATTGTGGTAAGGATTTCACGTATAGGCGAATCTTTACTGACGACATTGTTTTACATTTTCTCTTATTAGCATACGAATTTCAGGAAAGGGAAAAAGTGGGGATAGTCGGGCTGTGACGTCAATACAGGATCGCAAGTTTCGCGGTTTTTCGCTTCCTGAGTTTGTTCTGGTGTACATGTTGTACATACTGAAAAACACACCTTAGAACCATGATTCGTCATCGAGGCACAAAAACATACACAGGAACTGAAAAACCCCGCGAAACTGTCACAGCTACGCTTGCGCTTGCGCGGTACTGTACATTGTCCTCCACCATATCGAATTTCTTTTTTTCGATTAATTTCTTATATCAAAATACCATGTGGATTTGATCAAGCAAATAAAAAAAATGTAACTTTCACTACCATTGAGTAGTAATACTACGAGGAATTATTACACTGCGCAACTTTGGACGGGCTCTCTTTATCGCGTTTGGGCCTCTAATAAATGTAACACAATTTATAGAGAACTTTGAGTATGAGGAAATAGATGATTTTGGAAAAGGAAAAGCTTGCAAGTTTTCAATATACTCTATATCATTCTTAACGTTTCCTCTCTTGATCAAAAGTATTTTCTTAGATAAATATTTCATGTTTCACTTGTGAATCGGGCCTTTCATTCAATTGACCTCTCACTCACACAAAGATAATCAACATTTTTGGTCAATGTTATACTGAAGTTCGAATCCTCGTCAAACACCGAAAGTTACGCATTAGATAAACATGATCTGGGGTACAACTGAGGCATATTTAAAAAGCTTTTACAAAATTATTCAATTAAAATATAAATAAAGGAAATTTAAAAATCAATCACAATCCAATTCTTTTTTTCACTCATAACAATAGATAAATAAACCATTTGAAAGCAATGGTAACACACATAGAATAATGGTAGATTACAAGTGTTTTCGGCCCCTCTGAGTTTATTCTGCGCTTAAGTTGCGTGTCTCCAAGCTAGGTAGTACACGCGGTTTATCGACAACTTAATTAAACAAACGATATTGTATACGGCTGATACTACTCAAAATTTTAAAACTGTTGACATCTTAACCTATGGGTGGTTTTCACGTTAAGTCACGGCGGCCATGTTGGAGCACACCTACAAAAGAATTTTAACGAACTTCTTTTGTTGTGTGCTCCAACATGGCCGCCATGGCCTTTGTCATTTGAGTCCCACAGGATTGAAGGTCACGTGAGTGAAAACCATCTATTGCAAATAACAAAAATATGAATGATTTAATTAGGACCAAGTCTAGGTACATATGTATGCGTATAGTACAGTAAAATCCCGCATACAAGAAGGTGTGGATTAAGAACACCCAGGCTGAAATTTGATAAAAAAGGAGCATATATATATATATATATATATAAGAACACATTCAGCCTGAAAATTAAAAATTATTCTTATATAAAAAAACTCTTCCCTTTTCAGTTTAATAGAACAAACAGTGTCTGTAGCTTTACTGTGGTATTGCACTAAGATCTCGGTATAAATGCTATTAATTTCACTTGCTGTGTATAGCAAATGTACAACAACTGTATTTGGAATTAAAAGTATTATAATTACATGAAAAATATGCAATATATGCGTTTGGCCTGTCATTTTTATTAACAATCATTAAGAACACTTAAGAACACTTTCAGGCTGATTTCACCTAAAATACCCGATATATAAGAACACAATCAGCCTGAACCCCGAAAATGGGTGTTCTTGTATGCGGGTTTTTACTGTATTTAGTATATGACAAATTATATCGCTTCCAGACGAGTTGTGTCCAGAGGACAAATGCAGTTGAATTCAACCAACACAAAATCTTGAAACAGAACTTTAGTTTCGAGGCACACAAGTCATCATATTTTCACAAACTCCACGTTTCATTTTCAAGGTCCCATCTTAGGCGTGCTGGACGTCACCATGCCGTAAATCCTATGCCAAATACACTCGCATCATGGACTGTAAACAATTCTGAAAATTATTGACATCTTAAAGCTTGACACATGACGAGACCCCCGGAATTTTAAGTGGCACAAATAAAAGCACATGGTCGTCTTATTTTAGATTTCATTGCAATCACTACTTAATTATTCATTGATCCTTCCGCAGACGCATGTTCGACCAACCCTTGTCAAAATGGCGGTACGTGTTCATTAGGATCCAGTGGTTATCGCTGCAGTTGTCCTTCAGAATTCACCGGACAACACTGTGAAACACCCGACGCAAACGATCAAGGTGATTATCTTTGCTAGTAAACGGGGCTCGGTTGCGTAAAGCAACTTAATACAATTAAGTGGGGTTTTCTGCAACCTTCTCTCGCTTCACAGCAACGTAAATTAAGGAGTTGCATATAAGAACCTGAAAATATATATATATATATATTTCAAGCTTCGACGGGATTCAAACCCATGACATATCTTTTGCCATTCCGGTGAAAATGCTCCACCACTGAGCTTCAAGGCCAGATAAAAGCTGAAATACCCGCGAAATCAGTATGAACGTTAATTTGTTTTAATCGTTGGTATAACTAAAAATGTGCAGTTCCACAGAGCATGTGCACAGGATACTCAACCAAAGGTTTCGGCGGAAAGCTGTTCGGAATTAGAAAGCCTTATTCATCTAAAATATAGTTATAAATTAGATTATAAACTAGAGTTTTTTTTTTTAAAGATGTCGCCTCTAACTTTCTTTACATCAGGAAATTTAACGCCGTTTGTTTTCGGAGGAATACAAATGCCGTTTTGGGTACGAAAGAAGGTCAGCTAGGATTGTCGAAAAGATGAAAGAATCTAGGAAAAATTTCTACCGTTCAAATATTCAGCTCAAAGAACAGAAAAGCTCGAACTGTATTAGATGTCACACATTTTCCTTTAAAAGCAGTAAAATTATATAGAAAAACAGTACAACGCCATTCCAAGCGTTTTGTTTAACATTCCTTGTTGGGTTCCCTGTAAAGGCACTAAAATGATAAGAGAAAAACAGTACAACGCCATTCTAAGCGTTTTATTTAACACTCCTTGTTGGGTTCCCTGTAAAGGCACTAAAATGATAGGGAAAACAGTACAACGCCATTCGAAGCGTTTTATTTAACATTCCTTGTTGGGTTCCCTGTAAAGGCACTAAAGTGATATGGAAAACAGTACAACGCCATTCTAAGCATTTTCTTTAACATTCCTTGTTGGGTTTCCTGTAAAGGCACTAAAATGATAAGGGAAACAGTACAACGCCATTCTAAGCGTTTTATTTAACATTCCTTGTTGGGTTCCTTGTAAAGGCACTAAAATGATGTGGGAAAACTGTTCAACGACATTCCTAACGTTTTCTTCAACATTCCTTGTTTTGTGCCCTGGGAAAATGAGTTGAAAATCGAAATTGTGGGCGTTTTGGGGGCGCCGATGATGTCACAAACATCCAGACGTTTTCGGACTGCTGTCCCGTCATCAGTGTAATAGCAGTTAACTGAAACGCGCTCATGTCACCTTTCGCTGTCACCATCCACGATGCAAGACCTGCAACTATAACATCCCAGTGGTCCCACACCGTTGACGATACGACAAGCAGCGTCGTTTATATTATTAAATGTTTTAGGTTTTTCTCCGATTTTTACAAGAGCATTACCTTTTAGAACCAATCAGAACGGTCCGTACGCCGGCGTACGGACTACTCAAAAAGCCCACGAAACCGAACAGACGGTTTCTCACGGCTTCGCGGCTCGAAACTCGAAACTCGCGGCTTCGCCGCTCGCGAATTCTCGCGCGCCCCAACAAAAAAGCCGCCAGATACGCAGGCTAGGATTAATAAAGCTCACTTCCTTCCAAACGGGACGTCCTCGGGAACATTTTAGGCCTGGGCAAGTGCGAGTGATTTATCCTGCCTTCATTCATGTCGCCTTCTTGATGTCTAAATTTTACACTCATTTTTTACACTGATTTCCCTTCTTCGTGTGCAGTTTTCAATTGTTCATTTTTAAGTGTTGAAGGCTGGGCCAAATTTCCTCTCTGCAATGATATGTATCAACTGATCTAAAATATTTTAAATGGTCATCTGCCCCATTTGTGTTTCCTTTGAAGAGTTATGGAATGTTTCGTTCGAAGCATAAATTCTAGTAAATTCTAGCTAGTAGCGTTCCTCTGTTTCCGCAATGTTCCTTTAGTTAATATGCCGCGCTATTTTTGGATAGAAATTACAAATTTGGCTTCGGACTGAAATATAGAATGAATCTTGTATTAGTGATTTTATTTAACCATTATTTATCTAAACCCTAGCTTCTCCGTCTCCGTCTCCATCCACCGTTTTACCCCAATCTTCTTCTGTGACACCATCAAGCAGTCCTCCAGGTAACATTTTGTAACTATATTTGTTATTTTGCTATTCTTACTTCACAGTGTTCCGCCTAAATATCGAAATTTCGCTTACCTCATGTCTATGTTATATCGCCAAATGCCACCAAATATGTAATAGTAATTGGACTGAGTTGGGTACAATTCAGGGAGTAATCGGGCGAGTAATTTAAAATCGGCCGAGCGCGTAGCACGAGGACGATTTGAAATTACGAGCACGATTACCCCTGAATTGTACGACACGAAGTTCAATTACTAATTAATCGAATCAATAACAAAATTCGAGATTAAAAAGTCTATATGGAGTTTTTTTGTACTCAAAACGTCAAGGTTATTTGCTATCGGTTTGAAAGCAGGAAGAAACAGCGAGAAAAAATCATTTAAGGTGATTCCTCAGAAATAAAAGTTGTCGAACGATTTTTTTTTTAATTTTCCCTAACAGCTCCCTACCATAAGTTGTTTCGAAAAATTCAATAAAAAAGATAGGTCACCATGCTCGGTAAAGAGATACGATGGACCAATGTTGCCCCATTTATGCCTCTAGCAATACCGATCACGCACGTCATTATTTGATCGGTTCATGTTTTTTTTCCCGGTAACCCGTGAAAGCAAAGTTTACAATTCTTCCAAAAAACGTGATAGGTTAAAGTCTCCACCATATGGGAACACTTTAAAATAAAATTTATAAAAACGTCACACAACTTCAAATGACACGGACTCAAAACGTTCCTCGCGTCCATGTTTTCATACCCTGGGTGCCAGAGGTTTTTATTTTTTTGTGAAAACGGCGAATTTGAGCGGCGAAGCCGCGACAACGAGGCGCAACGCGCCGAGAAAAAATAAAAACCTCTGGGCACTCGAGTACACAACCTCATTTCCATGCGATTTGTGGATCGGATATCTCACCAAACCGGTTTTAAACCTTGGGGACCAAAGCGTGTCTGTTTGTTTACATTAAATCTAACAGCTGACATGTTTAAAACGCGGTCGAGACAGAAATATTAAATCAAAAAAGATACATCGATGACATTTTTTCACTGTAGAGTGTCGAGAAAAAGGAGATAGAAGATTTTATTGTCCTTGCAAACAAACATTAATCTCAGACAAAGAAGTAAACTTTCTGGATACAACCGTTTTCAAAGGCCATGAAAGGCGAGAGATTTGACAAACAAAGAATCCTTGATATCCGCACGCAATTAATCCACTACACCTATTTCTCTTCCTGTCACCTACCAGTGGTCAGCGAAATCGTTCAGCGAGAATACCTGCAACTCCAAAGCACGCCTCCGTGCTAGAGATAAAAATTTTCCTCGTTCAAACAAAACTCTAAAGGTCACACTCCACGATAACACGAATTAATAAGTCGTGTCTGGCCTGTCAACACCTCTTTTCAAGACATCCTTGCGCTGAATAAATTTCAACAGCGCTTCTTTCTGAACTGGCTTTAGTTCTCTGATATTTTGAAAATTTGGATACTAAAGAGTAATCCACAGCGTTTCTTAAAGATCGCAAAAAGCCGCAATCTCTATCTGCGTCCGCCATTGTTGTTTGTGTGGCTTCACTTTGGGAAACCGGTTTTTCACGCGCCCGTGGCGAATTGTTTTGGTCCAGCCAATCGAAGTTGCTGTTGCATCATTAACTCCCGGTAGAGTCTGGAAACAAGTAGGAGTAACCAATCAGCGACCTAGTTCAGATTCTGAACTAGATCCTCGCATGGAAATGAGGTTGTATATTCGAGTGACCAGAGGTCCGTCTCGCGAGCTTCTTCTAACCGTTTATGCGGTTAATTTCACTCATGATATTCAGAGAACGGACCTCTGGATCCAGGGTGATGTTTTCAAGGTCATCAATTTGCTCCCACGAGTAACTGATTTGAGAACGTTTTTATCGATATCTTTTTTCCTGTCGAGGATTTTTTTTTTTAACTTTCTTAACTTAAAAAGCATTAATTTAACATCAAAATGATGCAATAAAAAATATAGGTCACCATGCTCGTTAGAGAGAAAAAGACAGTCGTATTTTCTAACAAGCTTGCGGGCCTTTGATAAAAAACATTCCATCCTCCAAAATGTGCGCGCGCTCATTTTGCTCAACCGCGCGCGTTCATTGCTTATAAATTATGGTAATTATCCTTTTGAAAAATACTCGTAAGACAATTAAGTTTCCAGCTGCGTGTTTTAAAAACCGTTCACTAAAAAGAGTGTTGTTATCAACTGCCTGCCAAGAAAGGACTATTACGTGTGTTATGCGCAGTACAGGATGCGCAGTGCAATACTGAGGAATCACCTTAAGTGCACCTGATTGACGCGCGCGCAACGTAGGTGTCCAATTACAGCTATCCAATTACAAAATGTTGTAATTGGATAGCTGTAATTGGACACCCACGTGACCGCGCGTCAATTACGTAAGAAATAGGCGCGTGGATGACCAATCACATTCAAGAATTTTGTTATTGATGCGATTAGTAATAGTAATTGGACTGAGTGGAGTACAATTCAGGGAGTAATCGGGCGAGTAATTTCAAATCGGCCGAGCGCGTAGCGCGAGGACGATTTGAAATTACGAGCACGATTACCCCTGAATTGTACGACACGAAGTTCAATTACCAATTAATCGAATCAATAACAAAATTCGAGATTAAAAAGTCTATGTGGAGTTTTTTGTTCTCAAAACCTCAGAGTTATTTTCTGTCAGTTTGAAAGCAGGAAGAAACAGCGAGAAAAAAAACCATTTAAGTCGCACCTGATTGACGCGCGCGCAACGTAGGTGTCCAATTACAGCTATCCAATTACAAAAAGTTGAAATTGGATAGCTGTAATTGGACAGGCACGTGACCACGCGCCAATTACGTGAGAAATAGGCGCGCGGATGACCAATCACAATCGAGAATTTTGTTATTGATACGATTAACAACGAAATTGGATTCTTATAAGCAAAACAGAACAAGTAGTTTTGAGATAAAGTATTACAGGATTACAAGGATGGAAGTAAATCAAATTTGATTTCGTGACAGGCGGTCAATAAATCAAAATTGCCATTATTGTGGACTTTGGACTTTTCAAGCCGTTATTTGTCTCTTTTGTTATATTTCTTGGCTTTCATCGCTTTTGGCTTTTTCAAAATAATTAAACAAGCTCAATGCATTCACCTGGACATAATCATAATTAAAGATTTTTTTTACCACCATGGAATGTTACAAAACATACAGGTCAGGGATTCGTCAAAGTAGCTCTCGCGCACCTACTGAAATGTCGTTTGCAAACATTTTACCGTTAAGAATTTGAATTAAAAGTTCGAAACGTCGGGGCAATCCCCCAACCAGTTCCATCCTAATCAACGTTATTTTAGTTAAGTGACAGCTTGCGCGGACAGCTGAAATTTGAGGTTTTCTAAATTATCCTTGCTTTCAAGCCTGCATTTAGAAAGAGTATTTTTTAGCTGAATGTTTCTAGCGATTGATTTTAATTATTGTTGAATATCGTTTATTAGGATGGTTGGGGATTTCCCTGACGTTTCGAACTTAAAATGTTTGCGTACGACATTTGTTAGGCGCGAGCGAGCTACTTTAACGAAACACTGGCCTTTTTTTATTCAGTCTGCTGACACCAAGCGTAAAACTCGAGTTACTGATTGTAACATCCCACCGTGTTAAAAAAAAATCAAATGATTTGATAACGATGGAGATTTGCTGCTCCCCTCACCAAGAACTAGCATGCTCTTCCCCGGGTTAGCGGTATAAGGTCACGTGATGAATTTACCAACAGTTGCTGCAGAACTGATCTGAGACTTTCAAGAGGCCCTCTGAATTACCTTTCTGTCTGTATATAGTATGTTCAGACCCTCTCGGGATGGAAAACAAAGACATACCTGATGCCCAGATCACAGCTTCGAGTGAGTACAACGCAAACTTGAGTGCTTCTTATGGAAGACTGAATTTCAAGGCTGGAGGAGGAAAACGTGGCTCATGGACCGCCAAGGCCAATGACAGCAATCCATGGCTGCAGGTGGATCTTGGACAAAGCACAGTGATGACAGGAATAAAGACCCAGGGACGAGAAGATGGTGACCAATGGGTTACGAGCTATACTGTATCCTACAGCAAAGACGGTACTACCTTCACAAGTTATAACCAAAACGTGGTATGAAGTCGATTTGAATTTATATAGAAGGAGGATTTCCTAATAACCTTCTTGAACCCAACCACAATACTTTTCATTTTGCCAGTAATCCATTTAATAGTATATCACACAATTAACTAATTACAAGCAATCGGTCCAAAACAAAGGAAAGATGAGCCTATCATTCCGGGTATTTCTAATAACTATGTACACCACGGAAACATTGCCGTCGATTTACTTCAAAGTTTAATGTTATAATTATTTTTCAAAACCTACAGGTGTTGCAGGGAAACAAAGACCGCAACACTGTGGTCTTGCATGTTTTGTCAGCAACCATAAATGCACGCTACATTCGTGTGCATCCTAAAACTTGGTATAGACATATTTCCATGAGGATGGAACTCTTGGGTTGTCCGTCAGGTAACGGTTATTTTCCTTACTTAGCCATTGACAAACAGCCGAAGTTAACGTTTTAATCACATACATTTTGCGCAATCGCACATCTTCATAGAACGGACTCATAATATCCACTATAGCATATTAAAATGCCTTGAGTGGAATTACGAACTAAAAAAGAAACACATTTGGCGCGTTGTTTAGTTGGAAGTATCTTGGCTAAGTGAGGCTCGTTAGATTTGACCTGATCATCGTGATGTGCAAGGCAAACCACGATACAGGAAAGTGGCTGAAATAGAAAAGTTTCCTCCAAACGCCTTGTGCTCAAATACCTTGGTAATCAAATACCACAAATCTTAAGGGCTAAACTCGGTTGTCCGTGCGCAAATCTAATTTTTGGCAAGTACCTCTCTACATGTATCGAGCCCTCACTATCTCAGTGACAACAACAACAAAGTATATATTATGATAGATGTATTTTTATTTGTTTTGTGCCTAGTTATATTCAATTTCATACATTATATGTAGTTGTTAGATAGATTTATTTACGCATGCGCATTTTAGCGAGTTTTAATTCCTAGGCATTTTGTGTCTAAATGATTGATTTATTGTTCTAAAACTCATTTATGATTTATGACGAAAGCACACAGAAAATCACTACCGTGAAGGAGGTTTTTTATATTTGCATAGACTTTGGCGATTTTATTCCTTCGTTTTCTCTGCATTTAATGATCAGTTTTAGAAGCTATATCAAACACTCGAAAGAGTGTTTGATCAGGTATCCAAACACCTCGAAGTGAGTAAAACAAAACTCGGTTGCGCCTCGTTTTTCGACCCACTTTTCGGTGTTTGGATATCCTGATGAAATACTCTTCCTCGTGTTTGATACATTACATATATTAGGCAGGGAACTGACCGTCTAAGCGTAGTAGAGTAGTTTTAGTCACGTTGCTTGATAGTTTGTGACCGTCATGCTGGTCTTGTGATTCAAGGTTGTTCAAGGTCTAGGTTAACCCGCACACGTATTTTACAGATTTTTTACAGGTTGTACGTGTCGTCTACTTGATTGAGTACTTAGGTCTTTGAACAATAGTTGTCACGGTAGACATACTTTGGAGTTCATGATGACCTTGGCTTGGACCTCAGTGAAAACCCCTGTTTTGAACTAGCCTCTTGACTGTAGTTCTTCCTGAGTTCTCATTGGATGTTTGCTACCTACTTGTGCAGTCGTGTAGATGTATACAGGTTTTATTAGTTGAGTTTCCCTTAGCATTTTCTAAGTTCTCACCGTTCGTAAACACAAACATGTGTAAAATTATAGTATATAGATACCAGGTTTGTTTGAGCTTGTAATCGGTTGAGAAAATGTAGTTGTGATTGTAACAGAGAAGCATTACAGTCAACGTATTGAAGACGATTCTGGGAACCTCTCGCCTCGTCATCTAGCCAGACAACAAGCTTCATTACGTTGGTAGATAAGTCAGTCTTTTATTTCTAAATGGAACTTTCTTTTTTCATGTACATGCCTTTCCGTTGCCAGCTCAGTTAGTGTTATTTTGTGACTGTTGATCCTCAAGTCGAACTGGACAATTTCAATGGATGATCCCTAGTTAGTTTTTTAGCCAGTTGGTTTTGTGTAGACCATTTGATTCAATCAGGGAGATCTGGACAGGTTATATCAAAATCTTTTGGCTGTAATCCTAATTACAAGATAAAGAGCGCAAGCCCTGGCGGAGTTAGCTTTAGCTTGTTCCAGGCTCCGAGATAGTGGGTAACGAGCAAGATTAAAAAAAAAAGAAAAAATTTCACGAGGGAACTGGGGAGCGCCCTCTCCCCAGTTCCCCGGCGATTTTTTCTTTTTTTTTTTACTTTGCGCGTTCCCCAACATCTCGGAGCCTGGAACAGGCTAAGATAGCTTGCGCTCCTGCACTTTATCCCCAAACTACTTGTTATTTTGCCCTATAGAATCTATTTGTAGCGTCTACTCTAACATCGCTACTTTATTAACTTTAATTCACCGTATCCAGGTCACATAATTCGTATTCATTCACAAACTTGAACGTGAAAGATTCGCTGAAAGCAAAACAATAAACGATGACTATATTGCACAGTTGAACGAAGCGACATAATTGGCAACTGAAAAACCGAGAAAATATCGAATACTTACAAGTATTGCGCCTGATAATAACAAAAGGAACATCTACGAAATTGAAACTAGTCTACACGACTCCATAACATGTGCTTCTCACCGTGAGAAAACGCGTCCGCCACATTCTAGGCCTGCGGTCACGGGAGACCACTGGCAACGTCATTTATGAGTCACTTTCTGTCTCGTACACTATTTATCCAATTTAGTTGTATATTTGGTGGCATGTAGCAATATAGCAAGGAAATTAGGTAAGCGGTCATGTCTAGCTTAATCATAGGCATGCCACTCAGAAAAGGAAACAAATATTGCAAATTGAATACAACTGGTTAAAACTTCCAACTAGCAGCAGGAGGTAACAAAACCAGTCTACTATTTGAAATGAAGTGTTTGGAGACGAACAATATGTATCGTCCTTAGTGTTTTAGTGTGTGAAAGGCAATGGTTTATAATTTGCGCAAAATCAATTTCTGAAGCTTCTAAAGTGAGATATGTATGGTGTGTAAATCTCCTGGGTGGGGGGGGAAACTCTCATATGAAAGGTACAGGGATTCTCGTCTCAAATTGTGAATTAAACCCCTAAAGAAGCAAACGAAATGAAACGCTGATCGTACAGTAAAGGAATATATATATATATATATATATATATATATATATATATATATATATATATATATATATATATATATATATATATATATATATATATATATATATATATTGGGTGGAGAGCCTCATAAGAGGTGTTCACTATTGGCATATTGCTTCGCTCACTGCTTGCAGTTTGAGCACTCTCGTGACTCCACAATGCAATCCAACAATGTGTAACCGTACATCCTGTGCCCAAGTTCAGGAGTTGCCATAAAGCCATTATGGTAGCAACCGGGAGGGCACATTGTATACATAATTGTATATTACGCTCACTGTTCATACAGTTTGAGCACTCTCCGGATTGGGTGGAGAGCCTCATAAGAGGTGTTCACTATTGGCATATTGCTTCGCTCACTGCTTGCAGTTTGAGCACTCTCGTGACTCCACAATGCAATCCAACAATGTGTAACCGTACATCCTGTGCCCAAGTTCAGGAGTTGCCATAAAGCCATTATGGTAGCAACCGGGAGGGCACATTGTATACATAATTGTATATTACGCTCACTGTTCATACAGTTTGAGCACTCTCCGGATTGGGTGGAGAGCCTCATAAGAGGTGTTCACTATTGGCATATTGCTTCGCTCACTGCTTGCAGTTTGAGCACTCTCGTGACTCCACAATGCAATCCAACAATGTGTAACCGTACATCCTGTGCCCAAGTTCAGGAGTTGCCATAAAGCCATTATGGTAGCAACCGGGAGGGCACATTGTACATACAATGTGCCCTCCCGGTTGTTACCATAATGGCTTTATGGCAACTCCTGAACTTGGGCACAGGATGTACGGTTACACATTGTAGGATTGCATTGTGGAGTCACGAGAGTGCAAAAAAAAAAATGACATTTTTAAAAAATATAAATATATATGTAGCTATTGTGTTCGCATCACAAATGTGGTGATAGATACCTTTTCACAGTAACTATATATATATATACACACACACACACACACACACACACACACACACACACACACACACACACACACACTGGTTTTCAAAAACATAGCTACTTGATATAAAAAAAACCCAGAGACACAGAGAACACCAAGAAAGAAATATGCCGCATCTTTAATAATAACGGATTACGCATCACCATAGAAGCTAACAAACAAATCATTAACTTCCTAGACGTCACATTTAATCTCAACCAAAGCACCTATCAGCCTTTCACTAAACCGAACACTAAACTTCAATACGTCCACCGCGAGAGCAATCACCCGCCCATCACTGCAAAGAACATTCCCGCCGGCATCAACAAACGCCTTTCATCCCTATCTTCCGACAAAGCATCCTTTGACCAAGCCGTCCCTCCATACCAGAAAGCACTCGACGAAAGCGGCTACCAATACACGCTACAGTATGAACCTCCAACAACAAACAGACGGAAAAACAGACAACGCAACAACATCATCTGGTATAACCCTCCATTTAGCAAAAACACCAGCACCAACATCGGATACAAGTTCCTCGCCCTAATAGACAAGCACTTCCCTAAAGATCAGAAGCTCCGAAAAATCTTCAACCGCAACACCATAAAAATAAGTTACAGCTGCATGAATAACGCCAAACAGATAATTGATAACCATAATAAGCAGATTCTAAAGTCATCCACGCAAGCCAACGACGCCGCCACAGCTAACTCTAATACCACTCAAGACAAGAAGACATGCAACTGCCGACAAAAGAACACATGCCCACTCGACGGAAACTGCCTACAATCATCAGTCATCTACCAAGCTACAGTCACGCGCAACGACAACAACACAACAAAAACATACATCGGACTCACGGAAAACGACTTCAAAACAAGATACCGAAACCACACCGCATCATTCCGCCACTCTAAACACAGAACTCAACTGAACTAAGCAAGTACATCTGGACTCTCAAAGACAACAACATCGAACACTATATTTCATGGCGCATCCTGTCTTTGCATTCACCGTACAACAGCTCAAGCAAAAGATGCAACCTCTGCCTAAAGGAAAAATTTCTAATCATTTGCCGACCGAAACTTTCTACACTTAACAAACGTAATGAACTTGTGTCTTCTTGCCGCCATAGAAACAAAGCCCTTCTACGCAACAGCTGAACTGTTACACTTCGCGCCGCATAGATTTGTTATTGTTATTATGTAAATTATTTTGTATATAAGAAGCGATGGTAAAGAATATTCTTATTGAATCCCCTGATGAGTGGGCAACCACGAAACAGGCTTGTCGGGATGAAAGCGTAGTTTATTTGTTTCTTTCCTCCATAAACGTATATATATATATATATATATATATATATATATATATATATATATATATATATATATATATATATAATCAGGGAAAACGGTGACTTCTTCATCGGCTATTGAGAGTGCTCAACTGGATAAACCGGAGCAATATAAAAGTATACGAAGAAGTTAAGATTGTAAAAACATTTTATCTGCTACTCGGAGTTTCACGTGTTGCAAGCAACACGATCATCAGGCAACTGCCAAAAATTCAAAAAAATACAAAAATAGAAATTCAACGGGATACAGAACAATACATCGTTTGTGTAACTAAATACGTATATGCGCAACGTTTAAGTGCGTATGTTACAATATAAACAATCAGGTTATGGAGGTGTTCAGTAGAAATTTGTTCGCGTGTCTACATTTTGACATCAATTCGCTCCTCTTATTTAGCGAAGCCATATTGGGTTTGCAGATGATAAAAAATTTTTCCCATAAGCATAAACTGCACTTTTTGCTTACATTTGTATATGCGATGGTTTGTTTGACTTTTCTCCATGTGATGTTGTACTTGATGTTTTGATCTTTAAGGCTCCATATATATTTACTGAGTTCGGTTACGTGTCTATATCTATCGTGTTTGAATGAGCATATATGATTGTTATATCTAACTTTAAATGTAGTACAACCCACCTTACAACAAAAACGTTGAAACAAACGTAGGAAAATGCTTTCTCACCCTTGTCGATCAACACTTTCCCAAAACAAATCCGCTGCATAAAATCTTCAATCGAAACACGTTGAAACTAAGCTACAGCTGCATGAGTAATGTCAAGACCATCATTACCAACCACAACAAAGCAGTAGTACGCAAATCAAAGCCATTTAGTCCATTTGAAGTCCAAAAGTCAAATTGCAAGTGCCGCAACAAATCCACGTGTCCCATGAATGGTAATTGCGAAGATACAAGTATCATATATCAAGCAGTGGTATCTACATCGAACACAAAAGAAACATATATCGGACTGTGTGACACTACATTTAAAGTTAGATATAACAATCATATATGCTCATTCAAACACGATAGATATAGACACGTAACCGAACTCAGTAAATATATATGGAGCCTTAAAGATCAAAACATCAAGTACAACATCACATGGAGAAAAGTCAAACAAACCATCGCATATACAAATGTAAGCAAAAAGTGCAGTTTATGCTTATGGGAAAAATTTTTTATCATCTGCAAACCCAATATGGCTTCGCTAAATAAGAGGAGCGAATTGATGTCAAAATGTAGACACGCGAACAAATTTCTACTGAATACCTCCATAACCTGATTGTTTATATTGTAACATACGCACTTAAACGTTGCGCATATACGTATTTAGTTACACAAACGATGTATTGTTCTGTATCCCGTTGAATTTCTATTACGTTCTAATTCGCTGCGCTCAAACGAACGTAAATCATTTTACCCTTCAATTCCCGTAATATCAATCACCAGACACAAAGTATGGTAGGATACGCAAGCGAATCCAGCACAGTTTTATTACATCATATACATGAAGTTACAGAAGGGAATGCATCTAAATAGGCTAATTACTATATCTTACAATTCTTCGTATACCTTAACTAATCTAACGGAAAAAGTAAATATATGTGTCCCGCAATATTACAATGCCGAATACTTAGTTACTTGTAACCTACTCTTAAGGCTTCCTTCGACATCCATGTCCCCAGCGGAATCGTACTTCCATCTCGGCCATGTATTATGAGTAGCCTTTCTGGGATCGAATTGCTACATCTCAACTCCACACATCATACGCTCCAATAGATCGATTTTGCTGCATTTCGGCCGGACGCCAACGGCATTTACGAACATATTTACAATAATATGAGTACAACAATACAATTTAACGGTACGTGTAGTCAAAATCCATAAAATGAATATAATACAATGCTAATGGCGAACCAGAGCTGAGCAACCACTCACATACAAAGAAACTGCGGTTAAACGGAGGCCAGAAAAAACCTGTCACCCAAAAAACCCCTTTTTGGGGAAAATTATGCGGCAGGAAATCTGGGTAGGATCCATGGCTCAAACTCTGTAGCCCATCCTACGAGGCCCTATATAAGTATTACACAATAAGTACAAAATGCGCCTAAGTTCTTACACAGTAAGAAAAATAAATAAATACTGAAGCTGAATGTTGCAGGCCTAGAATGACTAACCACGTACGATACTTCGCTTATAACGAAGTTATGCTACCCACAATGCACTACAACAATAATGCCCGGCCCCTGCTGTTCCCGTGCCGTAGAAATATCAAATTCTGTCTAACTCGTTGACTACGTTGCTCAAACGCCAGAAATTACATAATACACACCGCGGATGTAACACCACCAGATCGTTGGCTATGAAGGCCATAATCGTTGCGGGTTATAACCTAGGTGACCTAAGGCATCTCTGAGAACTTCCCTACATCTAGTGTAACAAAACTTACCACTTCTAGGGTATAACTAGAGTTACTACGGTGAAACACGAGAGGTCTAAATAACGGGAGAGTACTACTATCGCCAATACCGGCTACATTCAAATACCTTCTTAAACACTCACAGGGCAGCATTTAGAACCAGATGCACTAACAAAGACGTAGTTTCCTTCCCCTATATATATCCGTCTTATTTTACACCAGCTCATAAATGTTTTAATAACACGCAAATAAGATGTGGCTGTACTATCTGCTCTGGACTTCAACATCGCCTCCAACACCTGATTAACACTCAGTGAAGCAAAATTGCGAAAACACTTCCATCCTTTGCTTGAAGAAAACGTCTGAAAAAGCAAGAGCATAACATACGAACGAAAACGAACAAACGAACTAGAAACAACACCCGAACACCCCGACCCGTAATCATGAGCGCACAAAACTGCCAACAAGTTAAGTGCCGCCTCCTCCGAACAAGTCACTGCTACATAAATCGATAAGGCATTGTTTCAAGCCAGTGCCACATAAAGCAATGAATCCCTATTCGGCCAGTGCCACACAAATCATTGGATCCCTATTCGGCCAGTGCCACACAAATCAATGGATCCCCGTTCGGCCAGTGCCACACAAATCAATGGATCATAGTCTAGGTCCCTGCCGCATATATTGAGAAATCATTATCTAGGCCCGTGCCCGTGCAATATATAAATTTCACTAATAAATTACGCAGTAAACTCCAATCCATATTCGGCCAGTGTCACACAAATTAATAGATCGTAGTCTGGGCCCGTGCCGCATATATTGAGAAATCATTATCTAGGCCCGTGCCCCGTGCCATATATAAATTTCGCTCATAATAAATTACGCGGTAAACTCCAATCCATATTCGGCCAGTGCCGCACAAATCAATAGATCGTAGTCTGGGCCCCGTGCCGCATGTATTGAGAAATCATTATCTAGGCCCGTGCCCGTACAACATATAAATTCTACTAATAAATTAGGCAGTAAATTCCATTCTTAGGGCGACAATATCTCCTGTGAATAGATCTGACCCTAAAAGCGAATGAGAGTTTCTCCCGCGCGTTAAAACCTCCTTCCCGATATGAATACCGTGGGCCACGAGATAACTATTATATTTATATGCATAATTAATGAGCAGTAATGAGCCGAAGACCAACGAGTACAACAAGTGTGCCAACAGCATACTGACATTCCATATAATGTAATACCCGCGGAATAATACCAACAGGGGGAAACACCCGACAATTCTCACCGCGGAGATGCTAAACGAAAAGATCGACATCCGCAGTGTATGGGTTTCATCACCGTGAATAGAACTTAGGGAGTTTGTGATTGTAATAGTTGGTAAAACAATTGACACTATAGGGCCCCCACCGATGCTCAAGAGGTAGAAAAAACGCATGTAATTTGCCAATCATCTATATCAATTAGCCGACTAATATAACCCAACTTGCTGATTAACAGTAGGAGGGAACCATAGGACCTCCAAATAGATATACAATCGAATGCAAATGTTAAAAATACTCCGGGCCATCTTGCGAAACTCCAATTTCGTGCTACCCCCTTCAACGATTTTAGCAGCCGCTTGGCTATCAGTAAACCACTAACATGCGATCCTTGGAGCACTCAAGGCAAAAGATTGCAATGAAAATTCAATAACGGACAACTCCCTCCACGTGGCACTTGAAAACGCTCGTCCTGCGTCCACGTTTTGTGACACACAAATTCATTGTTTGGGTCAACAAATGCACCACCCTCAGTAGCACTGGCATCTGAATATACAAAATAAATATTATCTTTACTTACAAAGCAATATCTGCTATTGATATTAACCAGCTTCTCCTTCAAAAATATAATTCCTCTTTGCAGTAAGCATCAAGGCAGAAATTTGGAATGCCACTTATCTCGACACAAAATAGACATGATGCAATGACTGGTCATTATCCTACCAAAGTTGCCCACTGCTGATGCCGTAGAAATAATTTGATCGATGAAGGAAGCTTAGTCTCTAGCGGAAAACTTTAAATCAGTGAGAATTACACGTTCTATTATTGAGAATTACTAATTATTAATTAATCAGTGAGAATTACACGGTCGTTATTGACTATGGTATCAATAATCTTTGTAATTCTTCTACCTACAATTTTAAAGTACCCAATACGGAATTCAAGGTTATGCCTAACCAGTCCAATATTTGAATGGGGTCCCATACCGGTTTCTCGTCATAAATTACAAAACCCGCATTACATAAATCCTGCTTTACAGCCAGGGCCTTAAAGCGGCAACCTTCAGTATACTGGACTGTCGCCGACCGTTGTCCAAGAAAATGGCTATGTAGATCCCCTGTATACTCCAGTGTTTCTCTAAAGGTTTAAAACCTTTGTAAATATACGAGGAGCTGTTGAACGCCCAAACGGAAGAACAGTAAAATATAATATATATCATTATAGGACTCAGGATCTCGCCAGGAAAATCCCAGATAGGGTTGGTGTTCTTGTGAGATATCGATATGGCGATAGCCATTTTTTAAATCGAAAGAGAACATGCACGAACCTTGGTAAAATAAGCGATAGCGACTTCCCAATCTTCATATTTGACCCTGTGTTTACTTAACGTCCTATTAACGTGGCATAAATTCAGAATTAGCCTCTTTCGCCCCATGGCTATATAGATACTGACAAGGGATAAACAACTAAAGGTTGCTGATCAACCTGCGAATTTGACCAGAATTAGCTAGCTCAATGACGGCTTGATTCACAAATTCAGCAAGCAGTAGCGCGGAACTATGTTTTTTAGTTTTTCAGACAATGGGAATCTAGTAAACGGTAATTTATAGCCTTTGCCAATGGCTGTCAAAATAAAATCGGAGCACCAATAGATCTCCAAAACCCTAGATTTTTCTTTAGACTACCCTTAACACCTCAAACCTGTCCGCTTCCGAATTCATATTTCTTCATCACATCCTCTACCTGTGCCAAGTCCTCTTCGCCGCTTTGATTGAAACGGAAGTGATTCGCTTTCAACCGGCTTGTTATATTAGCGTCCAGGGTATGTATTGCAGCTAAGGGACCGGTAACCTCCTTGCCAAGACACGAGTTTGCAGTCCTTAGCCCAAAGCCCAAGTCTTCCGCATTTGTAGCAACGGAAGTTGCCGCCAGTAGCGTCTCTACGGCCTACAAAATAAAGCGAAACATAAACCCGGGGGGGGGGGGGTGGGGTAAAGGGATGTGTAAACTGTGTGGAACCGCAAGCGTGAATGAAATTCATGAATAGGCCAAGGTCTATAAGTACTGGAAAGCTGACCAATAGGACGTGTGTAATACACAATAGAGGGTGCGGCAGGTGATAAAGCTTAACAAGTAGCATAAATTACTTGGAATACCAGCGGAAAATACATTTACGTTCTAATTCGCTGCGCTCAAACGAACGTAAATCATTTTACCCTTCAATTCCCGTAATATCAATCACCAGACACAAAGTATGGTAGGATACGCAAGCGAATCCAGCACATATGAATTCACAAAGTAAAATGAAAGGCGCTTTTTCTTACCACGAGAAAGCTGATTGTCAGCGCGCGTAGAAAAACTTGCTTTCTTTCCGGGGTCGCTCGCACGTTGATCTCTCTGTCGCCTTTTACGACTCGCCGCTTCTCTGGCCTTCTTAAGCCGCTATTCATCTTCTGAGCCGGATGCCAGTTCGTTTGACTCGTATTCCGCTACCACTTGCCAACCGTCCTTACTTTTAACTGCGACCTTCATCAGCTTCTGCCGTTTGTAGATACGCTGCCTGGCTTCTTGGGAAAGAGTCTTTATACAAGCCAAATTAGGCTCCCCGCGTTCGCTCTCGATTTGAATACTTTCAAGGATGGAGTCTAATTCAGTGTTCAGCTCGAACGCCCTTGTACTTCAACTGCACTATTTCTTTATCCATCCTACTCTTTTGAACGACCTGCTTCTCTTTATCTTCCAATTTCTGCTCGAGATAGCCCTTGAACGTGGAAAATACTTGATCAACATTTCGCGAGTTGCCTCCGCGTTCGTCGCTCGTTTGGCCTGTTTCTGCCGGAACGGAAGATCCTTCAGATTGCCTCTGATCGCTAGGCATTAGTCCGAAGATGGGGTAAAGGGATGTGTAAACTGTGTGGAATCGCAAGCGTGAATGAAATTCATGAATAGGCCAAGGTCTATAAGTACTGGAAAGCTGACCAATAGGACGTGTGTAATACACAATAGAGGGTGCGGCAGGTGATAAAGCTTAACAAGTAGCATAAATTACTTGGAATACCAGCGGAAAATACATTTTTTGTATTTTTTTTGAATTTTTGGCAGTTGCCTGATGATCGTGTTGCTTGCAACACGTGAAACTCCGAGTAGCAGATAAAATGTTTTTACAATCTTAACTTCTTCGTATACTTTTATATATATATATATATATATATATATATATATATATATATATATATATATATATATATATATATATATATATATATTTACGCATGCGCATGTTAACGAGTTTTAACTCCTTGGCGTTTTGTCTAAACAAATGATTGACTGCAATTTTGACTGATTGATTGATTGTTCTAAAACTCATTAAACACTACCATGCAGGAAGTTTGGAAATCCGGTCCGTAATTGGAATAGATTTTGGCGATTTTATTCATTTTCTTCGCATTTAATGACCAGTTTGAGGAGCTATACCAAACACTCGAAAGAGAGATTCATCAGCTATCCAAACACCTCGAAATGGGTAAAACAAAACTCGGCTGCACCTCGTTTTCAACCCACTTATCGGTGTTTGAATATCCTGATGAAACACTCTTCCTCGTGTTTGATATATTAGATACATTAGGCTAGTGAGGGCACTGTACCTTTTAGCGTTGAGTAGTTTTAGTCGCATTGCTTGATAGTTTGTGACCGTCATGTTGGTCTTGTGAGTCAAGGTTGTTCAAGGTCTAGGTTATCCCGCACATGTATTTAGCAGATTATAAGTTGTGTCGTCTACTTGATTGAGTACTTAGGTCTTTGAATGATAGTTCCCAAGGTAGACAAGCTTGGGATTTCTTGATGACTTTGGCTTGGACCACCGTGAAAACCCCTGTTTTTAGTTAAGCTCGTTTGACTGTAGTTCTTTCCGAGTTCTCATTGGATGTTTGCTACATGCTTGTGCAGTCGTGTAGATGTATTTTATTTAGTTGAGTATCGGCTTAGACTAACTTCTCACCGTTCGTAAACAGAAACATGTGTACAATTATAGCATATACTAGATGCTAGGTTTGTTTGAGCTTGTAATCGGTTGAGAAAATATAGCTGTGATTGCAACAAAGAAGAAGCATTACAGTCAACGTATTGAAGACGATTCTCGGCACCTCTGGCCTTGTCATCTAGCCAAACAACTAGCTTCATTACGTTAGTAGAGAAGTCCGTCTTTAATTTCTATATGGAACTTTGCTTTTTTTTTTCATGTACATACCTTTCCGCTGCAAGCTCAGTAAGTGTTATTTTGTGACTGTCGATCCTCAAGTCGAATTGGACAATTTCAATGGATGATCCCTAGTTAGTTTTTTAGCCAGTTAGTTTTGTGTAGACCATTTGTTTCAATTGGGAGGTCTGGTTCTTTCAAAATACTTACTTTGGTCGTAATCCTAATTACAAGAGAAAGAGCGCAAGCCCTGGCTGAGGTAGCTTGCGCTCCTGCACTTTATCCCCGAACTACTTGTTATTTTGCCCTATAGAATCGATTTATCCAATTTAGTTGTATACTTGGTGGCATGTGGCAATGTAACAAGGAAATTAGGTAAGCGGTCCTATCTAGCTTAATCATAGGCATGCCACTCAGAAAAGGAAACAAATATTGCAAATTGAATACAACAGTTTTAAACTTCCAACCAACAGCAGGAGGCAACAATACTGTTAGAAATGAAGTGTTTTGAGACGAACGACATGTATCGTCCTTAGCGTTTTCGTGTGTGAAAGACAGTGGTTTATAATTTGCGCAAAATCAATTTCTGAAGCTTCTAATGTGAGGTATGTACGGTGTCTAAATCTCCTGGGAAGACTGTCATATCAAATGCACGGGGATGCTCGTTTGAAATTGTGAATTAAACCCCTAAAGGAGACCAATCTGGGTGGGGATCAAGCTTAATAAAATATACCATTCTAAAAAATACAGACTACCAAGAGTTATAGCGACTTTAATGGCGATAAAGGCTTCGTCGTTCAAAGCTTTCATCTTTAATTTACAACCTTAAACGAGACGACGAGCATTCCCGCACTTTTATATCTATAGGAGTCCTCCCCACTCCCTTTCCCCCCCTTTCTTCAAACCCCGGGCGAATCATTTCCCCTTTCCACTAACGAAGTTTTTTCCTACGTATGGCAGCTGCAGTTTGCTTCATCAAAGCTGTCGGCGTTAAAGATTCCAGTATCGTTAAAAACAACAAGATGACCGCTTCTTCAAAATCTGGTTCACACTCGCCTGAAAAAGGTCGACTTCACGGGAACAAAGCTTGGTGTTCCCAAAGCCGCAACAGCAATCAGGACTGGCTTAGCATTGAACTGGAGGAAACAACTGAAATATGTGGTGTTGCTACCCAAGGTTACGAGCGTGATGATAGATATGTAATAGACTTCAAGTTATCCTACTCCCCTGATGGAAGCGACTGGACTACGTATACAGATGCAGATGGCTCGGAAAAGGCACGATTTTATCATGGTCTACAAGGATTTTCAATTATTAAATTTAACTTTCATTCTGATTTCGTTCTAATTATAATGTTCATTAACCCTATTCAGACTGGGCTTTTTTAGGCAATCTGTGACTGGGGGGGACTCCTCGGACCCCCCTCCCCCTTCTTTATATCTCTGGAACCAGTAAGGCTAGGACCAAAAAAAAATTTCACACAATGTTCACCTCCATACAAGGAAACCTCGCACCAAGTTTTGACCTGTCACACCCAATTATGACGTTACAATGACATAATTTTTGTTTTTCCGACGTTTCTTTGATATTTTACCATCCAGATACTTAAAATATCAAATATAACTGTAAAATCATCTCTTTAATTTTAAAACATAATAAATACAAACAAGGACACACTTAATTTTGAAATTATTGTCCGCCATCTTGGATCCGCCATCTTGGATTTCCTTTTTTTGTTTAAATTAAAATTTAAAAAATATCTAAAAAAGAAAAGGATCAGAATGTAAAACACGTATCAAACTAATGTATATTATCCAAACAATGGACTTAGAAGCGTTATTTAATAAATAGTACAAAATGTTTGTCTATAAGTAAAAGACAGCAAAGATTTTCCTACCCCTCCCCCCAAATATTTGATGTAAAAAATGTTTGATGTCTTTTAAGAACTAGTCCCAAAAAAAAACTATTCTGACAAGAAAATGCACTATAAGTCAAAGAACAAGATCTAAAAATAAAAAAAAATTCACCATATTTTAATATTTGAAAACCTATGTGTCAAAAACTGGTTGCCATGGGAACATAGTTAATAACACCGACATGTTATGGATACCAAAATGTCCCTAGATAAATTCTAGGAAAGTCAGAAAATTTCAGCCTCATAGCTATCTCAGTGTAAGAGTTATCTCAATTTTACTGGAGGGGGGGGGGGTTCGAAAAGCCCCCCCCCCCCCAGTCTGAATAGGGTTAACAGGTTTACATATGACAAACGGACACTTTGCGCGTGAATCCCTTTTCCACAACTTATTCACCTTTTCTTAAAAATATTCCAAAATCTCTCCACTTCCAACCATCCACCCCCAACCCATCGACACCCACACCCTTGTAATGTTGTTTATTAAAGCTGCCATTGCAGCACTAAGTTTAAGATACTTATGGCTTGTAAAAAGGTGACAAATCATCTTAACTGTTCTAAAAACAATCTAATGAACGTACAAAATGTATTTAATATTGCAAGGTGATGAGTTTGACGGTTCTTATAATCCACCCCATCGACACACGATAATTGCCAGTTGTAATTGGCGGCGTGAATAAACAATCGTCATGTTTTGTCTCGTTTGAAAGGTGTTTACTAGAATTGGAGACAGCAGCAGCACAATCGACAAACAAAGCCTTCCCGTGACAATCTCTACAAAGTTTATTCGCTTTCATCCAATTACTCAGTTTGGCTGGAACTGCCTCAGAGTGGAGATGTACATCCCCTTTGGTGAGTTTGTCAAAAACAAATTAAGGCGCCATTATATGAGAGTCGTACTTTTAGACGAACACAAACGGGAACTGAAAAGTGACATCAAGTAAGATACTGCAAATATTACTAAATGGCCGGGGGGTACTGTGTACTCTGTATATTGTTTGGTTGGCACAAATCCATATAGCTTACATATGACATATAACACTGTAAATTAACAATTCTAATCAGGAGGAAAATGCTCGTTAATATGAGGGTTGTCCAATACTCTGACAAATTTATGTATAGCATTGTATTGTATTATATGACCATAACAATAGTTTGACAATACATTCTAGAAAGGCACAATACAGCCCAATGTATTACAGTACAATGCCATGCATAAATTTGTCAGAGTATTGGACATTTCAATCCAATTGTTACCATTCCCATTTGTATTTCGTTGTACATATCGAGGTTTCAAATTAACGGGGCGAAATTTATTAAGAAAATCAAGTTTTGGGACTCGGAAAAGTGATCTTTGGCTTTCATTAATAAATAAACAAGAAGCTGTACACAGCTTTATCTCGTGTCGTCTTTGTTAAATCCAGTGCATTATTTAGTGTTTTAAGTGCTTTTGAGGAGAAACATAAAATTATGTCTGAAAAGTAAGACTAAATACAGTAGCCGACACTTAAAACCACGATCGGTAACTGAAACGCAATGCAAAGTTATATAAAACACAAAACTTGCCGGAATTAACAAAAATCCCACAGCATTATTCGGGGAAGCGCATTTCCCTTTCGTAAACGGTCGATGCCATTTTAGCGACAAATTTTCACCAATTTTAGAATTGTTTTTTTCTATCAGAAAAAGAAAAATAGAATATAATTACCTGGAATTGAACAAGGAACCTCTGCATGCTAACATCTCTCTTTTACCACTGACCACTGGGTTGATCCGGCAAACCACCCCAAAAAAATTTATTATAAAAAGGTACTTTTCTTAACCCTATTCAGACCCGGGGGGGGGGGGGGGGGGGGGCGGAAAGTACCCGCGCCGACTTTGAACGTTTATAACTTCTAAGCCTTTCTACCTACAACCTTGAAACTTCTCGACTTTTTCTAAAATTTATCTGTGAACATTTTGGCAGAAAGTATGTTGTCAAAGAAAATTTCACGTTGCCATGGCAACCACATTTTGACGGATGCTTTTTGCTCACTTTGAGAGATAAGTATTTCCTCTGTTTATTTTATGTCATTCTGTTTTACACTGATCTTTATTATGGATTTAAACACCAAACGATGCATTGTTGTCGTCCTTGATCCAAAATTAAAAAAGTAAGGAGGCGTTTCCATGGTAACCGTAGTTAAAGACGCTTTTTTGTAGTACTTTCAAATTTCACTTTTTTCTATCTTTTATCGCATATCTTTTATTTTTGTTTTTTACTCTTTGCTTGATTTAAATGTTAATCTTTTAATTTTGAGTGATTTTGGGTAATTTTAGCGCATATTCCGTGCTCAGGATACGATATTCCAAATCCAAGATGGCGGATCCAAGATGGCGGATCCAAGATGGTGGATCCAAGATGGCGGCTCCAAAAAAATATTCGAAATTTATTTTCTTTTTTTTTTAATGTTGTTTTTCTTTATTTTTTGTTATTTTAGCTTTATTTATTTTTTATGTATTTTTTTAAAATAAATACATTCTAAGTATTTTAAGGTGACATTTTCTCGCCTTTTGGACGTTTTCTTGCTCATCTGACGTCATATTGACGTCATGATGACGTCACATTAACTGTCATGGTAACATAAAAAGTTGTCGTTATACAAATGTTTAAACAATTACAGAGTAAGAAAAATTTATACTTCCCTTAGATTGTGGTTTAATTACAAAAATTATAACATCAAAACAAATATATTTTTATGACGTTATGATGACGTCATCATGTTGCTACAAGTTACAAGTACCAATATATACATTAAAAATGTTTTCCAACATCATCAGAGAAAACATTATTGTCATTATTCAAAACAATTTAGAGATAGGTACGGCAAACACTTTCTGTGAATGAACTGTCAATATATGACGTAATTATGACGTTATAGAAGTTGTCATGACAACATAATTATGTGGATCGATAGAATTTCGGACATACAATGTCTCCTGAAAATTTGGTGTCCATACCTACTTTCCTGTAGAAGTTACGAAGGGGGGGGGGGGGCGAATCCGCCCCCCCCCCCCCCTGTCTCAGAAGATCCAAAAAATCCCGGTCTGAATAGGGTTAATATATATCACTAACGGGTCACCCTAACCCTAAAACTTACCTAACCGTGAATCTAGCTTAGATCTAATAATCGCTTTACCTAGGCCCAATTTCATCTAATAATGATAGCCTATTTTCGTCCCAATCCAGGCATAAAGTAAAGAGAAATAGCATCGATCATTACAAAAGGCTTTGTTACAAATGGATGCTAATGATGGCATCGACCGTTAAAAATGGCATCGACCGTTTGCTAATAATGGCATCGACCATTAAAAATGGCATCAACTGTTTACGAAAGGGAAATCAGCTTCGGCGAACACAATATCAAACGGTCCTTATGACGATGCGATTGAAGGTTAAGGACAACAACAAAAATAACTTTTCACAATTAGAAATGATGGAGGTATTTAGAAATAAGCTACATTGTAACTATTTCCTAATCAAAAATACATCTTAAGCGTTTGCTAAAACGGATAATTGACGGGAATACTGACAACAGTTTGAGCGAAGCAAAAGACAAGCTGACTGAATACAGATGTACAATTATGCGAAATGAAATTCCCTATTGAGAGCATAAGTTAAGATCAGTTTATCTCGTAATGAATTGTTACTGGATGTGTATTCGTGTACCAGTGAGTGGAAATGCGATGACAAAGTCTGCAGCTAAGTAATAGTTATAGTCGTACTATCGTTATAGTCGTACTATCAGTTACTTTACTTGTCACACTGATCACGCCAAGAAATGAGAAAGTGCAGTTTTTCCAACGCCTCATTAAATGATTTCCCCGGTTCACTATGGTAAAGAGATATTTTCGAATGATCAGAAAATGATGTTACTATTTTGTTGCCCGACTGTTTTTTGGGTTGCAGTTAAAACAGACTGGAAATACTAATTATCACGTAGCTTTTTAATAAACTGATCAAAGGTCTCTCCTATCCATTAAGTACAAACACTTGACAACAAATTCCTGTCTACACTTGGGTTCCTGTACAAACTTGAAAGATCTTTGTTGAGCGTTTGAAATCTTGGATTTCATACAAAAAGAGTGTATTTTAAATAAGAAAAGCTTTTTTTTTTGCTCACTGACAGATTGCTTTATTCATATCAAGTCAAAATTATGCGATTTGGAGTTTTCATTCTAGCATTTCTGTACTTCTCTTGTTAATAAAGTCTATTGCTATCCCGTAGGTCAGAATTATGGTCGACAGTCATTCGTAATTTTATCCATGAATATATGTGGAACGTCGAGCTGCATTCCAAAAGGCCATAATATCGACAAAAAGATGGGTTTTCTGTTCTTTTGGCAGCCACACTATAATTCTATTCTTTAGTATGTTTTTATCACCTAGAAAACTTTGAACCGACAAAGGAAGCGATAATAAACCGAATTAAAAAAAAAAACATTCGAAAGGTCTGGTTCTTATGAAATCACATAATAGGTATACTTATCTAATGTCTAATCTCTGAAACACTCCAACAAGAAGTTTCTAGAACATTCTAGAACAGCCCTCAAAAAGAATTACTGAGAATTACTACTCATTTTATACCTCGTTGGCATTCTGCCAAAAATAATAAATAAATAATAATAAATAAATAAAACTGATTTGCATTAACCCTATCTTACCTGGGCTTTTTTTGAGTTCCTTAGCCTAGCGGGGTGGGGAGGGGGGCACATTATGCCACCCCTCGTAACCTCAAGAACAATAAGGCTATGGCAATGAAACTTAGAGAGTACATAGTTCGTCCAAAACTGTCTCCTTTGCGGTCCGCATGAATAGATGACGTGATACGACGTAGTTATTAGGTAATTAGTTATACGGCCGCCATCTTGGATCCGCCAGTTTGGATTTCTCAAATTATTCTAAACCTCAAAAGAAAACGTCAAAATTGACTCAAAATTAATCAAAACCTATAAATAAACGCTGAATAACGTAAACTAAAAAGTTATACCAATAAACATTTTTTCTTCATTCAAGGGTAAAATATGCAAATTAAAAAAAAACATGGCTGTCAAAAACTTATTGCTATGGAAACATGAAGTCACGTTATCAATAAAACGTCATATGTTATTGTTGCCAGATAAATTTTAGGAAAAGTCACAAAGTTTGATGGCGTTTGAATACATATTAAAGAAGTCATGGTTGTTGAAAGTTAGAGCGGACACTTTGTGCCCCCCCCCCCCCCCCCCCAGGCAAAAGAGGGTTAAACGCGTTTTATCGTCAATGGCACCAAAAACGTCACATTCACCAGGTAGTTCATGCAGAAAGTCATTATCATTACTTAAAACGAATTCATTAGTTACAACCAACAAATGGCTTAACACTGCCTGCTATTTAACTGTCAGCAATCTCTCGTGACAAGTACTAATTGTTCTTGACCACCCCGGAGCGACCACCTCTCGTAAGCGACCACCCCTCCTAAGCGACCACCTCTCCTATTGAAAGATCTTTTTACTTCTTGGCTTGTTCATGTTAAAAAGCCTTTTCATTCTTGTGTCATTCTTGTCTGTGTAGGAAATCCTAACGTGTGTCTATTGAAATAGACAGAAGTAGGAACACGTAAGACGAACATATTGTTGTTCACTGCATTTTAATTTTACCTTAATTTGTAGTTATTTTATTTACTTATGGATCGTTTTTAACCACTTTGTACCTAGTTCCCGAATCTTCTTCGGCCATAGTTCAGCCATCGTCTTCACCGGAACCATCTCAACAAAATTCTGCAGCTTCAGCAACACCGCCACCAACACACTCACCAGGGAAACCATCAATGACCCTGCAACCATCACATACAGTCCAACCTTCTCCCGCCTCCTCCCAACTAGCTGTGTCAAGCAGCCCTCCAGGTAATTACTCTACAAATCAATTTATCATTGTTGCTGCTTTTTTTGTTTTAAACTCGAAAAAACTATGTCCAGCCTGCGGATACAGCCACCTGTTATGACGTTACTGTAGGTAGGGCCTGGATCGAACATTAAGGATACCCGCAAGATCTAGTGGCGGGAACTGCGGGAAACATTGGCCACACCAAGGAGGACCAAGAAGATGTCCGGCATTCGGCAAGCAGTGTGCGCGATGTGGAAAAATAAATCACTTTGCAAAGTATTGTAAAAGCAAACAAGAAATTAAAGCTACGAATAAATTAACATGCAAAAGCAAACAAACATCTGACAACTCATCTGACTGCAGCGACGGAGAGGACGCGTGCACTCTGCAAACGGTAAACCCTATGGGACTTCCGGACAACAAGCCCCTAAAAAAGTGCGAATTGAAGGCGTTGGCATTACGGTACTCCCGGACAGCGGCGCTACGGTCAATGCTATGGACGAAACAACATTCAAGACATACGACGTAGAGAAGAAAGTGAAGATAAATTAAAGAAATCAAAATGTCAAATACAATCGTATGGGGCGGACACAGATGCAAACCTTCTGCCTGTGCTTGGAAGCTTTAAAGCACTCACGGAGTCTAAGACAAGAATGAAGCTGGTCACGTGGAAGCTAATAAAAGGAAATACCCAGACAGCCCCGTTGCTCAGCTACAAGGATGGAAAAGACCTCGGAATGATACTGGTGAGCAATGCAATCGAAAAGAAAACCAAACAGTCAGAGGAGACGGGCAACCCAAAGAAGATACTGGGAGAATACAAGGACCGCTTAGAAGGGATTGGAAAGTTAAACGGCATCCAGGTCGACTTGAATGTTGACCCCAGTTTCAAGCCAATTGCACAGCCTCCACGCAAACAACCATTTAGCGTACGCCAGAAAATGGAAGAGGAAATACAACACCTCCTGGACCAGGACATCATTGAAAAGTCAACGAGCCAACGAGATGGGTATCACCACCAGTGGTCACTCCGAAGAAGGACCAAAGCCAGATACGCCTGTACGTGGATATGCGAGTGGCAGATCAAGCGATACCCCGCAGGCACACGCAGCCCCCCACGATAAACGACGTGGTCAATGAGCTAAGTGGCTGGACTGTGTTCTCACGCCTGGATATGCGCAAGGGATATCATCAACTGGAGCTCGTGGAGAACTCAAGAAACGTAACGACCTTTTCGACACATATCGGCTTGTACCGATATAAGACACTGAACTACGGTACGAGGTTAGCTGCAGAGATAACGATCAGAGAGAAACCGACGCAAGATCTCAAAGGAGTCTTCAACATAAGTGACGACATCATCGTTCATGGGTGTGTCGTAAGAGAGCATGATGCAAACCTGGAGGCGCTCCTAAAGAAGAGTCGTGAGAAGAATGTCACATTCAATGAGGCGAAATGGGAATTCAACAAAGATCGGGTGGTGTATTACGGCTTGATGTTTTCAAAAGACGGAGTATCCCCAGACCCCTGCAAGGTGCAAGCCATCAAATCAGCTGGAAGCCCTAGAGATGCAACGGGACTTAACTCGTTTCTGTGCACAGTAAGATATAGCTCACGCTTCATGGAAGCAAGCAAGTATCAGAAGGCGGCAGGCAAACTCGGGGAACTACTAAAAGGAAAGTTCGAATGGAAACAGGAGCACTCGGAGGCATTCGAAGAAATGAAGAACATACTAAGCAGCGACTCTGTCCAGGCGTATTACGTTCCTCAAGTAGAACACGAGCTCCACATCGATGGGTGCCCAATGGGGTTGGCCGCAACTCTCACCAAGAGGAAGCCGGGCGAGCAAGTTTGGCAAGTTGTAGAGTATGCTAGTCGGAGCCTCACAGATACAGAGAAACGGTGCAGCCAGATCGAACTAGAAGCGCTTGCAGGTGACTTTGGTTGCAGGAAGTTCCACCTGTTCCTGTATGGAAGACCCTTCAAGATGGCGACGGACCACAAACCGTTGGAAAGTGTATTTAACAAGCCGACGCATACGACCTCGATACGGGTACAAAGGATCGCGAACCGTATGATGGATTATGACTTTGTAGTGGAGTATCGACCGGGCAAAGAAAACATATCGGATTACACCTCACGACACCCTATGCAAATACATGAGTGCTCCAAGTTTGAAATGGGAACGACCGAGGACGTACAACACTACGTGAACTATGTGGTAACTTGTGACACGCCCAAAGCTATCACCAGAGACCAAGTGCAGAAAGCCACCGACGACGACGCAGTGCTACAAGCCCTAATAAAATGCATCCATCGAGGCCGGATAGACACAACGGTTACGAGCATACATGCGTACAAACATGTCTTTAGCGAACTTGCGGTGGTGGATGGAATCGTACTGAGAGCGGACAGAATTGTCGTGCCGGCAAACCTCTGGCAGAGGGTGACCGGGATTGCACACGAGGGGCACCAGGGACAAGTACGGACAAAACAGCTGTTGGGGGCGCATGTATGGTTCCCGGGAATGGACTCCCTATACGATAAGTTGGTGTCCACTTGCATCGCGTGTCAAGCCAACACACCATTAACGCATCGGGAACCCCTCAAAATGACGGAGCTACCAGAAGGACCATGGAACATGGTCAGCGTGGACTTCTGCGGACCGCTAGCTAATGGGGGTCTCGCCCTCGTGTTCTACTGTCAATATGCCAGATACTCTGTAGTTGAATTTGTGGGAGCCACTAGCGAAAAGGCAACCGTCCCGATGATCAAGAGAGTGTTTGTCACATACAGAGTGCCGGAGGAGGTCAAATCGGACAACGGACCACCGTTCAATAGCCATAAATTTGAGAAGGACGCACAAGAAGAGGGTTTCAATCACCGAAAAGTAACACCTGGATGGGCGGAAGCCAACGGAGACGTGGAAAGGTTCATACGGAGGATAAAGAAGACCGCACGGATCGCGGCAGAACAGGGCAAACCGGTGCAGGAAGAAGTGCGCAGGGGAATCAGGGCCTACAGAGCAACACAACACCCAACCACGGGGGTCATCCCGAACAAACTTATGTTCGGGCGGGAGCTGCGAGGAAAATTCCCAGAGGCCTACAGACAACACAAGCACTCGAACGACTTGATGGTCCGTATTCGGAACAGGGAACGTAAGGAGAAAACGAAGAAATACGCCGACAAAAGGAGACACAGCTGTGATGAGAATCAAAGTGGGGGACACAGTGTTGTGCAGACAAGAACGAAAGAACAGCCTAACCTCACTATATGACCCGGCCCCGATAGTCGTCATTGGCATCAAGGGAGACATGATTACGGCCAAGAAAAATCGGAAGATCCGTACCAGGAACAATGCGGATTGGAAGCTACTGAAGAACGGGTGTAGAGAGACAGTTCCGCTGGACGACTCTGATAATGACTCTGATGATGCCTTTGACTTAGGCGCAGAGCCAGCGGAGGGAATAGAGGTGACGCAGAGTGACACAGAGTAAGGACGGGGTGACAGACCCGAGCAGCCTGGGGCAGAATGTGACACAGAATAAAGACGCTGTGACAGACCACAAAGGAAGTGTACATCCACAAAAAAACACTAAATATAAAGACTTTATTTCCGATTAGCGCCAGTTAGACTAGCACATCACGTGCACAAAGACTAGCACATCACTTGCACAAAGTACACATAATATAAGAACACTAGAAATGAATCTAACGGTTCCCTAGGTTATCAACTGTAAAAAGGGGACAGATGCAATGACGTTACTGTAGGTAGGGCATGGATCGAACATTCAGGATACCCGCAAGATCTAGTGGCGGGAACTCTACTACAAAAGGCGTAATGTATTCGTATTAAGGTGTGATGACCGATGTAGAAAAGAGACAACTTGTACGTGCAGGCCGAATGTCCTACTACGAACCGACAACATTAAACCACCTCTCTTCGCTGCAGCCTGCTACAGGCATTCCAGGTATTAACGCAAAGAGAGACTTTTCGCACGCGTGTCATTAGATAATGCACATTATATTTATTAGTCTTTGTTTTTCTTTATTTTTTATTTCACAAGTTTAGGATAACTAAATTTACTGTTCTAAATGAGCAAACTGTCCTTCTGGTAACATTAATTCGATAACTGTATTTATTACTTTGTTGATCACTTGTAAATAAGAAACACTAGTCAGGGAAAAAATCGCATGCAGACATCATCGTGCCCTCTTTTTGCTTTTCTTCGTAGTTCACGGTAACTGGAGTAGCTGGTCTTTATGGCCAAACTGTAACAAGCCGTGTAATCAAGGATCCAAGACAAGGAAGTGACTGTGTGATAACCCTGAACCAGCTAATGGTGGAAGAAACTGCGAAGGCCCAGCAACCGAGAGCGAACTCTGTAACTCTGACCCATGTCCACGTGCGTATATTACATTTTTGAAAAACAAATAAAATAAAAAAGGTACTGCACAGAAGTTATACATGTTCTTATACTCACTGATTAAGAGCATACAGTTAATTCAGGATCGTATACGTGTATATGTACAGTCAAATTGATTTATAAATGTTATCGTGATATCGGGATCGGATTAACCCTATTTTGCCTGTCGGGGTGGGTGCGGGGGGGGGGGGGGCAAAGTACCTACGCTGACTTTCAACATCCATATCTTCTTTAATGTGTATTCAAACGCATCAAACTATGTGACTTTTTTAAAATTTATCTCGCAACAATTTCATGTCATTTTATTGATCACGTGACTTGATGTTTCCATGGCAAGAAGAGTTTGACAAGCATGTTTTTTTGAAATTTGTATATCTTTACCTTTGAATGAAGAAAAATAATGTTTATTGGCATTTTTGATTAATTTTGAGTCAATTTGGACGGTGTTTAAGAGGTTTTTGTAAAATTGGTGGATTCAAGATGGCAACCGTATAACTAATTGCCTAATAACTACGTCATATGACGTCACGTTCCATTGTGCGGACCTCAAAGGAGACAGTTTTCTACGTACTATGTTCCCTTTAGGTTTCATTGTCAAATCCTTAATATTGTTTAAGTTACAAGGAGGGGGGCACCCCTCCCCAGGTTCAGGAACTAGCCTAGGCAAAATGGGGTTAAGATTTCAAAATCAGAATCTATAGAATGGCGATGAATTAATACACAGTTGGTGTGGTGTCGAATTTGATTTTTACCGACTAAATAATTGTAGATGTAGATGTAGCTCTGAGCTGGCAAACTATCCCGACTGTTTTCGTTCATTAATTTACAATTGTATTGCGTACCTTTAAAAAAGCTAGGAAATTGAAATGATTAATGTAAACATTGCCCTCATAAAATAGCTTTCCAAACCCGAAAAGTTATGGCGACTTTTGACACACGGACCCCAGCACAACATATACTCAGTTGCAGTGCATGTTGTGCATGTAGTTCATGCATGTAGTGGATGTAGTTCATGAAGTGCATGCAGTTCATGCATGTAGTGCATGTTGTGGATTGCGCTTCACTTTCGCACACCACAATTGTGCAGGCTAAGTCAAAAGCTGCAAAAAGGTTTTCGATCCAGAAGGGGTGTAAGCGTGAAAACGAACATTATCTAGGTTTTCTTGTGTTCTGCCGTTCTTAAGAACTATTTCATTGCTTTGTGGATTTCAAATTGTTGTTCTTTCTTTCAAAAGGGAAAAATTTCCGAATTCTATTAATCTTTGACGGCATGGTAATAAGCAAATAACTTAATGTGAGGAATAAAATCTGAATTAACTTTTTACTTATAGCTGATGACATAAATTATGATGTCAAGTTTGCAGCAAAAACCTGGTCTGCTGACCTGGCTGTCAAGGGAAGCTCAGGTTTCACAGACTTGGAGAACAAAATTGTCCAATATGTAAGTTACCTTTGTCTAGCTTTAAGAAACACTGCGTGCCAATTTGGAGGCAAGATATTGTCGTTTTTATGCCTCAGTTCCAAACGCGTGGAACGAATGTAAATTAGAAATTTTGTGTCATCAGAGCACAAAAGTGCCAATATGACGTAGCCCGAAATTGCATTAGGATGCTGCTTGGCTAGTAGGCATTTGTCGTCATGCGCTTTCCGAATATTTAATAAAATCCCATAATTTTATAAATTGAAGTATGTGGCGTCCAACGTTGGTACTCTATACTGTTTTCAAAACACTGACCTCAGTTCGTTTCCTGGATAACTTGCTTTAGTTCCATATTAAATTTTGCCGTGGGTTGATGAACATAAACAGTATTCAGTTCACGGACATGTCGATGATTGCTACGTGCTGATCAATTATTTATATTTTATCAATTTAATAACAGGTGACAAATTTTTACAGCACAATGTTTCAAGAGGTAGTTTGCAAAGTGTTATCGTTCAGGTAATTTGAACTTTTTGTTAAATTTTAGTAGTTAAATTTCGTAGTTCAAATGTCTGTCAACGAGATACTTATCATGTCACTTTTAACTCGTCAATACGCGAGGCGTTGAACGAGTTACAGCAGTGGGACAGAATTTCACTCCATCAGGTGATCGGGCAATCGGCTGTTCACGTGGAGCCCGCAACATGTAATGGTTATCTGCCTTACGCATGAGGACGTCGTTAGAGGGATGAGAGGATGGGGAGTAGCACGCGGGGTTTGGTGGATCGTTGGAGCAAAACGCCTAGGAGAGGGAGGATCCGAAGAATGTTTAGTATCGACGAGTTGGATCATAGGAGTTTTTGATTTTACAGCGTGAACACTAGCACCGTCTAGTAATCCAAAACATCTCTCAAAGCAATCAATCCGCCTTGCATTTTTAAACTTTAGTCAGCCATCAAACACGACACATTTGTTGTGCTTTTTCCGAGGCACATGTGCAATTTGTGGATCGAGTAGTGATGTGCAAACAGGTTATTTGAAATATTTAGGTTAGGCGGGTGTTATCCCAGTACTTAACATTAACTTCCTTTCTCAATCAGTTTTCCATTATATTATTTTGATCGTTATCCCCACATATCCTTTCTTGTTATTTGAAATTTTCATCTTCATAAAATACCAAACAATGCGGAAACCCTTGTCTTGAATCGTAGCTGTGACTAGCTGTTTAAAAAACTAAGAAAGCCAGTAATACTCACGTTTTAAGTGTCTTCGCTGTAAAATAATACTCAATAAATTTCGTTTAGTTATTTAATTATATGTTTGTTTGTTTGTTTGTTTGTTTTCAGGGAAGGAAGCGTTATTGTCAACTTCAATGTTACTTACATGGCAGTGGACTCACTACAGATCATCGCATTGCAAGAGCAAATTGACAGTGGAGGAACTTTAGGTGGCAATTCGGCAGCGTTACTAAACATTTCAAGCAGTAATGGTAAGTATGTAGTACTGGAACTGGCAAAATATAAGATATATTAATTAAACAATGTCGTCCGAAACGCCTGCTATGATGTGCGTTTTGAAGGAAAACGAACAAGGAGGAGGCTGAAGATGCCGAATGCAACGATGACAATGACGATGATGATTCAGTGGAATCCAAAGGTGGCGATGACGATTGAGGTGAACGATTACTGTGATAATAAAAATTAGGATGATGCTAATGGTGATGATGATGATGATGGTGATGATGATGGTGATGATGATGATGATGATGATGACCATGATGATGATAATGGTGATAATGATGATGATTATGATGATGATAGTAGTCAATATAAAACACAAAACGGCATACCTAAGAAAATATTCAAAACATGTTAGTTGTCCATTGTTCGACTAAAAATGAGTTTCGCAGTAGTTTTAATTAATTCCTTTGTTCAATGTTGTCAAATTACTATTTCTCGGTTACCATTTCAACGTGTAAATTTGTTTTGTTATTTTTACCTTTGCTACTTTTTTACTTCTTTTTTTTCTTTTGTTTTACTTTTTTGACTTCTTCTGACTTCTTTGACTTCTTTTTTACTTCTTTTACTACTTTTTACTTTTTTACTTACAGTGCCAGGTGAAGCGCCAGTGATACTAGAAGCAACAAGTCCCACGTCAACGACTATCGACGTCAAATGGACCGAGGTCACACAGCTAAATTCAGCTAACCTAAAAGGATATGGTATCGTGTACAAGAAAATAGGCGAAACATTCCAAGTAGGCTTCCTTAAATCCGTGCTCCCGACACCTCGAGAAGCAACATTGGAGGATCTGGAGAAGTTCAAAAATTATACAATTCGCGTGTTTGCCTTTTCGAGTCTTGGAAACGGAGTTTCAAGCCAGCCATTCTCTTTACAGACTCAAGAAGATGGTAAGCTTAGAATGTTGATAGCCGGCAGAGTCTTCATATAGCTTTGTTAACCTGCCGTAGTGAATTTAATAGCGACGTCTAGTAATAATTATCAAACGTGACTGAGCTTGCCGTTTGTTTAAAATATCCACCACGGAGAAAATATTTTATAAACCGAAGCATAGCGGACTGCTTTCTTTGTTTTGTTTTCTTTTGTTCGACTTTTCTTTTTCTTTGGAAATTCAAGATCTTTATGAAACACTCGTTCTTAGATAGGTTTGATTTATTTTCTCAAACTGACCATTAAATAAACAACAACGCTTCAGCACACACATAATGACTGTACCCATTGCATAAAGACTAGTCTTGTCATCCACTCCCCAGTCAAACTAAGGATTTAATTGAAAATCTTTATAAAACACCCTTTTGGAATGTTTTCATATATATTCCAAACTTACGATTAAGTAAAGAAAATACGAAAACACTCAGCCTACACGTTTGTCTGCACCCACTGCACGGATACAAAAACAACAACAACAACAAAACTTTTTTGAACCATCAGTCGTACACGCAAACTTATATCCCCTCTGTGGTACGGGGGGGGGGGGGGGGTGGGGGTTGCAAGTCCCCATGGGTTTTTGCGGTGTTACAATATTTCGAAAATATTTCACATCTATTACTTAGATTGTGATGTGCTCTACAAGATAAGGTAAATATATTGGGTTGAAGCGCTACTGTGGGTCCGTGACGTCATCCAAGATGGCCGAAAAATTCAACTTTATCAGGAAAATGCAGAAATTACAAATATTTAATGCAAGAGTTGCAAAATATGACACAATTAAACATTGTGCTGCTTTTGCACGCATTTTTATTTAAAAAAAATGGCTTGACCTCGTGCTACTTATGACGTCATATCTTGTTACCATAGAAACTAGTTTCAGCTAAACTTTACGAAAATGTGTGAAAAGGTTAAATGAATACATACTAAAGACGGAAGGTGCCAACAATAAATGAAAAAAAAAATTGGCGAAAAAACCTTAAGGAGTGAAGGATTTACGTCCGAGAGTTAAGTAATACGTAAATATATGCAATTTTGAATAAAAAGAATAATAGGGGTACTGGTCACCCAAAATAACCTTTAATTTAAAAAAAATGGCATGCAGCCGGTTAATAAAAAATATATTTAACATGTTCAGGTTGGGAATACAAACAAACAAAGGCACACACACAAAAATAGGAGTAAACAGAAATAAATAATATTGGTACAAATAAATATTTATTACATCACAAATGTTGAACCGTGTGTTATAGGCGTTAGGCCCATGATACATGGTTCAACATTCTTGAACAACGGCTGCTCAACAAATGTTGAACAGTGTTTCATGCCATTCAATTGTAACATGTTGAACGTTGATGAACGAAAGCAGAAATAGGACCTATTCCATTCAACAAGTTGCAACTTATCAAACGACCTAGTCAATCGTTTTATAATGTTGAATGTGTTTTCTACTTATTCAACAAGTTGAAACATCGTCTAATATTTGTTGAGCAGATGTTGACCGACGGTTTAACCGTGTATCATTCGCTTAACATTCTTATTGCTACAGTCCCCAGTCAAACTCCACCGAACACCATTGTCCAGTCAACGAGTTCAAGCACAATTGATGTTTCCTGGGAAGCAATCGATCAGGCCTTCGTACATGGAATACTCCTGGGATATGAAGTTAGATATGCTAAGGATAATGGCTCACCTAAAACTAAGACCCTGGATCCTGGCACTAACAAAATAACTTTAAGTGACTTGGAATACTTCACGAAGTACAAGGTGGTAGTATGTGCCAAGACTTCCAAGGGCTGTGGGAAGGAATATTCCGCCATTTCTTACACGTGGGGCGATGGTAAGTGATAGATAAACTATTAGCGGTAGATATGTATGTTTATTTACAATGCTGGGTAAGCCGCAGTCGAGGCTTATTTCGCTTTGCAAACGTTCTACGCAATCATTAGTAATACCAAGAGAAAAAAATTGGACAGAGAGGGAGTCTCCCAGTAATGGGTTTGGGATATCTTAATTGCAAAAAAGTTATTTTAGTAACAATGCGGACCAATGCGGAAACATTTTCCGGTGAGCTGGTTGACTGCCGGAAGACTCGCTTTCATGAATCAGCGCGTCAAGCCAGGCGGAGTCAGCAAATTAAAAAAATGGCGACCATCGCGGTGGTAATTTCGCATGTGAAAAATAAAGTAAAATGGTCCTGTTTGAGCTAAGAACGTTATATAGTACCACAGAGGCTGGATACATAGATCTTTATTTATCTTTATACACAAACTGTTGCAAATGAAGCGGTAAAAAGGGGGCTGGACAATTCAACTTACCGGACAGATGCCAATCAACCATCTACTCCAATCTCTTGTAAGTTTCTTGTCGTTTCTAAAAGTTTGAAGTCGCTTTGCTCGATCGATGGCCAGCCCATCCAAACTTTTCAGACGTGAAATAGTTGCATACTGTAGAATTCAAAGTTGTTATGCTTTTTTTTTTTTGTAGCTGAAGGATAGGATGATTCTCTTCTGGGAAAATTTCAACACGGCAAGGAGATAAAAACGCTAAAACCGGTTCACATGCATGCATGGATTTGTTTTCTATAAGCTCACGTTTGGAAGGACCTTGTCAGGAGCATCTTCTTTCCATGGAAAATGAATATCAGTTCTGTTGAGGTCAGCTACCAAGGAACTCTATACTGACAGCCGGGTTAGAGGTTATTTAGAGCCAAAGTGTAAGTAAAATTTCTGGAAAGGTGATTGAATTTTATTTATTCGATAGGCCGCGTGTTCTAAGTTGAATTCATCTAAGCTTATTTGGATTATTGACTTCAAAAAAATCCAGTAGACTTGTATTATTTTATTTCAGTGATGTCACCTTAATTTATTCATTGAGCTTTAGGATAAAGGCCACCATTTCTTTTTAGTAAGCTTATAACGTTAAGCTTATAGCTTTTTTAAGCTTAAAAAGACCTTATAATAAAATTGCGGGCCTCCCCTTTGTCAGAAAAAAGATCAGAAAGTTTGGCTGACACTGTATGCGGCGTCAAAAAACTTAAATGACCTACTCTAGAAAATAAAAGGCAATCAATTAAGAATTGTAGCTAAGGACAAAATGCATTGATCATACACTTACATTCCACCCAAGGCCATTTTTATCAATAAATGATTTCGAAAGATCAATCGCCGATCGGTGCCTTGCTTGGAAGCGGCCGCCGTTTACACGCTTTGTATTTAGCATTTTTTGCATAAATTTCTATGGACATCTTTATTCGCCTTCTCACACTTATGTTTTATAAACGAATCGATTAGATCCTTTTCCGCTAGTGAGTGTAGGTTGCTGTTATTGGATTATTTCGCCAAAATAGTTTCAGAGAAAGGACTTTATTTTCGTGTGTACACGAGTTTCAGCGTCCGACTTCACAAAAATAGTTTCCTGACTTTTCCTTGGATTTTATTTAAGGATGCCTCATTTTAATACGGTTAACACCATTGGCTTATTTTTTCATTGAAGTTTGGTTGTAATCTAAGAAGGGAAAGGAAATCCAAAATCGATATTTTCGTGAGTAAACCAAAATATTCACTTCGGACTTCCTAAAAGTCCTTTTCTTCGACATTTTCGTGCAAACCATAACAAGATACTTGGCTTACAATTTGTAGCCTCAGCTTGTCCCCACGGCCTCAGTTTTACTTTCATACTTTCATATAAGTTCTTGTATATTTGCTGATTCATACAAACAGAATTTTGTAATATCTGTGATGACTTTTATCCCGTGTCACAGCTAAGGTAACCGGAAATTCCTGAAGTTTGTCATGCGCTCAGTTCGAAGGAACTTTGCAGGTCCACTTTTCCCCAGCAGTGGTTAAATGAAATTCAGACGATACTCCAATGGCGAAAACAAGCAGGCATCGTTTTGGAATAAACTCCAAGGAAAGGCCAGCAAACATTTTTGTGAAGCTATTAAATAATGCGTTTAGTCGGCTGAAACTCGCGCATTGTTTGTTTATAAAGTTCTTAAAATTCTCAGTAACCAGTTATAATCCAATCAAAGCAACGTTCGGAAAAAAAAAAAAAACAACTTACTGATTTTTATGAAACATAACTTGGACAAAGTGAACTATGAAGATGTCCGATCCTTTTTTTTTATTAGAAAAGGTAAATAGAAAGCGTGTAACCGACGGCGCTTCCAAACAAGGCATCATCCGTAGTTTTTATTCATTAATAAACGTGGCCTTGGGTATGATGCATTTTCGTATTGAAACTTAGCTAATCTTCTTTAACCTTATTCAGACCGGGCTTTTTTGGATCTTCTGAGACGGGGGGGGATCCCCTCCCCCCCTTCGTAACTTCTACAGGAAAGTAGGTATGGACACCAAATTTTCAGGAGACATTGTATGTCCGAAATTCTATCGATCCACATAATTATGTTGTCATGACAACTTCTGTGACGTCATAATTACGTCATATATTGACAGTTCATTCACAGAAAGTGTTTGCCGTACCTATCTCTAAATTGTTTTGAATAATGACAATAATGTTTTCTCCGATGATGTTGGAAAACATTTTTAATGTATATATTGGTACTTGTAACTTGAAGGAACATGATGACGTCATCATGACGTCATAAAAATATATTTGTTTTGACGTTTTAATTTTTGTAATTAAACCACAATCTAAGGGAAGTATAAATTTTTCTTACTCTGTAATTGTTTAAACATTTGTATAACAACAACTTTTTATGTTACCATGACAGTTAATGTGACGTCATCATGACGTCAACATGCCGTCAGATGTGCAAGAAAACGTCCAAAAGGCGAGAAAATGTCACCTTAAAATACTTAAAATGTATTTATTCTAAAAAAATACATAAAAAATAAATAAAGCTAAAATAACAAAAAAAAAGAAAAAACATTAAAAAAAAGAAAATAAAATTCGAATATTTTTTTGGAGCCGCCATCTTGGATCCGCCATCTTGGATCCGCCATCTTGGATCCGCCATCTTGGATTTGGATTATCGTATCCTGAGCACGGAATATGCGCTAAAATTACCCAAAATCACTCAAAATTAAAAGATTATCATTTAAATCAAGCAAAGAGTAAAAAACAAAAATAAAAAATATGCGATAAAAGGTAGGAAAAAATGAAATTTGAAAGTACTACAAAAAGCCTCTTTAACTACGGTTACCATGGAAACGCCTCATTATTTTTTTAATTTTGGATCAAGCACGACAACAATGCATCGTTTGGTGTTTAAATCCATAATAAAGATCAGTGTAAAACAGAATAACATAAAATAAACAGAGGAAATACCTATCTCTCAAAATGAGCAAAAAGCATCCGTCAAAATGTGGTTGCCATGGCAACGTCAAATTTTCTTTGACAACATCCTTTCTGCCAAAATGTTCACAGATAAATTTTAGGAAAAGTCGAGAAGTTTCAAGGCTGTAGGTAGAAAGGCTTAGAAGTTATAAACGTTCAAAGTCGGCGCGAGCACTTTCCGCCCCCCCGGTCTGAATAGCGTTAAGCCTAAACACAAAAATTAATATTAATTAACAATTAGACCCGTAGCCCGAAAGGGCTACGGGTCTAATTGTTTTAGTATCACCCAACTAGTCGGACAGAAAAAGGCAATAATAAAAAAAAGCAATTGCAAGTTGAAGAAACATTTATTTGGGAATAAAACGAAAAATAAAACCGGCGAATTTCGCTACTCGATGACTATTACTATTAGACCCCTAGTAGCGTAGCCAATCAAAATGCAGGATTTGCATTAGTCCACTAGTTGGGTGATACTAATTGCCTTTAGTCTAGAGTGGACCAAGTTTTTGACGTCGTGATACCGTGTTCAGCAATCTTTCAAACTGAGGTTAAGCTGTAAGCTTACTTTGATAAACAAAGGATCGTTGCCGCATGCGAGTTTACTAAAAAGAAATGGTGGCCTTTTATCACAAAGTTCTATGAATAAATGAAGGTGACATCACTAGTAAAGTGTGTTTTATTTATTCGTATATTGTATTATATAATACAAGTCTACTGGAGTTTTTCGAAGTCAATAATTCAAAAACGTGTAGATGTAAACTAACTTCGCATGAATTAAACTTAAGCTTATAAGCTAAAACACACGGCCTATCGAATAAATAAAATTCAATCACTTCTCCAGAAATTTTACTTACACTTTAGCTCTAAATAACCTCTAACCCGCGGCTGTCAGTATAGAGTTCCTTGGTAGCTGACCTCAACAGAACTGATATTCATTTTCCATGGAAAGAAGATGCTCCTGACAAGGTCCTTCCAAACGTGAGCTTATAGGAAACAAATCCATGCATGCATGTGAACCGGTTTTAGCGTTTTTAACTCCTTGCCATGTTGAAATTCATAAAAAAAGTGATTTTCCCAGAAGAGCATCATCCTATCCTTCAGCTACAAAAAACATAACAACTTTGAATTCTACAGTATGCAGTACAGTTTCACGTCTGAAAAGTTTGGATGGGCTGGCCATCGATCGAGCAAAGCGACTTCAAACTTTTAGAAACGACGCTTACAAGAGATTGGAGTAGATGGTTGATTGGCATCTGTCCGGTAAGTTGAATTGTCCAGCCCCCTTTTTACCGCTTCAGTTACAACAGTTTGTGTATAAAGATAGATAAAGATCTATGTATCCAGCCTCTGTGGTACTATATAACGTTCTTAGCTCAAACAGGACCATTTTACTTTCTTTTTCACATGCGAAATTACCACCGCGATGGTCGCCATTTTTTTTAATTTGCTGACTCCACCTGGCTTGACACGCTGATTCATGAAAGCGAGTCTTCCGGAAGTCAACCAGCTCACCGGAAAATGTTTCCGCATTGGTCCGCATTGTTACTAAAAATAACTTTTTTTGCAATTAAGATATCCCAAACCCATTACTGGGAGACTCCCTCTCTGTCCAATTATAATCTCTTGGTAATACACTTTTACCAAGGTCTGTTCGATTCAACACTAGTGACCATGCACAGTGGCGTTCTATTTAACAATTAGACTATAAGTTTGAGTTTTTCACCCATAGAAATCAAAAGCCCACTAGACGTTTAAAACATAACAAGACAGGCTAATCACTCTACTAACTTTCTGCAACTGGATGGATAGCTAGTAGCGTAGCCAAAAAGAGAACGGCATTCGTGATATAACCCTTGTAGATTTCTACTATATATTAGTGTGAAAACAGTATTTTACTTCTTTAAAGTGCCTATGAAATGAAAGTTTAGACCCGCTTTTGATACTAAGCAAATGAAGTCCATGTTCCACTTATTGATAATTTTTCGATTTACGTTATGGTCAACCGCGCAATCTACTTTTTCTTACCTTAAAGTTGGCCATATATGAGCCACAAATTTTGGACAACCAGCTGGCGGCCAAATTATGCAAATAAGGACTTGTGACGTCAACAGTTGTGCAGACCTCCGTAGTCAAAACGGTCCGAGCAAAATTCATCGTCGGAAGACATTTCCAACTGAACAAGACTGCTAAAAATATAGCTAAAAAAGTGGTTAGTTCGCGAGAAATAATGAAGCGATTGAAAGCGACACCACATCCTTGCACAACTAATTACGTCACCATGTCATTTGCTTCTGCTTCTGTTTTTAGCTGTAAGGATCAGTTTTCCGTTTCTTTTGTTTCACTTTAAGTATTAATCCTGATCTAAGTCTGGAAACCCAGATTCGGCCATTCTTAACGGTTTGTTGCAGTGTTCGTGCATGCTATGTTTCTTTGTATACTAGTTCCAGGCCCCAGAACACGAAGAAAGCATTTTTGATCAGCTTTGGACGCCCCAAAATACTTTTCGTTGCTTGACCATAACTTAAATGTCTTATCTCTCTCCGTCAGCTCTCGTAATATTTTGCTTTGCGCGCTTCCCATCCTTTGCTACTCACTGTCGTAACCCTATTCAGACTGGGCTTTTTTAGGCAATCTGTGACTGGGGGGGGGGGGGGCTCCTCGTATCCCCCCCCTTCATATATCTGGAACCAGTAAGGCTAGGACCATGAAATATTTACACAATGTTCACCTCCATACAAGGAAACCTCAAACCCAGTTTTGACCTGTCACACCCAATTATGACGTCACAATGACGTCATTTTTGTTTTTCCGACGTTTCTTTGATATTTTTCCATCCAGATACTTAAAATATCAAATATAACTGTAAAATCATCTCTTTAATATTAAAACTTAATAAATACAAACAAGGACACACTTGTAAAGCGAGAAAAAGCAAAAAAAGGCGATAAAACTATAATTTTGAAATTATTGTCCGCCATCTTGGATCCGCCGTCTTGGATCCGCCATCTTGGATTTCCTTTTTTTGTTGTTTAAATTAAAATTTAAAAAATATCTAAAAGAGAAAAGGATCAGAATGTATAAAACACGTATCAAACTAATGTCTAATTTGTATTATCCAAACAATGAACTTAGAAGCGTTATTTAATAAATAGTACAAAATGTTTGTCTATAAGTAAAAGAGAGCAAAAATTTACCTACCCCTCCCCCCAAATATTTGATGTTAAAAAGTTTTGATATCTTTCAAGAACTAGTCCCAAGAAAAAAAACTATTCTAACAAGAAAATGCACTATAAGTCAAAGAACAAGATCTAAAAATAATAAATTCACCATATTTTAATATTTTGAAAACCTATGTGTCAAAAACCGGTTGCCATGGCAACATGGTTAGTTACACTGACATGTTTTGGATATCAAAATGTCCCTAGATAAATTCTAGGAAAAGTCAGAAAATTTCAGCCTCATAGCTATCTCGGTGTAAGAGTTATCACAATTTTACTGGAGGGGGAGTTCGAAAAGCACCCCCCTCCCCAGTCTGAATAGGGTTAACACATAAAAGAAGCTAGTTTCTTGTAAAATTTGTGTCTTGACATTTATCCTTTTTCTTTCTAGTTCCTGACAAGCCACCACAGAGTCTGACAGCTGATAATCTTACCTCAGAAGCAACCATACCTGTGCAATGGAGTCCTGTACCTAATGGTCATGTAAAAGGGTTCTTGATGGGTTATTACATAAAGTATCAAAGAATTCGGACCGCCGAGAGATCAGTGTTTGACCGCACAGAGGAAGAAACCATGATTGTTAAACCAAACCAACGTTCTATTCTTCTTCCAGTTCAAACTTATTCAACGTACAGTATTAAAGTGGCAGCATTTACCCAGGCAGGAATGGGGCCTTATACTGAATATGTGTATGCTGGTAAGTTGTCACTGATGTGGACTTTAACTGGGATAGACGTTTCAAGAAATATGTACCGGACAGAACAAGCAAACTTATACCACCACCGTAGAACCCTCACTTGGATTTCTTCTGGGCAGCGATCTGTTAACCTCATTTCATTTTCAATGCTTGGATCCTCCACCTTCAAATTCTTTGATTTGCAGCAAAATATATTTGTAAAGTAAATTGGCCAAAGAAAATGTACAAAACAGAACATTGGGTCAGAAAAACAATTCGTTTCACACGCCTATCACAACTTTGTTGGCATGCTAACGTCAAAATGTGACCAAGGAAAAATCTTAACAGCTGCTGAAAGCCTCGAGTTAGAGTTATTCACTTGAACTACTATGTATTGGTTAAAAAAGATGTAAGTACATAATTATCAAATGTTTCGAGGTGCAAAGTTGTCAATAAACAATCGATAACTAACTCAAACTTAACTAACTTAAATTGTATTCAATGCTTAACTCATAAGCAATTGAATGTGCCCTAGACCATCATAAGATTCGTCTTTATTTTGTTATTAATATTATTATTATTATTATTATTATTATTTATTTATTTATTTATTTTTTCTACAAACAGAGAGCTGCCGGTGCCCCAAAATTTTGTACACAAACTACTGGTCAACATTTCCATATCTTAAGGTTACGGACGACGGTAAACTCGAAGGACTTTTTACCGGAATCGTTACAGACATGGTACACACAGCTTGCGGGTATTGTCCCGCTTACGGCGATACAACAATCGAAATAAAAAGGAACGGCAAAGGAGGTCGTGCAGCCAAAAAAGGCATCTTAGAGGTCCTTGCAGACTTTGATGAGGTTCCACAGATTATGTTTCCGATCTACGGTAACCAGTACGTCACAACATACATGGGAGATAATGCTTATATCAACCTTGTGGAGTCCCCTGGGATAGCTTTTATTGCAACTGCTAGGCCCCCCGGTGAAGCTGCTACGAACATGATAATGGCAGTATTGGGAACCGTTCCCTTGATGGTGTTGTCGGCATGCTTTGCTTTTATATCTGGGTTTGTTATTTGGCTTTTGGTAAGTAAAAGTACGTAGAAAGTATTTCAAAAGAACAATTGGTTATAGACCGTCCTGATTTTAAGCTTCCGTTGTAACATAGGACACCTATTGACGCGGTAAGCACAAGAAACCAACTCCGTGTTATGACCAGCAATACAGTGTACATATGCGTATGGCAGATATCAAGTGAATGAAATTATCGGCCTATTTTCTTTAATAAGAGGTTTCCGTTAACACATAGAAACGATTAAAAGGTGGTATTATCGAAAATTTTATATTCGCCATATTCGTTAACATATTATAACCGTTATCATGAGAATCCAGGTCATGTGACCGAACCTTGAGAAAAAGAAAAAGTTAATGCAACTGATACAAAGGGAGGATAACAAAATGCTTTCCAATTTTGACAAAGATTAGAGAAGTGAGTAAGTATAGAAGGGGCCCGTTTCTCGTTTTTTTTTTGGATGGAATCTCATTAGTGTGAGGTGGAAATCATTCATATAGGTCACGTCTTGAGCCATTGTCTATTGTGTTAAGGATACATGTAAGTCAACACTTGGTCAAAATATTGTAGTTTAATACATTGCTGTTATGTTCACTACGAAACGCCGTTTTTATAGACCACTTTTGATTGTTTTTGCATTACTAAACCGTTGTTCATTAGTCAATTATTAGCTTAACATCAGTAAATTATTAGTCAAAATCTAGTCAGATTTGTTAAGGATTAGTAAAAAAAGTCAAAAATTGGTCAAAGATTAGTAAAATTATATTAGTCTGTTCTTCATTAATTCCCTCGTTCACCCGTCGCCCCCGTCGCCCCCGTCGCCCCCCGTCGCCCCGTCGCCCCCGTCGCCCCCGTCGCCCCTGTCGCCCCCATGACGTAAACCAGTGTCAAAAGCCTAAGGGTACCGGACTAAATAATACGCTAACGTTGTTTTTACAGCTGCTTCGGTTTTAAGAGATTTTCCTTTTGGTTTTGATTATTCACGACTGTTTTCACAATTTACGGACAAATTTTAGATTAAAACTTATAACAATTTCTTAATGTTTTTTTTTTCTTATTTGTAGGACTCCAAGTCCAATCCAGATGAATTTCCTCCCTGTTTTATGAAAGGCGTCGGTGAGGGATTCTGGTGGTCATTCGTCTCCATGACAACTGTTGGGTAAGCAAATTAACAAAACGATAATAAATTTACTCTTTCACTAAAGATTCAAGTGATTTATTCATTACTTAAAATAAATGCTAAAGTTTGAGCATGAGCAATTGTCACAGACGCTTGCTTCAATGTTGACCAAACCAAAGAAAATTAATTTTAAATTAATACCACCAAAAAGCAAACATTCGACAGGTGATTCGTGTTCCTACCACTGTACTTAGTGGGACATATCATCACCGATAAAAGTTTACCATAAAATGATAAAGAAAGCTTTTTGTCAACCCTTTGGTTGTTTCTTAACAGGTATGGTGACCGTTCGCCTCGGTCCATTACAGCCCGTATTTTTAGTGTTGCGTGGACCTTAACTGGACTCGTTATCATTGGAATCCTTGTTGGTTCAATTGCCTCTTCACTTACATCTGTAAACGTACAAAAAGACATCACTCTGTATGGCACAAAAGTGAGTTCTGATCGACATATAATGTTCACATTATTTTAAGCACGGTATGTTAGGCGGTAGAGTCGCCTTGAGCTTCCATCGCGAAATGTGCACTTGATGTGTCACCACTATATCAATCTGACAAGTTTTCATTTAAATTTAACAACATAGACATCCCACTTTAATAAAAAAAAAATGCTTACATTGGAATGGTCACACTTTTACAATATGATCCACGATATTACGTCATTATGTTTTAGGGCTGTCATGTTGTTCCAGAACGCACTAATATTGATCTAAAATCAGACCAGAAAAGTAAAAATACCAAACAAAACATAGAATTTAACAATGAAAAACTCAAAAGTTCCGTCGACTTACATAAGAAGACGTGGTTGTTATGGAAACATCATATATCACAGGAAAAGACTTTAACATCAAATTGTGTCCCAAGAAAACATAAGCCTTAGCCTGTCAGATTGAACACCACTTTTTCAAATAAAAAAAAAAAAAGGTTTAAGGCCTAATGTCTCGTTTGTGATTTAATCGAACCTCTTTTTATGCAACCAATTTACCTTATCAGTTGAATAAAACCACATTTTCGTGTTTCACTGCCCCATTGAAGCAGTGCCACAGTTTCTTAAAAAAACTGTTACCACGTTATATAAATATTAAACCGACAACTGACAAGTAAGGGCAGTTATAATTTACTTATATTAGGTTGGAGCAATTCATAACTCTTTGGAATATCGCGTTGGAATATTAAAGAATGCGAAAGTTAACACAGGTACTTATTAATACCATTATTAGTATTTTTATGTCAATACACCTGGGTACGTTTGCCATCCTTTTGTGACATTTAATTATGAGACGCTAAGTCACGATGTAGTAGTAGTATTCTCAGAGAATGTGGAATTAAAAGAATACTGCTGCTTGTGAGGTCATCCATATAAAAATGACTGAGATGCCCCTTTGAATAGTGTTGACTGTTTCCTTTTTGGGGCTGTGGAACCAAAAAAATTTTCCCTACATGTAGGAGGTACTACGATGACACGAGAAGTCCATTTTATGTCATTTCAGGATCCACAGAACAAATAAATTTGTTTGACTGAAACATTGATTGATATATTGATTGAATAATTGCCTGATTGACTGAAACTTTGATTGATTGGTTGAATAATCGATTGATTCATTGATTCATCGATTGTATGATTGATTGATTAATTGATTGTCTGATTGATTGATTGATTAATTAATTGCCCGATTAACTGAAACATTTATTGGTTGGTTTTATGATCAATTGATTGATTGTTTGATTGCTTGTTGATTCAGTGATTGTCTGATTCATTGATTGATGGATTAATTGTATGATTAACTGAAATATTGTTTGATTCGACGTATGATCGATTGATTGATTGATTGATTGCTTGATTGATTGCCTGCCTGATTATTTGATTGATTGAATGTTTGATTTCTTGATTGATTCTTAAATTGTCTGATTGATTAATTCTACGATTGACAGAAACATTGATTGATTCGTCGAATAACGATCGATTGATTGATTCCCTGATTACATGATTGATTCATTGATTGATTGATTGATTGTCTAATTGACTAATATATTGATTGATAGGTTGAATGATCAATTGATTGATGGATTAATTTATTGATTAAATGATTGAAAGATTACTTGATTGTTTGTCTGATTGACTGAAAGATTGATGGATTTGTTGATTGATTTCAGAACATAAGTATACCAATTTGGACGAGATTCGAGCAGCTTTAGAAGATGGTGAAATAGATGGCGCTTTGTTGGACACTTATGTCGCTGCAGAGAACAAAGGAACGCTTCTTGACGACAGGGTGTTCGTCAAAGATGTTCTTGATCATCCATTTGGTTATGGAGTGGTTCTTTCAGGAACGGCCAGAAATGTTGAACAAAGATGCCGAGATTACATCAGCTTGCATATTAGCGAAATATATAAAATCATAGAAAACAAGACAAAGACACTTGACGTAAGAGTTTTCCATGTTTTACAGATGACAATTTATGATAGAGAACAATTTCTCGGATTATTCGGCTTTTTTTGATGGTTTAAGCCCATATTCCTGTTTCCCATATTCCTCCCTGTTGTGTCTTTTGAAGCACCACTGAATTCATAGTGCCTCTCCCTAGGTTTCTAGTAACATGGGCAGGTATAGGGCAACTATAGGGAACTGACAGAATAGTGGGAAGAATTGACGATACTGAAACTGTTAGAGCTAGGTCAGCCCTACTGACCCTGATTCGAGCAATAACCACCAAACAAAAGAAATGCTATGAGTCAATTCAAGCGGTTCCCTTGCATCATTAGGAAGCAAGCATTCTCAAGGTGGTAGATTTGGAATTTTGAAAATTGTGGCATCCACGTTTCATACCTATAATCTTCTTTAAAATACAGGAGGGAAAGGGAAATGAAACAGCGACAAAAAAACGACCAAGCGGAAAAGCAAGAAAATATGACTGGAAAAACTCAAACTTATGCATTCAACATGATTTTACCTATGACCCAGCTGATTGTAGCCTCCAAAGTATACCCCTTTATATTTCCGTTCCTGTATAGAATTTAAAGCACATGACACAAATCCCTCTTTGTCATTCCTTATTTAGCTTAGCACAGGAAACCTACCGGATTCTTTCTTCATTGTTTTCCCACAGGCGTCTGATGGCGGAATATCCGAAAGTACGGGTTTATTTGACGCTTCATCGCAAATGTTCATTATGGCCATTGCTTCTCTACTTGGTCTCTTGGGAGTAGCCATCATAATCGGACTTTTGTACCAATTTCTGGTTTATGTTCCTGGAATAAAGAAAGGTATGGTGCTTTATTATATTTTAGTGCCTTTAGTTTCCTTATTAGTGAGGTGATCGAATGTGTATAAGCACCTCCCCTCTACAATATCGGTCGCATTTGTTGGAACGGTGTCCCCTTTCTTACCCTTACTTCTTTCTCCTTTAATGTTGATGTTCAAGATGCCAAAGTGAAACAAATATATGCAAACGCAATATTGGGAGGGACGAGCAACATTGGGTAGAGAGATCTAGATAACCCGAATGTGGTCCACGTTTCTGGAAGACTATGCACGGGAACGTTATGATGATTGGATTGTATTTATTTTTCTCAGGGATGGTCGATAGTTATTTTGGGTGATCATGTCCTTAATTGTCATGACCTCTCTGGTTGTCTAAGCATTTCAATTGCAGGGAGACGTTTGGTGATGAATACTATTAGGGCTTAAAGGGTTAACACTTGAGAAGTGTAATATGTTCCTTACATTTGAGTGTTTGACTCTTCGGAAACAGGTTCTCGCGGTACTGTTTGTTTTTCGGTAATTTACGGAGCAAAATGTCGCATTTTATGGATATTCTTTGTGTTGGTTCCGGCAGTTTGCATTAAAAGGAGCAATGATGTGCTTGTGATACATTTTCTTTTCATTACAGGTATAAAGTTGAAAGCCTCTTCATCACATTGTGCTTACAAAGAGTCCCTAGTGAAAGAGATGAAAGAGTTCGTAGATGCATTCTATTCCAAAATGTCAAGCAAGATCCCTTTAATCATAGAAATGAAAAAAAGCGAATTGAGAGAGATGAATAGAATAACGAAAGATGTCAAAGCGAAAGATGAAAGTCATTCTTTGGAAAATATACATTGCAACAATCCAGTATATTCATCTACCACAATACCTGGTGATCCTTCAAAGAAGTGCATCCACTATGTTACAGCAAAGAGCATTCTGGAGCAGTCACGGGAATGGCCAGCCTCTTCAAGTAGAACTGACGATACTGTTAGTGTTGACAGTGGTTGTCCTGCGATGACATCCATGGATTACCAGTCAGTCAGCGAGGGCGACGTGGCATATGAAGACAATCGTAGAGCGATTGAATACTGAAAAAATAATACTCAATCAATTTAATTTAAATTATCCTACACTTTCTATACAAGATGGTAAACTGCACCATAGCTTTAATTTTTATGGTCATTGTCACCAAGCGGCTTTTAGAAAACGCGGGCATTAGTCCCGGATTTAGATTCAATCCCAGTAGTGATGTCCGCGTAATGCAACGTGCCTGATACAAATAGAACATAGCAGACTGTCAAAGATGGTAAGTTAAACGGGTGGGGGAGGCGGAGCAAGTATGTATGGTCTTAAGTGAATTACCGCGACGTCACTTAAAGGAACACCTATCATGCGCTTCAGGGTGGTCCTCCTGGTCCTCCTCTAATGCTGCTTGGGTTGGTAAGGTAGAATGTAAAGGGACTATGCCACGATGACCGTGCTGCATTTTTTTGGGAAAAATTTATTAAATACCTTATTATCACTTATTTTCGCGCGACTTTAATTTCGCGAATTCGGAATAGAAATATTTTGCGGGACTTAAATTTCGCGATTTTGACGAATCACTGTTTTTCAAGGTAATTAAATTTCGCGAATCAAGTAACTGGTGCTGGTTTTGTAAACTTCCATTTCTGATTTTTTTAACCATAACGGTACAGAAACGCAACAAGGAACTGGCTGAAATGTTCAACAATGTCAGCAGCATAGTAACATCTTTTGAAATTACACTGATATAAGCAACAGAGGCACTATTTAACTCGATTGCGCTGCCAATTAGCTTTTACATAAGGATCGCCTCAATGTTTTCAAATGGATCTCAGTTCAGGCGATAAGGTTGTCTTCCCTTGAACAAGTTCGGATATTCCCGCTCCATCCTTTTGCAATGTGCCGCTTTCCCATACTGCCTGTCAAGTGGTTGTAAAACTCACCAGCCAGATGGCATGTAAGGGCTTCAGTACAGATAGCCAGTGAAATTGATTGCGGAGATCGACGCCTTTGAAAAGAATGAAGCCATCATGAAGTGGCTAAAGCAGCTGATCACAGAGAACTATAGGGAGCCAAATGGCGATGGCAAATTTGAAGACTGCACTGAGGAAGTGTTACAGGAACTAATTCAGCAAGATGAGGCGGATGACGAGGAATAAGGACATGCGTAGAACTGAAATTTGAGCCCTCCTACTCCTATGTAAACTCCTAGCAGACGGAAAACTTAAATAAAGGATTTTATAAAGGTCACTAAATTTCGCGTCTTTAATTTTCGCGGCACCTTTTTTTCGCGGGACTTTAATATCGCGAAATTTTTTAAATCGCGAAACGCGCGAAAATTAAGTCTCGCGAAAATAAGTGATAATAAGGAAGTCGACTAAGCTCCTTTGCATATTAACAACATGATTCTAGAACAATGAGAGGAAATATCAAGTGATTCCCATTAAGGTAAATAAACCATAACCAATGATGAAATGAAATATAAGGAAGGAACTTACAAAAAATGGCCATGTTTTTCAAGATGCAATCCATTTCTATTCTAGCCAAAGACACTTATTTCAAATTCCATTGCATTAACCCTATTCAGCCTGGGCTTTTTTTGAGTTCCTGGGCCTGGGGGGGGGGGGGGGCACATTGTGCCCCCCCTTCGTAACTTCAAGAGCATTAAGGCTATGACAATGAAACCTAGAGGGTACATAGTACGTCCAAAACTGTCTCCTTTGCGGTCCGCACAATGGAACGATGACGTCATATGACGTAGTTATTAGGTAATTAATTATGCGGCCGCCATCTTGGATCCGCCATCTTGGATTTCTGAAATTTTTTAAAACCTCTTAAAAACCGTCCAAATTCCCCCAAAATTAATGAAAACCAATAAATAAACGTTAAATGACGTAAAACTACAAAAGTTATACCAATAAACATTGTTTTTCTTCTCTCAAAGGTATAAATATGCAAATTTCAAAAAACATGGCTGTCAAAATCTTGTTGCCATGGAAACATCAAGTCACGTGATCAAAAAATTGTCATATCAAATTGTTGCCAGATAAATTTTAGGAAAAGTCACAAAGTTTGATGGCGTTTGAATACGTATTAAGGAAGTTATGAATGTTCAAAGTTAGCGCGGGCACTTTGTGCCCCCCCCCCCCCCCCCCCCCCCCAGGCCGATTAGGGTTAACATAGTAACTGATAACAAACTGAACCATGACTTTTAGTATTATCTTTATAAAGTATATTTGCTTTTTTGGGACAAGGGAAAGGGAGTAATGAATGGAATGTACGCATAACTACTGGGCTCACTAAAAACTTATTAATATACTGACAACATAGATTGATAATATGAAAATTATTTATCAGCTCAGTAGGTCTTTTATTCTCGTCGCCCCATCCACTAAAGACTGTTGCTAGTCTTTTTTTCTCTCGCTCCCGTTCTAAATTTCAAATATTAAAAGCTGCTGCTCGCTTAATTTAAGTTAACAATAGCCGCTCACGCTTACTCGTACCGCGTGTCGCTGTGATGATTAAGCTAATTAATTCCTATATTTGGCTTTTTTTTTCATTTTTCATTTATGCCTTTTACTGAATAAAGTTTTAGTTGAATTGCTGGAATGTTGAGCTCGGTTTGCTGGGCAGGAAAAAACATAACCATCAAATGGATGAATCTGGCTATGTGCCCTTCCTTGAGCACATAGCCGTTTTAATAACTCAATAAAATTGATCTTATGACCAAATTTTGAAAATGAATTGATAGTATGCCCAGCAAAGGTGGGTCTAAAAGCGCCAGCTCAAGAAAGCCATTGGATGGGAAATGGGGAGGAGGAGGGTTAAAAGTTCAAAAAGCTGCCTGGTCAATCGAGAGGTCTGCGAGGATTGTCCTCTCAAACGTTAATCTCGTGCTATTAAAAATACCTCAGAGGGTCTACTATAATTGACCCCCCCTCCGCATAAATTGTCCACGTCCTTCTGGTTTGCTTCATACATTATTACATAACAATTTTATCGTGCAACGTGCGATTTTTTATTGGCTAGCCAATAACTCCTTTTTCACTTCTCTATGACAACGTTATTGCAATTACTATAATAGGTGTACATATATTTTTCAGTGTTCATCAAGTAAACACCAACTTAGACAATACGTTTGCTGTTAAAATTGGGAATAGTTGGAGCGCCGACAGTTAGCCTGTTCCAGGCGTTCAGGTAGTGGGGAAGGGGTGAAGGAGTGGCGCGAAGGAATATTTTAGCCAATTTTAGCTTGCTTCCAGCACCGTAATCTTAACGTCTGGAACAGACTTGTGACGTGCAATGAAGAAGTCAGAGAAAAAATAATATTGAATACGGCATGTACTGACTGTCATTTGGAAATTCGAACTTCGACATCAGAGCTTCATTTTCGGCATGCATGACAACAGTTTAAAATACAAAACTCGCTCATGACCCCAGAGGAAAATTCTGCAGCATTTCCAGTGAATTTCCAGACAGACAATGGGGTATTCCAAGATACATGTAACTGTTTGACTACGCTCTTTGTTGTAGTTAGAATCTTTCCGCTGTCAACAAATATCTAGATATTTAGTTTCCATTTTGGATTGTTTTATTTTATTTCGATTTATTTCATTTTAGAACTTTCAATCTATATTTCACCAGGTTTTACGTATTTCCGTCTTTACGCAAGCTATTTCTCTACATAATCACGCATACCATTGTAAATTATTCTCATTATTCCTGAAGAATGCTGGTTTGGCCAGCCAAAATAAAGTACACACAAAAATAAAAATCTACCTGGTGTCGGTCTCTACGTCTACAGTATATCTACCTTTTTACCATTTGACAACGCTAGGGCATACAACACTGCTCCTCTTCCTTTTTTTCTTCTAGATTTATTCGATCGGTTGTTTGTTTATATTTGCATTAATCTCGTGTGCATTGTAAACCCATGGCAAATTCATAACACAAAAACTAACTACCCTATCTGGGTTCCCACCTGAAGTAATTATTCCCTCAGTTTGTATGTTAAATACATTCCCTGTGTCTCCTCCGACTTCATATATTTAGGACCACCAAAACAATAGATGAATGACCTTATCAATGCCACTATCCTTATAAACAATAGAGCGTATGCACTCACGTGGCAAGCAGCTATGCAAATTTATTGGAACAAAAGAAAGTGTTAACATAAGAAAAGCGTTCAAATCCCACAGGATTGTTTTGGTACACCAACATGGCCGCCGTTCTATTGTTTTGGTACACCAATATGGCCGCCGTGACGTCATGTGCATACGCTCTATAGCATGTTCTGTTTTGGAAGGCCAATGAAAATAGAGGTTTATGAGAGGTACGACACTACCGCGTGTAGGACTGGATTCGATAGACTTTAAGTGCATTATGTGATACCAGGCCATGGTGTGCAATGCTCTCTGGGACATTTTGGATCGCAAGGTTCGCAAGAGTGGTTTCCATATAAAAACCTCTCGATCGCAAGGATCGCAAGGATGGCAGAGATAGAAATGTTTCTAGCTCTACGATCGCGAACGCAAGGATCGCAAGGATCGCAAAGTTCTTGATTTCCATATGATCGCAAGGGTCGCACAACACTTTTTTCTGCCGCAATCGCTGCGATCCTTGCGATTATATGGAAACCAGGCTTAAGCAACCACGACGGAGACGGCAGCGAGAACGGCACAAAACAATAGGTCTAATGAGCGAAAACAGTGCCTCTGCACGTGTGGTTTACATTTTTGTACATTTCTTTGCCGTTCTTTGCAAAACAACAACGTCAAATGACCAAATTATAGGTTTTGTGGAGAACTTGAACACACGACGGTTAATTGTGCTTTCTCCATTTGAACTGGAAAGCCATCCCTTCAAATTCAGCTCCTGTACAATCCAGTCATATTGGACAAAGTAAACAAAATGGAACAACTGCAAAGTAGTTTAAAGCCTGGTTTCCATACAATCCTAACGATCGCAACGATCGCAGCGATAGTTGCGATTATATGAAAACCAGGCTTAAAATAGCACGAATCCTTTTTTCTTTCAAGTGACGTTTTCCTTGGCGTTGCCGTCGTCGTTGCTTAAGCTCCCTATTTTAAAGGGGACACTCTCGTACCCAGACATGCTTAAGAGAAGGGGCAGCAAATAAAAAGCTGGGAGTGCTGGTTCTCCTGGACCCATTCATTACTGTTAAAGTATGTCTGCTATGGATACAGCTGGATGACATTACTGGCAGTGCCAGATACCAAGCCCATCTTCTTTGCCAATTGTTGTTCTTTTTTGACATCCATGACCATGCACTTCATTATAATACATCAGAGTTAATATCATTTTAACATTTGAAATTCTACATTTGTTCTGTTAAAACAAAGATAACCTGGGTAAAACTTTCTCCATCAGCGGATGTATGTCAGTAGTTGCAAAATTTGTTATTGTCGTGCAAGAGGACACTTTAAGATACCAGAATAACATGAACACAGTTCATTTTTTATGCACAGATAAATCAGTGAATTAACATACAAAAGTTTGACCATTCTAATGAAAGCTATTTAGCAGTACTTTTCTGTGGTACTGTTCATTACGCTGGACAAAGTTGATGTGTCTACGAGTCCGTGGATGGAATCTTAAAATGTGACGGTTCAAGAGAAAGTTATTGACCAGTATTTTCATGTGTTTAATTGTTCCGGTTATGGTGTTGAAAAAGGTATTTCTATCGTTTGAGTCGGTGGATAAAATGTTAATAAATTGTGACCATTCAAATGAACGCTTTTGGTACTATCTATTATACTAGAAAAGGTTGATTATAAGTTTTTGAGTCTGTGAACAAACGCCTAAAGAAGAACATATATAAGCATTGAACCGCCCATTCCTCGTTGATGTTTATTTTGAACCGTGTGCATTTGTCATCAACCTATAAACATCAATATATATATATATATTTTTTATTTAAACATTGCCAACTCTTGGGATGATACGTTAATTTTAAAACAAGCTAGAGGATGAATCACTACAAAAATAAATATAAACACTGAAACTTATCCTCTCGTTCAAACTCTACCTTTCATTTTGAAATGCAAAACTCACCTTTTAATGCTGATTCCCAGAGTAAATTATGGAGACATTAATGACAGTTTTAACTGTTTACTATGTCGACGAAATCCTATGGTGTTACCTGATTCAAATGAAATCTCTTGTGAAGTACTTTTGCATGGAGCAATTTATCGGTCAATATTTTATAAAATGAAAATTTGGAATATTTCCGGAATTTTGATTTGTTTTCTCTCTCTGTGGGCTTTCTGGTGGCGTTGTTTATTTTTCAATATTTGCAAAGAAAGTTCCGAATTTTCATTCTCCCTTAGAAACGTATTTTTTTTTATCGTGCTGAGTCTACATAGCTGCAATTATACCGATGTGCAGCAACTTCTGTGTTAAAACTGAAAAACGGAAAAATGTCTGGTAAAGAAATACACTTATGATTTGCTATGAATCTCCCAAGATGGTCTCGAAAGTTGTTATACTCGGAATCTATAAATCAATGTGTCCCACCAATGGACAATCTTTCATTATTATGAGAAAATTCTAAACCATTGCCTGCATAAAAGAAAATTATTTTCACAGAGCGTTTACCGTTTCTACAAACAAAATCATAGTGTTTGGAAATTTAACCCGTGTTTACGCAGACCTTCTTTCGTTCTGTTAATTAGATATGTAAATACTACCTGATTTAGAAAACTGTATTGAAAGTAAACTTGGTTTTAAATACACAAATGGAATGGAATAACTTTTCCTCAAGAAAATGTTTCAGATAATTGCTAGATCTAATATCGTGGTTATAGTAAGAGATTCTAGCAATCAAAAATTAACCACGAACGGGTAATATCGTATATCTAATATCGTCGTTATAGTAAGAGATTCTAGCAATCAATTATTAACCACGAACGGGTATCAGATAAGAATAATGTTAAATATTAAAACGTTAACTGACTTTGTTTTAGCATTGAATGTTAAAATAAACTGAAACAAACATGATCGCCTTTGAGGTAATCCTTCAAAATTTCCTTCGAAATTCTAGTTTCCCAGTAAATCTACTCACATTTTATTAACTTTTCTCAACAGTTTGCCTTGGCTTTGCTGAGCCTTTTTTCTGCTTGGAGTGTTAAAGGTATTGATCTGTACTTGAAGGCTATTTTATTATTTTCTATTTCAAGACCAAGATATATAAGTTTGTTATCTTTCCCTTTCATATTCGTCTTCTCAACACTTAGCTAAATAATTATGCTATATTCATTAAATAACCCTATTACTTCTAAGAACGCTAATTCAAAATGTTAAGAAAAATATCACATGTTTGAATAGGACAGGAAAGAACTGCTGAAGAGTTTTTATCAAAATTTAGGATTTATCCAGCACACACATTTAGAAGATAAAATAACATTAAAAGCAATTTTAACAGAACTGAAGCGATAAATATGATTAGTTATAAGCTATAAATTCGAAAGCCATCGATATAAATCGATTGAAAGTAATTCAATGTTTGTATGTGTGGGTGGCTGTACAAAATAATTTGTATACTTCATAAGTAGCATCGAGACAGTAATTTTTAACAGAAGGGCAGAGTCGTTGACTTTCCCTTTACGAGACTGTTAAGCACAGTTACCATACACGATATTTTCATATATTTACTTTTAACCCTCGGACGTAAAAGGGGGCGAGGGGTAAAATGATGACGTATAATGATGGTTCTGTACAGTTTTGTACTATGAACCACTTCGTTTTGAAACGGATTACATCAACCGAGCAAGACATTTTAAACTTACCTGATCTTGTTTGTTACTGTCAGGGAGTCCTTGTGAAGATAGCAATATTATCAAAGACCTGAGCGCTGGGGATCGTTCCGTCACTTTCCAAAACGACACGGATAAGTGTGACCTAACCGATTCTGAAATTGATTCTGAGTGGCAACATTGGTACAGAGTGACTGGTAATGCGGGTAACGCTCTACAAGCCATTAACCCCCCTGCTGTACGAAGTTGCGGTGCCACACTCAATCTCTACCTCAAAGAACACCATCCAAACCCACGCGTTGGTGTGGTCACCAAACTAGCATGTTTACAAACGCCATCAAATCCATGCCACAGGAAAGTACAAATAAACGTAACAAACTGCGGCTCCTTTTATTTATATCAGCTCCACAAAGTGAGAGATTGTCATTTGACATGGCGTTACTGTACAAATTCCAAAGGTAAGTTATTATCAAGTGTAAATGACTCACGATAAAGTTGAAGCTCTTCTTGCGACCACTTTCATAAGCGACCAGCTCCCCTCATTGACTACCCTTGTGAAATCCAGTTTCCTGAAATTCTCATTAAAACTCTTTAATCGAAAGCTACATACATACATACTTATTTAGCACATCCCGCGGGTGTTGTTATTCTTATATATTAGCTATATGGGTATGTGCCGCTATGAAGGGTATTGTTTTTGCAATTTTTCAAGTTTTAAAAAAGTACAAGTAAGAATGCATTACATTTAGTAGCCGACACTTGAAACCTCGATCGCTAAACAAATCAGAGGCACCCAACGACCGTTTTCTGTTAAATATCTGTTCGGAGAGATATATAGGCTCCCTAGAAATTTCGATACCGCGAAGGGTCCTACGAATTTCGACATGGCAGTTGCATTCATCTCAGATTTTCGGATTTTCTTAATGGCTTGTCGTTCGTTTTTTCGAAAATCGCGCTTTTCCTTCGACATTTCCTAGACTTTTCTTAGAAAAAATAAACCCTTAACAATTTCTATATCGACTTTGGATTTATAGCTAGGAAAGGAAGATAGTTCTCTGTCGCCCTAGAAGATTCGATATTACATTTGAAATCCCTAAGGTTTTCGAATAACCTTCATCCATCATCCCACAAAAAGGTTCCCTAAAATTTTCGGCTATCAAAAGTCATCATTGGATGACCTAACCTTTTCGAGAATTTCCAAAAATGACCTGAGGTTTTCAGGAAATGGGTAAAACATGCCTAAAAAATTCGTGAAGACCAAAGTTCCCCTAGACGACCGAACAGATAAAATTATCAAGGGTAACTTATAATTCAGTTACATAGCTATAGGAATTTGAGGAACAACCGTCGTTTGGTGCCCCTGACAAATGGCAAGACACAAAACTTGCTGGAACAAACATCCCACAGCAATAAGCGGCGAACACACAATATTAAACGGTCCTATCAATCCATGAACGTCTTGCATTGTCTTGAAAACTTGTACGCTGTAATTATTCCTTCTGCTTCTTAAGTCAATACACGGAGATATTTTGTCGCCATCTTGAAAACAAGAGCGAGATCACGAGGTCGCGTGTCAACCAATCAGACCAGTGGAACTAACAGAAGGTAAAGTCTTCCCGAGCCAGTGGCTCCCAACTGCCGGAGCTTAACCCGGTTTCCGTAGCATGAAACGACTGAGAGCATTACTTCTCCCCCGTGGATGGGATGCTAGTCCATCGCAAGGTTAAACCCCAGCATTATGTCGCCGGTACCCATTTATACACCTGGCTAGAGAGAGATAACGTGGAGCAAAGTTTCTCGTCTAAGGAAACAAGACGACGGTAGAGACCAGGCTCGAACCACCGACCTTCAGGTTGAAAGTCCGACGCGCTAACCACTAGACCACCGCGCCTCCACTAGTGAAACTAAAATATGCGTGCATCAAGTTGCCTGTACTAATGTGACACGAAAGAAAGAAATAAAATTCAGAGGGCAAAACTTAACTCCTCCGCTACGGCACGAGTAATTGGTAGATGGACAACAAAATAGTCCGCCATCAAACTTGGATATCCTTGCGTGCAGGGCATCAATTATTTGTTACTGTATCACAAATCTTGTTTCGCCTTCTATTACCCTCACCCTTACTATTTCATTAAAATTCAACTAGAATGCCCTTATATTCAAAGCAAGAGACCTGATAAGAGAAGATAGATTAAAATAATAAAATAATGATAATAATAGTTGATAGTTAAAATACATTTCAAAAAAAGCCTTTGTTATTATCGTGTAGCATACGGGGAAATTTCACTTGGTCGATCGGCTGTAAACATTGAGCCGGCTATATAAAATGGTCACCACCCTACCAATGGGGACGGCGTTGGAGGGAGGGGATGGTGAGGAGATGGACGCGGGGGGGGGGGGGGAGGGGGGGGAGGGGGGGGGGGAGAGGGGGTGGATTAGTGGCGCAAAACGCCCAGGAGAAGGGAGGGTTCAAAGATTGTTTCGTATTCACGAGTTGGCTTATAGGAGCTTTTCTGATATTCTTTTTCTTTGCACAAATCAGGCTTACTAGGGAAGCCTGGGATAAACAGGCTCGCCAGGCTTTTTGGGTTCAGTTTCGTGGACTAAACAAGGCTTACCAGGCTTTGCGGGCGCATTTGAACCAGGGTAACCAGCCTGGAAAGCCTGGTTCAACCCGGGTTTACCAGGCTTGCCAGGCTTTTGGTTTGATTTGATTTGATTTCATATGTTGCAGCACAGAGTCCGTGTCGTGATGGTGCTTGTCCTGATGGCCAGTCTTGTATCCTCACGAATAATGGCTTTAATAAATATTGTGGTAAGGATTTCACGTATAGGCGAATCTTTACTGACGGCATTGTTTTACATTTTCTTTTATTAGCATACGAATTTTAGGGAAGGGAAAAAGTGGGGGATAGTCGGGCTGTGACGTCAATACAGGATCGCAAGTTTCGCGGTTTTTCGCTTCCTGAGTTTGTTCTGGTGTACATGTTGTACATACTGAAAAACACACCTTAGAACCATGATTCGTCATCGAGGAACACAAAAACATACACAGGAACTGAAAAACCCCGCGAAACTGTCACAGCTACGCTTGCGCTTGCGCGGTACTGTACATTGTACTCCACCATATCGAATTTCTTTTTTTTTTCGATTAAGTTCTTATATCAAAATACCATGTGGATTTGATCAAGCAAATAAAAAAAATAAGTAACTTTCACTACAATTGAGTAGTAGTAATACTACGAGGGATTATTACACTGCACAACTTTGGACGTGCTCTCTTTATCGTGTTTGGGCCTCTAATAAATGTAACACAATTTATAGAGAACTTTGAGTATGAGGAAACAGATGATTTTGGAAAAAGAAAAGCTTGCAAGTTTTCAATATACTCTATATCATTCTTAACGTTTCCTCTCTTGATCAAAAGTATTTTCTTTTCTCAGATAAATATTTCATGTTTATGTTTCACTTGTGAAACGGGCCTTTCATTCAATTGACCTCTCACTCACACTAAGATAATCAACATTTTTGGTCAATGTTATACTGAAGTTCGAATCCTCGTCAAACACCGAAAGTTACGCATTAGATAAACATGATCTGGGGTACAACTGAGACATATTTAAAAAGCTTTTACAAAATAATTCAATTAAAATATAAATAAAGGAAATTTAAAAATCAATCACAATCCAATTCTTTTTTTTCACTCATAACAATAGATAAATTAACCATTTGAAAGCAATGGTAACACACATAGAATAATGGTAGATTACAAGTGTTTTCGGCCCCTCTGAGTTTATTCTGCGCTTAAGTTGCGTGTCTCCGAGCTAGGTAGTACACGCGGTTTATCGACAACTTAATTAAACAAACGATATTGTATACGGCTGATACTACTCAAAATTTTAAAACTGTTGACATCTTAACCTATGGGTGGTTTTCACGTTAAGTCACGGCGGCCATGTTGGAGCACACCTACAAAAGAATTTTAATGAACTTCTTTTGTTGTGTGCTCCAACATGGCCGCCATGGCCTTTGTCATTTGAGTCCCACAGGATTGAAGGTCACGTGAGTGAAAACCATCTATTGCAAATAACAAAAATATGAATGATTTAATTAGGACCAAGTCTAGGTACATATGTATGCGTATAGTACAGTAAAATCCCGCATACAAGAAGGTGTGGATTAAGAACACCCAGGCTGAAATTTGATAAAAAAGGAGCATATATATATATATATATATATATATATATATATATATATATATATATATATATATATAAGAACACATTCAGCCTGAAAATTAAAAATTATTCTTATATAAAAAAACTCTTCCCTTTTCAGTTTAATAGAACAAACAGTGTCTGTAGCTTTACTGTGGTATTGCACTAAGATCTCTGTATAAATGCTATTAATTTCACTTGCTGTGTATAGCAAATGTACAACAACTGTATTTGGAATTAAAAGTATTATAATTACATGAAAAATATGCAATATATGCGTTTGGCCTGTCATTTTTATTAACAATCATTAAGATCACTTAAGAACACTTTCAGGCTGATTTCACCTAAAATACCCGATATATAAGAACACAATCAGCCTGAACCCCGAAAATGGGTGTTCTTGTATGCGGGTTTTTACTGTATTTAGTATATGACAATTTATATCGCTTCCAGACGAGGTGTGTCCAGAGGACAAATGCAGTTGAATTCAACCAACACAAAATCTTGAAACAGAACTTTAGTTTCGAGGCACACAAGTCATCATATTTTCACAAACTCCACGTTTCATTTTCAAGGTCCCATCTTAGGCGTGCTGGACGTCACCATGCCGTAAAAGTGGCACAAATAAAAGCACATGGTCGTCTTATTTTAGATTTCATTGCAATCACTACTTAATTATTCATTGATCCTTCCGCAGACGCATGTTCGACCAACCCTTGTCAAAATGGCGGTACGTGTTCATTAGGATCCGGTGGTTATCACTGCAGTTGTCCTTCAGAATTCACCGGACAACACTGTGAAACACCCGACGCAAACGATCAAGGTGATTATCTTTGCTAGTAAACGGGGCTCGGTTGCGTAAAGCAACTTAATACAATTAAGTGGGGTTTTCTGCAACCTTCTCTCGCTTCACAGCAACGTAAATTAAGGAGTTGCATATAAGAACCTGAAAAAAAAATATATATATATATATATTTCAAGCTTCGACGGGATTCAAACCCATGACATATCTTTTGCCATTCCGGTGAAAATGCTCCACCACTGAGCTTCAAGGCCAGATAAAAGCTGAAATACCCGCGAAATCAGTATGAACGTTAATTTGTTTTAATCGTTGGTATAATTAAAAATGTGCAGTTCCACAGAGCATGTGCACAGGATACTCAACCAAAGGTTTCGGCGCAAAGCTGTTCGGAATTAGAAAGCCTTATTCATCTAAAATATAGTTATAAATTAGATTATAAACTAGAGTTTTTTTTTTTTTTTTTTGAAGTAAGATGTCGCCTCTAACTTTCTTTACATCAGGAAATTTAACGCCGTTTGTTTTCGGAGGGATACAAATGCCGTTTTGGGTACGAAAGAAGGTCAGCTAGGATTGTCGAAAAGATGAAAGAATCTAGGAAAAATTTCTACCGTTCAAATATTCAGCTCAAAGAACAGAAAAGCTCGAACTGTATTAGATGTCACACATTTTCCTTTAAAAGCAGTAAAATTATATAGAAAAACAGTACAACGCCATTCCAAGCGTTTTATTTAACATTCCTTGTTGGGTTCCCTGTAAAGGCACTAAAATGATAAGGAAAAACAGTACAACGCCATTCTAAGCATTTTCTTTAACATTCCTTGTTGGGTTTCCTGTAAAAGCACTAAAATGATAAGAGAAAAAACAGTACAACGCCATTCTAAGCGTTTTATTTAACACTCCTTGTTGGGTTCCCTGTAAATGCACTAAAATGATAGGGAAAACAGTACAACGCCATTCCAAGCGTTTTCCTTAACATTCCTTGTTGGGTTCCCTGTAAAGGCACTAAAATGATATGGAAAACAGTACAACGCCATTCTAAGCATTTTCTTTAACATTCCTTGTTGGGTTTCCTGTAAAGGCACTAAAATGATAAGGGAAACAGTACAACGCCATTCTAAGCGTTTTATTTAACATTCCTTGTTGGGTTCCTTGTAAAGGCACTAAAATGATGTGGGAAAACTGTTCAACGACATTCCTGACGTTTTTTTCAACATTCCTTGTTTTGTGCCCTGGGAAAATGAGTGGAAAATCGAAATTGTGGGCGTTTTGGGGGCGCCGATGATGTCACAAACATCCAGACGTTTTCGGACTGCTGTCCCGTCATCAGTGTAATAGCAGTTAACTGAAACGCGCTCATGTCACCTTTCGCTGTCACCATCCACGATGCAAGACCTGCAACTATAACATCCCAGTGGTCCCACACCGTTGACGATACGACAAGCAGCGTCGTTTATATTATTAAATGTTTTAGGTTTTTCTCCGATTTTTACAAGAGCATTACCTTTTAGAACCAATCAGAACGGTCCGTACGCCGGCGTACGGACTACTCAAAAAGCCCACGAAACCGAACAGACGGTTTCTCACGGCTTCGCAGCTCGAAACTCGAAACTCGCGGCTTCGCCGCTCGCGAATTCTCGCGCGCCCCAACAAAAAAGCCGCCAGATACGCAGGCTAGGATTAATAAAGCTCACTTCCTTCCAAACGGGACGTCCTCGGGAACATTTTAGGCCTGGGCAAGTGCGAGTGATTTATCCTGCCTTCATTCATGTCGCCTTCTTGATGTCTAAATTTTACACTGATTTTTCACACTGATTTCCCTTCTTCGTGTGCAGTTTTCAATTGTTCATTTTTAAGTGTTGAAGGCTGGGCCAAATTTCCTCTCTGCAATGATATGTATCAACTGATCTAAAATATTTTAAATGGTTATCTGCCCCATTTGTGTTTCCTTTGAAGAGTTATGGAATGTTTCGTTCGAAGCATAAATTCTAGTAAATTCTAGCTAGTAGCGTTCCTCTGTTTCCGCAATGTTCCTTTAGTTAATATGCCGCGCTATTTTTGGATAGAAATTACAAATTTGGCTTCGGACTGAAATATAGAATGAATCTTGTATTAGTGATTTTATTTAACCATTATTTATCTAAACCCTAGCTTCTCCGTCTCCGTCTCCATCCACCGTTTTACCCCAATCTTCTTCTGTGACACCATCAAGCAGTCCTCCAGGTAACATTTTGTAACTATATTTGTTATTTTGCTATTCTTACTTCACAGTGCTCCGCCTAAATATCGAAATTTCGCTTACCTCATGTCTATGTTATATCGCCAAATGCCACCAAATATGTAATAGTAATTGGACTGAGTGGAGTACAATTCAGGGAGTAATCGGGCGAGTAATTTAAAATCGGCCGAGCGCGTAGCACGAGGACGATTTGAAATTACGAGCACGATTACCCCTGAATTGTACGACACGAAGTTCAATTACTAATTAATCGAATCAATAACAAAATTCGAGATTAAAAAGTCTATGTGGAGTTTTTTGTACTCAAAACGTCAAGGTTATTTGCTATCGGTTTGAAAGCAGGAAGAAACAGCGAGAAAAAATCATTTAAGTGCACCTGATTGATGCGCGCGCAACGGATTACTGGATTACAAGGATGGAAGTAAATCAAATTTGATTTCGTGACAGGCGGTCAATAAATCAAAATTGCCATTATTGTGGACTTTGGACTTTTCAAGCCGTTATTTATCTCTTTTGCTATATTTCTTGGCTTTCATCGCTTTTGGCTTTTTCAAAATAATTAAACAAGCTCAATGCATTCACCTGGACATAATCATAATTACAGATTTTTTTTACCACCATGGAATGTTACAAAACATACAGGTCAGGGATTCTTCAAAGTAGCTCTCGCGCACCTACTGAAATGTCGTTTGCAAACATTTTACCGTTAAGAATTTGAATTAAAAGTTCGAAACGTCGGGGCAATCTCCCAACCAGTTCCATCCTAATCAACGTTATTTTAGTTAAGTGACAGCTTGCGTGGACAGCTGAAATTTGAGGTTTTCTAAAGTATACTTGCTTTCAAGCCTGCATTTAGAAAGAGTATTTTTTAGCTGAATGTTTCTAGCGATTGATTTTAATTATTGTTGAATATCGTTTATTAGGATGGTTGGGAATTTCCCTGACGTTTCGAACTTAAAATGTTTGCGTACGACATTTGTTTGGCGCGAGCGAGCTACTTTAACGAAACACTGGCCTTTTTTATTCAGTCTGCTGACACCAAGCGTAAAACTCGAGTTACTGATTGTAACATCCCACCGTGTTAAAAAAAATCAAATGATTTGATAACGATGGAGATTTGCTGCTCCCCTCACCAAGAACTAGCATGCTCTTCCCCGGGTTAGCGGTATAAGGTCACGTGATCAATTTACCAACAGTTGCTGCAGAACTGATCTGAGACTTTCAAGAGGCCCTCTGAATTACCGTTCTGTCTGTATATAGTATGTTCAGACCCTCTCGGGATGGAAAACAAAGACATACCTGATGCCCAGATCACAGCTTCGAGTGAGTACAACGCAAACTTGAGCGCTTCTTATGGCAGACTAAATTTCAAGGCTGGAGGAGGAAAACGTGGCTCATGGACCGCCAAGGCCAATGACAGCAATCCATGGCTGCAGGTGGATCTTGGACAAAGCACAGTGATGACAGGAATAAAGACCCAGGGACGAGAAGATGCTGACCAATGGGTTACGAGCTACACTGTATCCTACAGCAAAGACGGTACTACCTTCACAAGTTATAACCAAAACGTGGTATGAAGTCGATTTGAATTTATATAGTAGGAGGATTTCCTAATAACCTTCTTGAACCCAACCACAATACTTTTCATTTTGCCAATAATCCATTTAATAGTATATCACACAATTAACTAATTACAAGCAATCGGTCCAAAACAAAGGAAAGATGAGCCTATCATTCCGGGTATTTCTAATAACTATGTACACCACGGAAAGATTGCCGTCGATTTACTTCAGAGTTTAATGTTATAATTATTTTTCAAAATCTACAGGTGTTGCAGGGAAACAAAGACCGCAACACTGTGGTCTTGCATGTTTTGTCAGCAACCATAAATGCACGCTACATTCGTGTGCATCCTAAAACTTGGTATAGCCATATTTCCATGAGGATGGAACTCTTGGGTTGTCCGTCAGGTAACGGGTATTTTCCTTACTTAGCCATTGACAAACAGCCGAAGTTAACGTTTTAATCACATACATTTTGCGCAATCGCGCATCTTCATAGAACCGACTCATAATATCCACTATAGCATATTAAAATGCCTTGAGTGGAATTACGAACTAAAAAAAGAAACACATTTGGCGCGTTGTATAGTTGGAAGTATCTTGGCTAAGTGAGGCTCGTTAGATTTGACCTGATCATCGTGGTGTGCAAGGCAAACCACGATACAGGAAAGTGACTGAAATAGAAAAGTTTCCTCCAAACGCCTTGTGCTCAAATACCTTGGTAATCAAATACCACAAATCTTTAGGGCTAAACTCGGTTGTCCGTGCGCAAATCTAATTTTTGGCAAGTACCTCTCTACATGTATCGAGCCCTCACTATCTCAGTGACGGCAACAACAAAGTATATGTTATGATAGATGTATTTTTATTTGTTTTGTGCCTAGTTATATTCAATTTCATACATTATATGTAGTTGTTAGATAGATTTATTTACGCATGCGCATTTTAGCGAGTTTTAATTCCTAGGCGTTTTGTGTCTAAATGATTGATTGATTGTTCTAAAGCTCATTTATGATTTATGACGAAAGCACACAGAAAATCACTACCGTGAAGGAGGTTTTTTTTTATATTTGCATAGACTTTGGCGATTTTATTCCTTCGTTTTCTCTGCATTTAATGATCAGTTTTAGAAGCTATATCAAACACTCGAAAGAGTGTTTGATCAGGTATCCAAACACCTCGAAGTGAGTAAAACAAAACTCGGTTGCGCCTCGTTTTTCGACCCACTTTTCGGTGTTTGGATATCCTGATGAAATACTCTTCCTCGTGTTTGATATATTACATATATTAGGCAGGGAACTGACCGTCTAAGCGTAGTAGTAGAGTAGTTTTAGTCACGTTGCTTGATAGTTTGTGACCGTCATGCTGGTCTTGTGATTCAAGGTTGTTCAAGGTCTAGGTTTTATATATATATATATATATATATATATATATATATATATATATATATATATATATATATATATATATATATACCTTTTGTATTCCTATCAAAAACGTCACCTATTTGATGGGAATACAAAAGGTATATATATAAACAGAGAAACAACATAAATAGTGTTTCACGCAGTCGTAGGAGTGCTCAATGCAAATACATGCAGAGCGAAATACAATTTTAGATAGAAAATTTCTAGAGACAGTTACTCGAGTTTCACGCACTAAGCGATCATCAGACTGTGCCGTTGGAGGCGGTAGAAATAAAATTTAAACTAAATTAAGGAGGGCGGTTGGAATGATCCCGCTTCTGATTGGCTGCATAGAACTTATTTTCATGCCGGCATTTCGCAATCAACTCAGATCTCTTGTTGAGGAGTGATGACCTGTCGGCAGTTAAGATGCATAGCTTATATCGGGATGACAGAACATAGTTTCAAAACAAGGTACAACAACCACAAGCTTTCGTTCAACCACCGCAAACACTCGCACGACACAGTTCTCTCAAAATACATCTGGGATCTAAAGGACAATGGGACCGATTACTCCATCAAATGGTCCATTATTAAACGAGCAAGTGCTTACAAGGGTCATCCTTCCCGATGCAATCTATGTTTGTCTGAGAAGCTATGCATCTTAACTGCCGACAGGTCATCACTCCTCAACAAGAGATCTGAGTTGATTGCGAAATGCCGGCATGAAAATAAGTTCTATGCAGCCAAACAGAAGCGGGATCATTCCAACCGCCCTCCTTAATTTAGTTTAAATTTTATTTCTACCGCCTCCAACGGCACAGTCTGATGATCGCTTAGTGCGTGAAACTCGAGTAACTGTCTCTAGAAATTTTCTATCTAAAATTGTATATATATATATATATATATATATATTTCTCAAGTAGCTATGTTTTTGAAAACCAGTGTGTGTGTGTGTATATATATATAAAAGCATACGAAGTAGTTAAGATTGTAAAAACATTTTATCTGCTACTCGGAGTTTCACGTATTGCAAGCAACACGATCATCAGGCAACTGCCAAAAATTCAAAAAAATACAAAAATAGAAATTCAACGGGATACAGAACAATAGATCGTTTGTGTAACTAAATACGTATAAGCGCAAGGTTTAAGTGCGTATATTACAATATAAACATTCAGGTTATGGAGGTGTTGAGTAGAAATTTGTTCGCGTGTCTACATTTTGACATCAATTCGCTCCTCTTATTTAGCGAAGCCATATTGGGTTTGCAGATGATAAAAAATTTTTCCCATAAGCATAAACTGCACTTTTTGCTTACACACGTAACCGAACTCAGTAAATATATATGGAGCCTTAAAGATCAAAACATCAAGTACAACATCACATGGAGAAAAGTAAAACAAACCATCGCATATACAAATGTAAGCAAAAAGTGCAGTTTATGCTTATGGGAAAATTTTTTTATCATCTGCAAACCCAATATGGCTTCGCTAAATAAGAGGAGCGAATTGATGTCAAAATGTAGACACGCGAACAAATTTCTACTCAACACCTCCATAACCTGAATGTTTATATTGTAATATACGCACTTAAACCTTGCGCTTATACGTATTTAGTTACACAAACGATCTATTGTTCTGTATCCCGTTGAATTTCTATTTTTGTATTTTTTTGAATTTTTGGCAGTTGCCTGATGATCGTGTTGCTTGCAACACGTGAAACTCCGAGTAGCAGATAAAATGTTTTTACAATCTTAACTACTTCGTATGCTTTTATATTGCTCCGGTTTATCCAGTTGAGCACTCTCAATAGCCGATGAAGACGTCACCGCTTTCCCTGATTGTATATATATATATATATATATATATATATATATATATATATATATATATATATATATATATTTACGCATGCGCATGTTAACGAGTTTTAACTCCTAGGCGTTTTGTCTAAATAAATGATTGACTGCAATTTTGACTGATTGATTGATTGTTCTAAAACCCATTAAACACTACCATGCAGGAAGTTTGGAAACCCGGTCCGTAATTGGAATAGATTTTGGCGATTTCATTCATTTTCTTCGCATTTGATGACCAGTTTGAGGAGCTATACCAAACACTCGAAAGAGAGATTCATCCAAACACCTCGAAATGGGTAAAACAAAACTCGGCTGCGCCTCGTTTTTCAACCCACTTATCGGTGTTTGGATATCCTGATGAAACACTCTTCCTCGTGTTTGATATATTAGATACATTAGGCTAGTGAGGGCACTGTACCTTTTAGCGTTGAGTAGTTTTAGTCGCATTGCTTGATAGTTTGTGACCGTCATGTTGGTCTTGTGAGTCAAGGTTGTTCAAGGTCTAGGTTATCCCGCACATGTATTTAGCAGATTATAAGTTGTGTCGTCTACTTGATTGAGTACTTAGGTCTTTGAATGATAGTTCCCAAGGTAGACAAGCTTGAGATTTCTTGATGACTTTGGCTTGAACCACCGTGAAAACCCCTGTTTTTAGTTAATCTCGTTTGACTGTAGTTCTTTCTGAGTTCTCATTGGATGTTTGCTACATGCTTGTGCAGTCGTGTAGATATATTTTATTAAGTTGAGTATCGGCTTAGACTAAGTTCTCACCGTTCGTAAACTGAAACATGTGTACAATTATAGCATATAGATACTAGGTTTGTTTGAGCTTGTAATCGGTTGAGAAAATATAGCTGTGATTGCAACAAAGAAGAAGCATTACAGTCAACGTATTAAAGACGATTCTCGGCACCCCTCGCCTCGTCATCTAGCCAAACAACTAGCTTCATTACGTTGGTGGAGAAGTCCGTCTTTAATTTCTAAATGGAACTTTTTCATGTACATACCTTTCCGTTGCAAGCTCAGTTAGTGTTATTTTGTGACTATCGATCCTCAAGTCGAATTGGACAATTTCAATGGATGATCCCTAGTTAGTTTTTTAGCCAGTTAGTTTTGTGTAGACCATTTGTTTCAATTGGGAGGTCTGGTTCTTTCAAAATCCTTTGGTCGTAATCCTAATTACAAGAGAAAGAGCGCAAGCCCTGGCTGAGGTAGATTGCGTTCCTGCACTTTATCCCCAAACTACTTGTTATTTTGCCCTATAGAATCGATTTATCCAATTTAGTTGTATATTTGGTGGCATGTGGCAATGTAAGAAGGAAATTAGGTAAGCGGTCCTATCTGGCTTAATCATAGGCATGCCACTCAGATAAGGAAACAAATTTTGCAAATTGAATACAACAGTTTTAAACTCCCAACCAACAGCAGGAGGCAACATCACCAGCCTACTGTTAGGAATGAAGTGTTTTGAGACGAACGACATGCATCGTCCTTAGCGTTTTCGTGTGTGAAAGACACTGGTTTATAATTTGCGCAAAATCAATTTCTGAAGCTTCTAATGTGAGATATGTAGGGAGTCTAAATCTCCTGGGAAGACTGTCATATCAAAGGCACGGGGATGCTCCTTTGAAATTGTGAATTAAACCCCTAAAGGAGACCAATCTGGGCGGGGATCAAGCTTTATAAAATATACCATTCTAAAAAATACAGACTAACAAGAGTTATAGTAACTTTAATGACGATAAAGGCTTTGTCATTTAATGCTTTCATCCTTAATTTACAACCCTAAACGAGACGACGAGCATTCCCGCACTTTTATATCTATGGGAGTCCCCCCACTCCCCCTCCCCCCTTTCTTCAACCCCATGGGCGAATCCTTTCCCCTTTCCACTAACGACGTTTTTTCCTACGTATGGCAGCTGCAGTTTGCTTCATCAAAGCTGTCGGTGTTGAAGATTCCAGTATCGTTAAAAACAATAAGATGACCGCTTCTTCAAAATCTTTTTCACACACGGCTGAAAAAGGTCGACTTCACGGGAACAAAGCCTGGTGTTCACAAATCGGCAACAGCAATCAGGACTGGCTTAGCATTGAACTGGAGGAAACAACTGAAATATGTGGTGTTGCTACCCAAGGTTACGAGCAAGATGATAGATATGTAATAGACTTCAAGTTATCCTACTCCCCTGATGGAAGCGACTGGACTACGTATACAGATGCAGATGGCTCGGAAAAGGCACGATTTTATTATGGTTTACAAGGATTTTCAATTATTAAATTTAACTTTTATTCTGATTTCGTTCTAATTATAATGTTCATTAACAGGTTTACATATGACAAACGGACACTTTGCGCGTGAATCACTTTTCTGCAACTTATTTACCTTTTTCTTAATAATAATCCAACATCTCTCCACTTCCCACCATCCACCCCAACCCCCTTTACCCCCTACACTTGTAATGTTGAGATACTTATGGCTTGTAAAAGGTGACAAATAATTTTCACTGTTTTAAAAACAACCTAATGAACGTACAAAATGTATTTAATATCGCAAGGTGATGAGTTTGACGGTTCTTATAATCCACCCCATCGACACACGATAATTGCCAGTTGTAATTGGCAGCGTGAATAAACAATCGTCATGTTTTGTCTCGTTTGAAAGGTGTTTACTAGAATTAAAGACAGCAGCGGCACAATCGACAAACAAAGCCTTCCAGTGACAATCTCTGCAAAGTTTATTCGCTTTCATCCAATTACTCAGTTTGGCTGGAACTGCCTCAGAGTGGAGATGTACATCCCCTTTGGTGAGTTTGTCAAAAACAAATTAAGGTGCCATTATATGAGAGTCGTACTTTTAGGCGAACACAAATGCGAACTGAAAAGTGACATCAAGTAAGACACTGCAAATATTACTAAACGGCCGGGGGGTACTATGTACTCTGTATATTGTTTGGTTGGCACAAATCTATATAGCTTGCACATGAGAGTATACCCACCCCCCCCCCCCACCCCCAACCCCTTGGCGAAACGGGAGGTTGTGGTTGAGAGGGTGTAATTAACCTTCATATAAAAAATACCGTGGCATTCCGTTGATACGATCACTGATTGCTCATAGATATCTCGTATCATTAAAACAGTGGTTGTAAATAACCGCTTCAGGTCTTCCTTACGGTACGATTTTCGTTGAAATAATAACACTGTAAATTTACAATTCTAATCAGAAGGAAAATGCTCGTTAATGTGAGGGTTGTCCAATACTCTGACAAATTTATGCATAGCATTGTATTGTATTATATGACCATAACAATAGTTTAACAATACATTCTAGAACGGCACAATACAGCACAATGTATTAAAAGACAATGCCATACATAAATTTGTCAGGGTATTGGACAAGTATGGTTAATATGTAGTATTACGAAATTTTTCAATCAAATTATTACCATTTCCATTTGTATTTCGTTGTACATATCGAGTGGTCAAATTAACGAGGCGAAATTTATAAAAAAAAAATAAAGTTTTGGGACTCGGAAAAGTGATCTTTGGCTTTCATTAATAAATAAACAAGAAGCTGTACACAGCTTTATCTCGTGGCGTCTTTATTAAATCCAGTGCATTATTTAGTGTTTTAAGTGATTTTGAGGAGAAACATAAAATTATGTCTGAAAAGTAAGACTGAATTCAGTAGCCGACACTTAAAACCACGATCGGTAACTGAAACGCAATGCAAAGTTATATGAAGCACAAAACTTGCCGGAATTAACAAAAATCCCACAGCATTATTCGAGGAAGCGCATTTCCCTTTCGTAAATTGAATATAATTACCTGGAATCGAACCCGGAACCTCTGCATGCTAACATCTCTCTTTTACCACTAGACCACTTGGTCGATCCGGCAAATCCCCCCAAAAAATAATTATAAAAGGTGCTTTTCTTAATATATATCAATAACGGGTCACTCTAACCCTAAATCTTACCTAACCGTGAATCTAGCTTAGATCTAATAATCGCTTTACCTAGGCCCAATTTGATCTAATAATGATAGCCTATTTTCGTCCCAATCCAGGCATAAAGTAGAGAGAAATAGCATCGACCATTATAAAAGGCTTGGTTACTAATGAATGCTAATGATGGCATCGACCGTTAAAAATGGCATCGACCGTTTGCTAATAATGGCATCGACCGTTAAAAATGGCATCCACTGTTTACGAAAGGGAAATCAGCTTCGGCGAACACAATATCAAACGGTTCTTATGACGATGCGATTGAAGGTTAAGGACAACAAAAAAAAAATAACTTTTCACAATTAGAAATGATGAAGGTATATAGAAATAATCTACATTGTAACTATTTCCGAATCAAAAATACATCTTAAGCGTTTGCTAAAACGGATAATTGACGGGAATACTGACAACAGTTTGAGCGAAGCAAAAGACAAGCTGACTGAATACAGATGTACAATTTTGCGAAATGAAATTCCCTATTGAGAGCATAAGTTAAGATCAGTTTATCTCGTAATGAATTGTTACTGGATGTGTATTCGTGTACCAGTGAGTGGAAATGCCATGACAAAGTCTGCAGCTAAGTAATAGTTATAGTTGTACTATCGTTATAGTCGTACTATCAGTTACTTTACTTGTCACACTGATCACGCCAAGAAATGAGAAAGTGCAGTTTTTCCAACGCCTCATTAAATGATTTCCCCGGTTCACTATGGTAAAGAGATATTTTCGAATGATCAGAAAATGATGTTACTATTTTGTTGCCCAACTGTTTGTTGGGTAGCAGTTAAAACAGACTGGAAATACTAATTATCACGTAGCTTTTTAATAAACTGATCAAAGGTCTCTCCTATCCAGTAAGTACAAACACTTGACAACAAATTCCTGTCTACACTTGGGTTCCTGTACAAACTTGAAAGATCTTTGTTGAGCGTTTGAAATCTTGGATTTCATACAAAAAGAGTGTATTTTAAATAAGAAAAGTTTTTTTTTTTTGCTCACTGACAGATTGCTTTATTCATATCAAGTCAAAATTATGCGATTTGGAGTTTTCATTCTAGCATTTCTGTACTTCTCTTGTTAATAAAGTCTATTGCTATCCCGTAGGTCAGAATTATGGTCGACAGTCATTCGTAATTTTATCCATGAATATATGTGGACGTCGAGCTGCATTCCAAAAGGCCATAATATCGACAAGAAGATGGGTTTTCTGTTCTTTTGGCAGCCACACTATAATTCTATTCTTTAGTATGTTTTTATCACCTAGAAAACTTTGAACCGACAAAGGAAGCGATAATAAACCGGATTAAAAAAAAACATTCGAAAGGTCTGGTTCTTATGAAATCACATAGTAGGTATACTTATCTAATGTCTAATCTCTGAAACACTCCAACAAGAAGTTTCTAGAACATTCTAGAACAGCCCTCAAAAAGAATTACTGAGAATTACTACTCATTTTATACCTCGTTGGCATTCTGCCAAAAATAATAAATAAATAATAATAAATAAATAAAACTGATTTGCATTAACCCTATTTTACCTGGGCTTTTATTGAGTTCCTTAGCCTAGCGGGGTGGGGAGGGGGGCACATAATGCCACCCCTCGTAACCTCAAGAACAATAAAGCTATGGCAATGAAACTTAGAGAGTACATAGTTCGTCCAAAACTGTCTCCTTTGCGGTCCGCATGAATAGATGACGTGATACGACGTAGTTATTAGGTAATTAGTTATACGGCCGCCATCTTGGATCCGCCAGTTTGGATTTCTCAAATTATTCTAAACCTCAAAAGAAAACGTCAAAATTGACTCAAAATTAATCAAAACCTATAAATAAACGCTGAATAACGTAAACATGTAAAAGTTATACCAATAAACATTTTTTCTTCATTCAAGGGTAAAATATGCAAATTAAAAAAAACATGGCTGTCAAAAACTTATTGCTATGGAAACATGAAGTCACGTTATCAATAAAACGTCATATGTTATTGTTGCCAGATAAATTTTAGGAAAAGTCACAAAGTTTGATGGCGTTTGAATACATATTAAAGAAGTCATGGTTGTTGAAAGTTAGCGCGGACACTTTGTGCCCCCCCCCCCCCCCCCCCCCCAGGCAAAAGAGGGTTAAACGCGTTTTATCGTCAATGGCACCAAAAACGTCACATTCACCAGGTAGTTCATGCAGAAAGTCATTATCATTACTTAAAACGAATTCATTAGTTACAACCAACAAATGGCTTAACACTGCCTGCTATTTAACTGTCAGCAATCTTTCGTGACAAGTACTAATTGTTCTTGACCACCCCGGAGCGACCACCTCTCGTAAGCGACCACCCCTCCTAAGCGACCACCTCTCCTATTGAAAGATCTTTTTACTTCTTGGCTTGTTCATGTTAAAAAGCCTTTTCATTCTTGTGTCATTCTTGTCTGTGTAGGAAATCCTAACGTGTGTCTATTGAAATAGACAAAAGTAGGAACACGTAAGACGAACATATTGTTGTTCACTGCATTTTAATTTTACCTTAATTTGTAGTTATTTTATTTACTTATGGATCGTTTTTATCTCGTTAATGCGCTTGCGCATTAAGCGAGATGTCGAAGTCGAGTACTAAAAAGGGACAAAAGTTGTTAACAAAATTTTGTGGACTTTTGTCCGGGGGGGTTTCTTGTTCCTTCTTTATAGAAGCTATATTAGGGCATTGAGGATATGGTTGGTTAAAGCGGTTAGGATTTCAAGAAGGGCGTCACATACTGCCACTAAAATGTTTGGGGAGCACCCCCGGACCTATTGTTAATTTCCCTAGGGTATTGGGATGTCAGAACTTGTGATGAACTTGTCATATCTCACGTTACGTTACCGCAAAGGTATTAGTTCTTCTTAAATTTCGATATCTCACGTTACCTATCAGTTGCAATCATTTGTCGTAAAGCCATTATAGCTACTTTAAAAGGGTAAAAATAGGTTAAATGCGTTTTCTTGGGAAACGTAGTTTGAGAATTTCACGGTGTATTTTACTAATGGAGAGGTTATAAGAAAGTTAAATGGGACAGGAAAGTTTGTGTGTTAATATGAGCGGTATGGCAGAGCAAAATAGCATGAACTTTGCGTTTTTTTCTATTGAGTTGTGGTTACACACACCTTGGGTTTGGGGCCTTCCCAAGGGTTAATGGCTTGGGTTCGGTTTATCTCAGGTTTCATCTTACCCTTGGGGATGCGGTTACACAGTAAAAGACTCCCCAGGGTAAAATATAATAAGATATGAGTTCACTGACACTGCAGTTTACGCGCGAAAACGTACAGATCGACATGGATGACACGAATCGAGATCTTGTAAGTTTAATTTCAGTCATTCTCCTGCTTATCATTTGATAAATATAACAATCCGGCATTTTTTTTTTTGCGAGAAGACACCGAAGAAGACGCCTTCAACTACGCTATCTTCAAGGCTTGTCGGCGTTTTATTTACATTTAGGAGCTCGCCACGAACTTGCTCGTCGCCAAGGAGGGCTTGGGTATTTCCACGACCACAGAATTGGTTTCAGCAACTTCTAAATAACAATGCACTCGATCACTGGTGGAAAGAAAATTTTAGAGTTACAAGTAAGCGTGCAATTAACCAAGCGTATCAGAGGTCAACTCAGCAGCAGGCAATTTCCTGTATTAGCTACGTTCTGCATTATGATTGGCCAAGCGGTTTGATTGTGCAATAGTATGGTAAACATGTCATAGTTGTGTTGATTTTTTGGCTTATAATGATGACGGTTGAATGGAATTGCGGCAAGCCTTCAATGGCTTAAATTTTTGCGTCTTTTGCGTACTGTTACATAATGAAACTGTAATAGCAATTATTAATTGTTTTAAAATAGCACAAAAGCGAAAGTACACGGATCAGCCAATACTACAACACGTATGCTACCGGTGCCAAGTGCAGGTTCATACCGTCACTAAAAAATTTGAGGAACACCCCCGGTCCTATTGTTAATTTCCCTAGGGTATTGGGATGTCAGAACTTGTCATGAACTTGTCATATTTCACATTACGTCACTGCAAAGATATTAAAATTCTTAGTTTCGATATCTCACGTTACGTATCAATATTTAAAATTTTCAATCATTTGTCGTAAAGCCATTCAAGCTGCTTTCGAGAATGGTAAAAATAGGTCAAATACGTTTTCTTGGGAACCGTAGTTTGAGAATTTCACGGTCTATTTTTACGAATGGAGACGTTATTGGACGGGAAAGTTTGTGTTTTAATATGAGCGATATGGCAGAGCAAAATAGCATGAACTTTGCGTTTGTATGCAATAGTATGGGAAAGACGTCATAGTTTTATTAGTTTAGCTACCGTGCACAAGGAAATTTTGACTGAATTTGTTTTGCGGGAGGAAGTTTTTGCGCGTCGGGACACCTTAAATTTCTGCTGGGAGGAAATGTTTGCGGATTTCTGGTCAAGTATAAATAAAATCCAAGGCATCGGTATTAAACAATTTCACTTCCTGACCGGAGGTTTTTATAGTTCTCCTAGTTATATGGTTGCTGTTCTGGCGCCAATATGAACATAAACAACGAGAAAACTAGTGAGTGAATTATTGTACGTTGTTGTAAATATGTATCAGTATTATGATAACAGTCTCTGGTTCTTTTGAGGACGTGTGTGGAGTTGAATCGGGAATACAGATGACTGTTGTGCCGGTCGCCTCGGAGTTATGATAGCAATATATTCACTGTTGAAAAGTTCTTGTTAAGCCGATATACATCATTAAAACAAGTAATTTTTTCTGCGCGAGTACATTTCTGCGGTGGAAAATTTAATACAAAATAAAGTAATACTGCATAATAATGCAACGACGGACAACCTTTGCCTGTATCTCCGGCAGATCAGAAAAAGGTTTTGAAAAATACTGCGGTCAGGAATCCCGCATGTTTGATTACTTTAGTACAAATTTTATAATTTGAGAAATTGGGGCGCTAAGTTTCATGATGTCACTTTCCGGGAAACTTGATAAAGAGTGTACAGCTATTATGCTGGAGATTCAAATATTTCAAACCAGATGTAATGGAGATACTGCCTAGCTCCGAGAAACACATTGTACTTACACGCGGAATAAACTCTGAGGAGCTATTAAAAAACAATTGCAAGATCCCACTATTTCAATATATGACTATCGCATAAGACTTGGATCTTAATAGAATATTTTACGAAATTTTACTGCGGTCGTGACCCCGGGGGTCGTCAAGAAGACACTGTCAACACTATATTTTGAGGTTTAAAGCAGACCCATTTAATCTCTAATAGTTATTAAACACATGATACCGGAAATAGAAAGCTCTTGACTTTCGAATAAAAAAAGACACAACTACTATATATTCGCAAATAACCCATTCATGTATAACATTAACTTATGCAGCCATTTCTTTTTCAACTCTCCACAAAAGAAAAATCAATGTCCGCTTCACTTTCCAAAACATTTCATATCGATATCGATAACAACATACACAACTGCGTGAAATATTTCCTTTAACAAGCATTGACAACTAAGCGGAAAACAGATATTTCAGCCCACCCACATCTGACGTCTGAGTTATCAAAAGTTTCTCTGGCTTTTGTTGATAATTTTGTCCGATGGATTATGAATGTTCTGCGATACTTGTTATCTTTGTGGAATGTCCGGTTTCCGGAAGATTATAAAGAACAGGAAAGAGCGAATCTCAAAACTGTCTTAAAAATGAAATTAAGGTTGGAAAAATATATATTTGCTCAATTCTTTCTTTGACGAATAGAGGAATTCTAAGGATATGCACTTTTTTGTCATGACTTCCTGACTGAATTTAAGTCTTAAAATAGCAATGAATATGCGTGAACGGAATCTGATCGATCAATGACAGACATTGTAGCGACCATAGGTCATGGATCAGTTCTTTTCTTCTTTAAAATCTCCGTAAAATTCTTAGATGTTTATATCTTATATATATAAAGATCTACAAACGCGGATAAGCGTAAACATTTATCCGATGCGTTGTGGCACACATCAAAGATTTAAATTGGATGATCCCACAGGCAGACCAATCGTGATGTGAGTGACTCGAAACCAGTACACAGTAATGAAATATACTAGGTAATAATACGATTTGTCACGGAATTGATAAGCGATAGAAAAATCGAAAATATTGCACACTAAAGTCTTCTCACCTTTACTTTATTGTCTCTTGATGTATCCTGACCGGTTTAAATGCATTTTTACAACTTTTGTCACTCGCCCCACTATCCACTATAAAAGAAGGGAAGGCTGGAGACCTCTGAGCGAACCCTCGCCACGCGAAAGCCAATAAATTCTAAACAATTCAACTCAAGCTCCCCGAATTGCCACCAGTGAGGCCGCAGGTTAAATGTCTACCCGTGCGATTCGTGCTAGCTTCCAAATTCCCTTTCACGGTCTCTAAAAGGGCTCCGTTTTGGAGCGATTCTGGCCATCTTCGCTTCGCCATTGTCCGCGATCCAAACGGCTGTACCACGAAATTCGAATACTAAAGCTTAGCGACCGCGTCACAGAGACAAAATGACATTCACCCGAGGGGTATGGTTGCCGTTTTGTTGCAATATTCAGTACAACCAATTTTATATTCAATAAACCAATTTTATATTCAATAAACCAATTTTATATTCAATAAAACCAAATTTATATTCAATAAACCAATTTGTATTCAATAAACCAAATTTATATTCAATAATTTCTGCGGTCCAATGCAGTCAGCGGAGTTTTTTCTGCTTGTTTAACCACGTGGTATTAACCAACATGGCGGCTGAAACATCCACTTGGCGGTGGTTTTTATCACTATGGAATCCCTTTTATCGCAACTCGAAATTCAGTTAAGTGATCAAGATTGCCCGGGTAGTCCAGCACTTGTCCAAACGATATCTGTGATTCGCCAAGAAAACAATAGATTTGTCCCGCTGGGATAGAAATTAGGGATAGGTGCATTGTTCAAGTGATGCATCAATTGTATCGTTCGCCAATCACAAACAACGTTTGGATAGCTACGGGGTCGCCCTCAAGATTTGGTATACCATGAGGCGGCTCTTCTGTTGAATAGATTGGAGACTGCTGTTAATGTTTTACGGTCCCTGGTCGACCTTTGCATAACAGATGACACTGATGATCATCATTTGTCAGTGGCGGATCCAGGGGGAGGGTCGGGGGGGGTCCGGACCCCCTATCAGACCTGTGTCTCCCATGTGGTTCATAACAATAATAGAATAAAATTGACTGATTGTCAAGTTTTGGGCTCAAGTCAAGGTTTTGTCTTTTTGACTCTCAGGAATGCCGGAAATGGCGTTTTAGAGGGTAAAATCGGAAACATTTTCCGGGGGACATGCACCCGGACACCCCCCCAAAAAAGCCCCCCCCCCCCCCCCCCCCCCTTCAGAAATTCCTGGATCCACCTCTGTTTGTCAATCTTGCGGGAACTATGTAATGTGACATGTTCAACCAAATTCATATTTTTTGGAACCACAAAGTTATTGGGATGTGTCGCAATACCGTAAGTTTACCAGATTTCGCAAGACGGGAAAGAAATCTTACTGGAAACCCAGTACGCCCTTTATTCATATTTCCGCCAGCAGTTATAGAAAACTTGCACGCAAGTGGTTTTTATAGCTGGACAGAGATTGCTCGCATGCTTTACGTGTCGCGATGGACAATTTACAGGAGCCCGGGGGGGAGGGGGGGGGTACTCCCGACAATTTAGGAGACCTTAGGATAGGTATGTGCCGCCAAGGTTCTCAAACCCTGACCTTATTTAAGGGTATAAAATCGAGATTTGATACCCTATTTCAGGCCCAATTCAGGCGTGTAGTACAGTTTTAACAGACCATATCTTTTTCGTTTTGCGCGTTGGGGTGGATACTGCAATTTAGTGACCCTATCTAAGGAATATCTAAGGATCACAATACCAAAAATACCAAAAAGGATACCCTATTTGAGGACTGAGCACCTCAAAAACCCTACCCTATCCGTCGGGCGGCACATACCTATATAGCGTATATAAGGGAGTACCCCCCGGGGGGGGGGGGGGGGGCGAGAGAGTACGACCTTCAGGATGTTGGGTGATTTTCAGATCTTTCTGACGAGGAACTTGACTCCTTGATGAGAGGATACATTTCACGACACGGTAATATTACTGGAGAGTCGTACGTCATAGGTTACATCAGGTCTCTTCATTTAAAGGGACAGAATAAGGGAATCTCTAACACGGGTGGATCCTAGAAACACAGCACTGAGGTGGGTGTGTGTCATTACACGTAGGGTATACAGTGTTCCAGGACCTAATTCACTGTGGCACATTGACGGCCACCATTGCATCATTCGTTGGAAATTTGTTGTGCATGGCTGCATAGATGGCTTTTCCAGACGCATCATGTATCTTTTCGCAGCAGACAACAACTATGCTCAAACAGTTGCTACAGTGTTTCAGTGTGCAGCCCAAGAATTTGGTTGGCCATCCCGTGTTAGGGGGGACCATGGCGGTGAAAATGCTGAAGGGGGGGAAGGGAAGGATAACATTGCAGGCTCCTCCACTAGGAATCAACAAATAAAAAGGCTCTGGAGAGAAGTATTTAGATGTACCCTTTTTTAGTTATTATAACAACTAGTTATTAAAAGTATTTTATAATCTCCACCCACTTGCAACTGCTCTGTGGTAGTAGCCAACTCGAAAGCTTGGCTCCTTTGGCTACTACACACTCTTCTCTTGTTATGTTTAATTCAATGTCTAGTTAGCTCTGTTCTTACTTTTTTTTATTTCCTTAATGTTGGTTTATTGTAATAATTGAATAAGTGTGAATAAAAAAAATGAAAAAAATGAAATGAACTTTCTGTTTTATTGTGTTTTCCATTCACTCGAGGACGGTGGATATCTTGATATAGAAAATGAAGTGCACATGATTGTTTTACACTATGTCTTTTTACCGAGAACTAATTAGAACTAATTAACTAAGAGTTTGCCAGGGCTTTCAACCTGCGCCCCATGTGCACAGAGCATAATTGGAGTCTAAACAAAATTTGGAGCAATGAGATGATAAATCCAGATAACGCCAAGCAAACAGCACTGAGAGACCCAGCTGTTGATGACGAAGAACCAGACAACCTAGAGTTTTTTGGAGTAGATCGTAACTCATGGGCCAGTAATTCTAGAGCTGAAAACTTCCACTAATTTGGACCTTATATCTTCTTCTTTGTCATTGGTCGTCAGATCTACTGTTCAGGTAAACAATATGTCATCTTTTCCCAAAGCATAGTTAGGAAAAGCGATTGGAATCTTCCCATCCTCATCCACAAAGTCAGTGGGATCTACAATTTTCAATTCTGGTTGTTTTAGCTTTGCAATTGGCTTAGCATACTGATGGCCAAGTCTTCTACGCTTTGGCTACTGTGACAACGAACCACGTACGGCATCTCCAACCGTCAAGGCATTAGCCCGAAGTATAGCCTGCGAGCAAGCTCTCGGGCTCGGAGTAGATCACGACCGCGACCTCGTCCCACAACATCCGACACAACACTGACAACACTGGCGATTCCAGTTGCAATTTAAGTACTGTGATTTGTGCAGGCTGGTGCACGCTTACGTTACCAATTTAGTGTCAAAAGATAAAGCGAAGTGAAAAATTCTTGCCTACTGTTACTATCACTCCTGATGACAGCACAGCATTCCTCTTTCCACCGCTTCTTCTATTTCATTCAGCGTTAGAGGCTGGCCCGCCATGTTGGTTAATACCAGGTGGTTAAACAAGCGGAAACTCCGCTGACTGCATTGGACCGCAGAAATTATTGAATATAAAATTGGTTTATTGAATATAAAATTGGTTTATTGAATATAAAATTGGTTTATTGAATATAAATTTGGTTTATTGAATATAAAATGGGTTTATTGAATATAAATTTGGGTTATTGAATATAAATTTGGTTTATTGAATATAAATTTGGTTTTATTGAATATAAAATTGGTTTATTGAATATAAAATTGGTTTATTGAATATAAATTTGGTTGTACTGAATATTGCAACAAAACGGCAACCATAGAGGGGAGGGTCGTTACTTTTGCCCTCGCGCAAATTGACACCGTCGGGGGAGCCGGTGCGTGTAATTCGAACGGAAACCACACGCGTGACCTGTCACTTATTTGTCTTTATTTGATAAAGTGCAATTTTTCATCAAGATCAAAAGAAAAGTCTCTTTTTAAAATAAAAATGCTCGAAGGAAAATTATTAAGCTTGTTAAAACCAATGTGCGCCAAAAAAAATCAAAAATCAAAGGTCACGGATATGTATGTGTTTACCGGGAGTCTAGGGTGTACTCTAACTGCACGTCCGATCCAAGAGAGAGGAAGATAGGGGCCTTGGGAACGAGGTTGGTAGACGTTTCAATAACAAATTGATCATTACATGTAAAACAGACCGTTGGCCGTCGGGTGTTGATATGAACGATATGGTCAATAATGTTTAATTTTTATTGGTAAATTGCACAACCTTCTAAAGTCGCTGTCGTAATTTGTCGTATTTTTGAAGCGGAATCGAGCCGTTTCTCGCTGTTCAGAACGTCTCATGTCGGCAATTTTCGGGGCCACGTCGCTTGTCGTTTTTACCAAGGCTTCTTTAAGCCGAGATGTTTTGAAAACAGCTTCGGCTATAAAAGGAAACGAAATCTAATCGCCAGCTCTATTCCTACAAGAGACACCATTCTGCCCGAAGGTACACAATTTTTTAGTTGACGGAAAAAGCGACAAGTAAAATATTTTCATTTGCCTTTTTTACAATAGTCTACCTTAGTGAAGTATTTAGATAAAACATTCCTTTTTTACTGAAGTCTTTTTACTGAACTTATTCACATGCACAAAGTTCTTGTTTTGTCTCATACATCCACATATACACTGCACATATTAATTGGCTGTTTAAAAACATTGCTAGTAAATCAATTTTAATCCCAAATGAAAATCGTTGCAATATGTTTTAGTTTTGTTTAAATATCAATAAATAAAGATAGTAAATATTTTTTAACCTTCGAACATCTTTCCCAAATTTCGATTGATAAGAAAATCGCCATTGTAATGCCATACAAGTCATTGCTTCTAAAATACTGTGACTGATACAAAACACAGAAAATTAACTAAGTAAAAGGGCTCTCTAAAGATAGATTGAATCTAAGTAGTTTTGCCACCCCCATCCCTCCTCATAATTTCCCCCCGTAGCAACCAAATTGGCCTCGGCTCATTCGCTTAATATAATCAAGTTGAAGTTTCCCCTCAGCTGTAAAATGAAGACTATTTTGAACAAATACGCTAAATTAACATGAAAATTATTTACATTCATACTCGTGATTATTTTGTTGCTCATGACTTTTATTGATTTGGTGGCTCGTAAAAGAGCCCTTAAGTCCTCTATGACTGCAATGTCTAACTCTACGATTAGACCTACAGGTATTTTCAATCTTTCAACTTCAATCAACCATTTAGCAGCTTTACACATATTACCTATCACGTCTTTACTACATTTACCTATCAAAGGCACCCAACTTTTCCAATTCTTGTTGTTGTTGTTGTTGTTGTTGTTGTTTATTAACCTTACATTCTCTCGCATTAACGAGATGGCTTTAAGAGCCCTTTGATTAACCACTTTGTACCTAGTTCCCGAATCTTCTTCGGCCATAGTTCAGCCATCGTCTTCACCGGAACCATCTCAACAAAATTCTGCAGCTTCAGCAACACCGCCACCAACACACTCACCAGGGAAACCATCAATGACCCTGCAACCATCACATGCAGTCCATCCTTCTCCCGCCTCCTCCCAACTAGCTGTGTCAAGCAGCCCTCCAGGTAATTACTCTACAAATCAATTTATCATTGTTGCTGTTTTTTTTGTTTTAAACTCGAAAAAACTATGTCCAGCATGCGGATACAGCCACCTGTTATGACGTTACTGTAGGTAGGGCCTGGATCGAACATTAAGGATACCCGCAAGATCTAGTGGCGGGAACTGCGGGAAACATTGGCCACACCAATGAGGACCAAGAAGATGTCCGGCATTCGGCAAGCAGTTTGCGCGATGTGGAAAAATAAATCACTTTGCAAAGTATTGTAAAAGCAAACAAGAAATTAAAGCTACGAATAAATTAACATGCAAAAGCAAACAAACATCTGACAACTCATCTGACTGCAGCGACGGAGAGGACGCGTGCACTCTGCAAACGGTAAACCCTATGGGACTTCCGGACAACAAGCCCCTAAAAAAGTGCGAATTGAAGGCGTTGGCATTACGGTACTCCCGGACAGCGGCGCTACGGTCAATGCTATGGACGAAACAACATTCAAGACATACGACGTAGAGAAGAAAGTGAAGATAAATTAAATAAATCAAAATGTCAAAGACAATCATATGGGGCGGACACAGATGCAAACCTTCTACCTGTGCTGGGAAGCTTTAAAGCACTCACGGAGTCTAAGACAAGAATGAAGCTGGTCACGTGGAAGCTAATAAAAGGAAATACCCAGACAGCCCCGTTGCTCAGCTACAAGGATGGAAAAGACCTCGGAATGATACTGGTGAGCAATGCAATCGAAAAGAAAACCAAACAGTCAGAGGAGACGGGCAACCCAAAGAAGATACTGGGAGAATACAAGGACCGCTTAGAAGGGATTGGAAAGTTAAACGGCATCCAGGTCGACTTGAATGTTGACCCCAGTTTCAAGCCAATTGCACAGCCTCCACGCAAACAACCATTTAGCGTACGCCAGAAAATGGAAGAGGAAATACAACACCTCCTGGACCAGGACATCATTGAAAAGTCAACGAGCTAACGAGATGGGTATCACCACCAGTGGTCACTCCGAAGAAGGACCAAAGCCAGATACGCCTGTACGTGGATATGCGAGTGGCAGATCAAACGATACCCCGCAGGCACACGCAGCCCCCCACGATAAACGACGTGGTCAATGAGCTAAGTGGCTGGACTGTGTTCTCACGCCTGGATATGCGCAAGGGATATCATCAACTGGAGCTCGTGGAGAACTCAAGAAACGTAACGACCTTTTCGACACATATCGGCTTGTACCGATATAAGACAATGAACTACGGTACGAGGTTAGCTGCAGAGATAACGACCAGAGAGAAACCGACGCAAGATCTCAAAGGAGTCTTCAACATAAGTGACGACATCATCGTTCATGGGTGTGTCGTAAGAGAGCATGATGCAAACCTGGAGGCGCTCCTAAAGAAGAGTCGTGAGAAGAATGTCACATTCAATGAGGCGAAATGCGAATTCAACAAAGATCGGGTGGTGTATTTCGGCTTGATGTTTTCAAAAGACGGAGTATCCCCAGACCCCTGCAAGGTGCAGGCCATCAAATCAGCTGGAAGCCCTAGAGATGCAACGGAACTTAACTCGTTTCTGTGCACACGCTTCTTGGAAGCAAGCAAGTATCAGAAGGCGGCAGGCAAACTCGGGGAACTACTAAAAGGAAAGTTCGAATGGAAACAGGAGCACTCGGAGGCATTCGAAGAAATGAAGAACATACTAAGCAGCGACACTGTCCAGGCGTATTACGTTCCTCAAGTAGAACACGAGCTCCACATCGATGGGTGCCCAATGGGGTTGGCCGCAACTCTCACCAAGAGGAAGCCGGGCGAGCAAGTTTGGCAAGTTGTAGAGTATGCTAGTCGGAGCCTCACAGATACAGAGAAACGGTGCAACCAGATCGAACTAGAAGCGCTTGCAGGTGACTTTGGTTGCAGGAAGTTCCACCTGTTCCTGTATGGAAGACCCTTCAAGATGGCGACGGACCACAAACCGTTGGAAAGTGTATTTAACAAGCCGACGCATACGACCTCGATACGGGTACAAAGGATCGCGAACCGTATGATGGATTATGACTTTGTAGTGGAGTATCGACCGGGCAAAGAAAACATATCGGATTACACCTCACGACACCCTATGCAAATACATGAGTGCTCCAAGTTTGAAATGGGAACGACCGAGGACGTACAACACTACGTGAACTATGTGGTAACTTGTGACACGCCCAAAGCTATCACCAAAGACCAAGTGCAGAAAGCCACCGACGACGACCCAGTGCTACAAGCCCTAATAAAATGCATCCATCGAGGCCGGATAGACACAACGGTTACGAGCATACATGCGTACAAACATGTCTTTAGCGAACTTGCGGTGGTGGATGGAATCGTACTGAGAGCGGACAGAATTGTCGTGCCGGCAAACCTCTGGCAGAGGGTGACCGGGATTGCACACGAGGGGCACCAGGGACAAGTACGGACAAAACAGCTGTTGGGGGCGCATGTATGGTTCCCGGGAATGGACTCCCTATACGACAAGTTGGTGTCCACTTGCATCGTCTGTCAAGCCAACACACCATTAACGCATCGGGAACCCCTCAAAATGACGGAGCTACCAGAAGGACCATGGAACATGGTCAGCGTGGACTTCTGCGGACCGCTAGCTAATGGGGGTCTCGCCCTCGTGTTCTACTGTCAATGTGCCAGATACTCAGTAGTTGAATTTGTGGGAGCCACTAGCGAAAAGGCAACCGTCCCGATGATCAAGAGAGTGTTTGTCACATACAGAGTGCCGGAGGAGGTCACATCGGACAACGGACCACCGTTCAATAGCCATAAATTTGAGGAGGACGCACAAGAAGAGGGTTTCAATCATCGAAAAGTAACACCTGGATGGGCGGAAGCCAACGGAGACGTGGAAAGGTTCATACAGAGGATAAAGAAGACCGCACGGATCGCGGCAGAACAGGGCAAACCGGTGCAGGGGAATCAGGGCCTACAGAGCAACACAACACCCAACCACGGGGGTCATCCCGAACAAACTTATGTTCGGGCGGGAGCTGCGAGGAAAATTGCCAGAGGCCTACAGACAACACAAGCACTCGAACGACTTGATGGTCCGTATTCGGAACAGGGAACGTAAGGAGAAAACGAAGAAATACGCCGACAAAAGGAGACACAGCTGTGATGAGAATCAAAGTGGGGGACACAGTGTTGTGCAGACAAGAACGAAAGAACAGCCTAACCTCACTATATACCCGGCCCCGATAGTCGTCATTGGCATCAAGGGAGACATGATTACGGCCAAGAACAACCGGAAGATCCGTACCAGGAACTATGCGGATTGGAAGCTACTGAAGAACGGGTGTAGAGAGACAGTTCCGCGGGACGACTCTGATAATGACTCTGATGATGCCTTTGACCAAGGCGCAGAGCCAGCGGAGGGAATAGAGGTGACGCAGAGTGACACAGAGCAAGGACGGGGTGACAGACCCGAGCAGCCTGGGGCAGAATGTGACACAGAATAAAGACGCTGTGACAGACCACAAAGGAAGTGTACATCCACAAAAAAACACTAAATATAAAGACTTTATTTCCGATTAGCGCCAGTTAGACTAGCACATCACGTGCACAAAGACTAGCACATCACTTGCACAAAGTACACATAATATAAGAACACTAGAAATGAATCTACCGTTTCCCTAGGTTATCAACTCATGTAAAAAGGGGACAGATGCAATGACGTTACTGTAGGTAGGGCATGGATCGAACATTCAGGATACCCGCAAGATCTAGTGGCGGGAACTCTGCTACAAAAGGCGTAATGTATTCGTATTAAGGTGTGATGACCGATGTAGAAAAGAGACAACTTGTACGTGCAGGCCGAATGTCTTACTACGAACCGACAATATTAAACCACCTCTCTTCGCTGCAGCCTGCTACAGGCATTCCAGGTATTAACGCAAAAAGAGACTTTTCGCACGCGTGTCATTAGATAATGCACATTATATTTATTAGTCTTTGTTTTTCTTTATTTTTATTTCACAAGTTTAGGATAACTAAATTTACTGGTCTAAATGGCCAAACTGCCCTTCTGGTAACATTAATTCGATAACTGTATTTATTACTTTGTTGATCGCTTGTAAATAAGAAACACTAGTCAGGGAACCAATCGCATGCAGACATCACCGTGCCCTCTTTTTGTTTTTCTTCGTAGTTCACGGTAACTGGAGTAGCTGGTCTTTATGGCCAAACTGTAACAAGCCGTGTAATCAAGGATCCAAGACAAGGAAGCGACTGTGTGATAACCCAGAACCAGCTAACGGTGGAAGAAACTGCGAAGGGCCAGCAACCGAGAGCGAACCCTGTAACCCTGACCCATGTCCACGTGCGTATATTACATTTTTGAAAAACAAATAAAATAAAAAAGGTACTGCACAGAAGTTATACATGTTTTTATACTCATTGATTAAGAGCATACAGTTAATTCAAGATCGTATAGAATTTGAATACGACGCCATATGTACAGACAAATTTATTTCTAAATGTTATCGTGATATTGAGATCGGATTAACCCTATTTTGCCTGGCGGGGGGCAAAGTGCCCGCGCTAACTTTCAACATCCATAACTTCTTTAACGTGTATTCAAATGCATCAAACTTTGTGACTTTTTCTAAAATTCATCTCGCAACAATTTCATGTCATTTTATTGGTCAGGTGACTTGATGTTTCCATGTCAACAAGATTTTGACAGGCATGTTTTTTGAAATTTGTATATCTTTACCGTTGAATGAAGAAAAACAATGTTTATTGGCAGTTTTGATCAATTTTGAGTCAATTTGGACAGTTTTTAAGAGGTTTCTGTAAATTTAAGAAATCCACGATGGCGGATTCAAGATGACGGTCGTATAACTAATTGCCTAATAACTACGTCATATGACGTCACGTTCCATTGTGCGTACTTCAAAGGAGACAGTTTTCTACGTATTCCCTTTAGGTTTCATTGTCATATCCTTAATATTGTTGAAGTTACAAGGGGGGGGGGGGGGTGCAGAATGTGCCCTCCTCCGCAGGCTCAGGAACTTAAAAAAAGCCTAGGCAAAATAGGGTTAAGATTTTAAAATCAGAATCTATAGAATGGCGATGAATTAATACAATGTTGGTGTGGTGTCCAATTTGATTTTTACCGACTAAATAATTGTAGATGTGGATGTAGATGTAGATGTAGCTCTTAGCTGGCAAACTATCCCGACTGCTTTTGTTCATTAATTTACAATTGTATTGCGTAACTTTCAAAAAGCTAAGAAATTGAAATAATTAATGCCCTCATAAAATAGTTTCCCGAACCCGAAAAGTTATGGTGACTTTCAAGACACGGACCCCAGCACAACATATACTCAGTTGCAGTGCGGGTTGCGCATGTAGTTCATGCATGTAGTGGATGTAGTTCATGTAATGCATGCAGTTCATGCATGTAGTGCATGTTGTGGATTGCGCTTCACTTTCGCACACCACGATTGTGCAGGATAAGTCAAACGCTGCAAAAAGGTTTTCGATCCAGAAGGGGTGTAAGCGTGAAAACGAACATTATCTAGGTTTTCTTGTGTTCTGCCGTTCTTTAGAACTATTTCATTGCTTTGTGGATTTCAAATTGTTGTTCTTTCTTTCAAAAGGGAAAAATTTCCGAATTCTATTCATCTTTGACGGCACGGTAATAAGCAAATAATTGAATGTGAGGAATGAAATCTGAATTAACTTTTTACTTATAGCTGATGACATAAATTATGATGTCAAGTTTACAGCAAAAACCTGGTCTGCTGACCTGGCTGTCAAGGGAAGCTCAGGTTTCAAAGACTTGGAGAACAAAATTGTCCAATATGTAAGTTACCTTTGTCTAGCTTTAAGAAACACTGCGTGCCAATTTGGGCGCAAGATATTGTCGTTTTTATGCCTCAGTTCCAAACACGTGGAACGAAGGTAAATTAGAAATTTTGTGTCATCAGAGCACAAAAGTGCCAATATGACGTAGCCCGAAATTGCAATAGGATGCTGATTGGCTAGTAGGCATTTGTCGTCATGCGTTAGCCATTGCTAAACGAATTGAACCACTATTACCTCATCTTATCCACCCTGACCAAACGGGTTTTGTAAAAGATAGATACATAGGTGAAAATATTAGGCTTATAAGTGATGTCATGGAGCAAACTAACAAAGACAACATCCCTGGTATTCTTGTGTCACTGGATTTTCGTAAAGCTTTTGATACATTGGAATGGTCCTGTATACAACATTCATTGAAAGTGTAAAACTTTGGAGAAGGCCTAAGAAAATGGGTCAAGGTGTTCTATAGCGAGATCGACATCGAGCAGTTAACAATGGATTCGCAACTAAGTGGATAAAACCTTCTACTGGAGTGAGGCAAGGCTGCCCACTCTCCCCATATTTGTTTATTCTCTTAGCAGAAATAATGTCTAACAAAATTCGCCAAAGTAATGAGGTCCATGGTATTTCTTTGTTTAGAAATGAAATTAAACTGAGTCAGTTTGCGGATGATACAAACCTTTTGTGTTCTGATTTAATATCAGTGGAAAATGGGTTGCAGCTTATAAGATCCTTTGGTGAAATTTCAGGGCTACAACTAAACATTGGAAAGACTAAAGCAATGTGGCTAGGCAAATTAGCCAACCAGAAAGACAAACCATTAAGTCTAAAATGGGTTGATAACCCGACGAGAATATTAGGAATTTTTTTTCTTACGATAGTAAAGGAAATAACAAACATAACTTTGATATTAAAGTCCAAAGACTTCAAACAAATTTAGATATGTGGAGATCTAGAGACTTAACGTTGTTTGGAAAAGTTTTGATCATTAAGGCCCTATATGTATCACCGCTGATATTCTCTGCTTCAAACATCGATGTCCCAAAAGAGTTTATAGGAAATGTGCAAGGTCGTCTTTTTAAATTTTTATGGAAAAACAAACAAGACAAGATAAAAAGGACGAGTCTTTATCAAGATTATGAAAAAGGTGGACTACGTATGATTGATATGGGAAATATGATAAAAGCATTACGACTAGTATGGATTCCTAGACTCTTAAAGAAAGGACATTTCAATTGGAAGACAATCCAGGACTACTATTTTAAGAAATGTGGTGGCCTTGATTTTTTACTATCTTGCAACTATCGAGTGAAAGACTTTGAATAACTACCTCGCTTTTATAAGGATATTCTACTCTTTTTCGATGAACTGAAAACCCTATATGGTAATACAGACTCGCGTGATATGATTCTCTATCATAACAAAGAGATATTAATTGGAGCAACGCCTTTCTTTTTTCATGAATGGTTTAGTAAGGGAGTTAAGACGGTTGTGGACCTTTTGGATAGTGATGGAAATATCCTGCCATTCAATGAATTTAAATCTAAATATTCTTTGGAAAAGACCAACTTTCTTCAGTACTATCAAGTTGTCAGCGCTATTCCAAACCATCTTTTACAAAAAGGTAGAGAACTGATAGCTTTTTCTGATGGAAATATAATGAATGATGACTTAACTTGCTTTCCTCTCGATGAAAATAATAATATAAACTTGTTGAAAACAAAATCAAAGGACTTTTACTGGCTGCTTGTCAACAAATTACGCACAAATCCACAAACCGGACCTAAACGGTGGATTAAATCGATCAATCCTGAAAACATATGCTGGAAAGAAATTTTCCAATCAGTTCATAGAATGTGTGTGGAAAACAAATTACGCGAGTTTCATTTTAAATTCATTCATAGAATTATTGTGACCAAGAAGGAACTTTTCAGGTTCAAGATTAAGGAAGATAGTGATTGTATTTATTGTGGAGAAGAGGATTGTATTGATCACAGCTTTATAAGTTGTCAGTTCACTGTGTCTTTCGCTCAGAAGGTTTTGCAATGGTTTAATACAACTCACAATTCTGCATTCAATCTTAACACTGAGGAATTTTTATTTGGGCTATCTACTGTATCTGATGTATTACAGAAAAAAAATAAATTACACTCTACTGTTTTTGCGTTACTACATTTATAAAAGAAAACTCCAGAATGATTCATTACTGATCTCTGATTTTATAAAAAAAAAGTAATGTACAAATATAGAATTGAACTCTATTCATAAGTCAATAAATCTTGATCTGTAAACTAATTAAAAATTCAATCTGTTATTTACCCCCTCTATATCTAGGTGTACTTCAATCCAAATGTTGTAACATTGTATTTCTCTTTTTTGTTGTTGTTGTTGTTGATTTTGTTTGTACTTGTAATATATCTTGTTTGTAAGCTTGGTTTTGTAAAATGCAAAATAAAAATTTAAAAAAAAAGTCATGCGCTTTCCGAATATTTAATAAAATCCCATAATTTTATAAATTGAAGTACGTGGCGTCAAACGTTGGTACCCTATACTGTTTTCAAAACACTGACCTCAGTTCGTTTCCTGGATAACTTGTTTTAGTTCCATATTAAATATTGCCGTGGGTTGATGAACGTAAACGGTATTCAGTTCACGGACATGTCAATGACTGTTACGTGCTGATCAATTATTTATATTTTATCAATTTTAATAACAGGTGACAAATTTTTACAGCACAAAGTTTCAAGAGGTAGTTTGCAAAGTGTTATGGTTCAGGTAATTTGAACTTTTTTATTAAATTTTAGTTGTTTAATTTCGAAGTGTCTGTCAACGAGATACTTATCATGTCACTTTTAACTCGTCATTACGCGAGGCGTTGAACGAGTTACATCAATGGGACAGAATTTCACACCATCACGTGATTGGTCGATCGGCTGTTCACGTGGAGCCCGCAACATGTAATGGTTATCTGCCTTACGCATGGGGACGTCGTTAGAGGGAGGAGAGGATGGGGAGTTGCACTCAGGGTTTGGGGGATCGTTGGAGCAAAACGCCTAGGAGAGGGAGGATCCGAAGAGTGTTTGGTATTCAGGAGTTGGATCATAGGAGTTTTTGATTTTACAGCGTGAATAATAGCACCGTCTAGTAAGTAATCAAAAACGTCTCTCAAAGCTATCAATGCGCCTTGCATTTTTATACTTTAGTCAGTCATCAAACACGACACATTTGTTGTGCTTTTTCCGAGGCACATGTGCAATTTGTGGATCGAGTAATGATGTGCAAACAGGTTGGTTGAAATATTTACGTTAGGCGGGTGTTATCCCAGTACTCAACATTACCTTGCTTTCTCAATCAGTTTTCCATTATATTATTTTTTATCTTTATCCCCAAATATCCTTTCTTGTTATTTGAGATTTTCAGCTTCATAAAATACCAAACAATGAAGAAACCCTTGTCTTGAATCGTAGCTGTGACTAGCTGTTGAAAAAACTAAGGAAGCCAGTAATACTCACGTTTTAAGTGTCTTCGCTGTAAAATAATACTCAATAAATTTCGTTTAGTTATTTAATGATATGTTTGTTTGTTTGTTTTCAGGGAAGGAAGCGTTATTGTCAACTTCAATGTTACTTACATGGCAGTGGACTCACTACAGATCATCGCATTGCAAGAGCAAATTGACAGTGGAGGAATTTTAGGTGGCTATTCGGCAGCGTTACTAAACATTTCAAGCAGTAATGGTAAGTATGTAATGGCAAAATATAAGATATATTAATTAAACAATGTCGTCCGAAACGCCTTCTATGATGTACGTTTTGAAGGAAAACGAACAAGGAGGAGGCTGAAGATGCCGAATACAACGATGACAATGACGATGGTGATTCAGTGGAATCCAAAGGTGACGATGACGATTGCGGTGAACGATTACTGTGATAATAAAAATTAGGATGATGCTAATGGTGATGATGATGATTGTGATGGTGATGATGATGATGATGATGATGATGATGACCATGAGGATGATAATGGTGATAATGATGATGATTATGATGATGATGGTAGTCAATATAAAACACAAAACGGCATACCTAAGAAACTATTCAAAACATGTTAGTTGTCCATTGTTCGACTAAAAATGAGTTTCGCAGTAGTTTTAATTAATTCCTTTGTTCAATGTTGTCAAATTACTATTTCTCGGTTACCATTTCAACGTGTAAATTTGTTTTGTTATTTTTACCTTTGCTACTTTTTTACTTCTTTTTTTCTTTCGTTTTACTTTTTTTTGACTTCTTCTGACTTCTTTGACTTCTTTTTTACTTCTTTTACTACTTTTTACTTTTTTACTTACAGTGCCAGGTGAAGCGCCGGTGATACTAGAAGCAACAAGTCCCACGTCAACGACTATCGACGTCAAATGGACCGAGGTCACACAGCTAAATTCAGCTAACCTAAAAGGATATGGTATCGTGTACAAGAAAATAGGCGAAACATTCCAAGTAGGCTTCCTTAAATCCGTGCTCCCGACACCTCGAGAAGCAACATTGGAGGATCTGGAGAAGTTCACAAATTATACAATTCGCGTGTTTGCCTTTTCGAGTCTTGGAAACGGAGTTTCAAGCCAGCCATTCTCTTTGCAGACTCAAGAAGATGGTAAGCTTAGAACGTTGATAGCCGGCAGAGTCTTCATAAAGCTTTGGTAATCTGCCGTAGTGAATTTAATAGCGACGTCCAGTAATCATTATCAAACGTGACTGAGCTTGCCGATTTTTCAGAATATCCACCACGGAGAAAATATTTTATAAAACGACGCATAGCGGACTGCTTTCTTTGTTTTGTTTTCTTTTGTTCGGCTTTTCTTTTTGTTTGGAAATTCGAGATTCTTATGAAACACTCGTTCTTAGATAGGTTTGATTTATTTTCTCAAACTGACCATTAAATAAAAAAAAATAAATAACAACGCTTCACCACACACATAATGACTGTACCCATTGCATAAAAACTAGTCAATTGCATAAAGACTAGTCAAACTATGGATTTAATTGAAAATCTTTATGAAACACCCTTTTGGAATGTTTCATATATATTCCAAACTTACGATTAAGTAAATAAAATACGAAAACACTCAGCCTACACGTTTGTCTGCACCCACTGCGCAAAAATAGGAGTAAACAGAAATAAATAATATTGGTACAAATAAATATTTATTACATCACAAATGTTGAACCGTGTGTTATAGGCGTTAGGCCCATGATACAAGGTTCAACATTCTTGATCAACGGCTGCTCAACAAATGTTGAACAGTGTTTCATGCCATTCAATTGTAACATGTTGAACTTTGATGAACGAAAGCAGAAACAGGACCTATTCCATTCAACAAGTTGCAACTTATTAAAACGACATAGTCAATCGTTTTATAATGTTGAATGTGTTTTCTACTCATTCAACAAGTTGAAACATCGTCTAACATTTGTTGAGCAGCAGATGTTGACCGACGGTTTAACCGTGTATCATTCGCTTAACATTCTTATTGCTACAGTCCCCAGTCAAACTCCACCGAACACCATTGTCCAGTCAACGAGTTCAAGCACAATTGATGTTTCCTGGGAAGCAATCGATCAGGCCTTCGTACATGGAATACTCCTGGGATATGAAGTTAGATATGCTAAGGATGATGGCTCACCTAAAACTAAGACCCTGGATCCTGACACTAACAAAATAACTTTAAGTGACTTGGAATACTTCACGAAGTACAAGGTGGTAGTATGTGCCAAGACTTCCAAGGGCTGTGGCAAGGAATATTCCGCCATTTCTTACACGTGGGGCGATGGTAAGTGATAGATAAACTATTAGCAATAGATATGTATGTTTATTTACAATGCAAGCCGCAGGCGAGGCTTATTTCCCTTTGCAAGCTTTCTACGCAATCATTAGTAATACACTTTTACCAAGGTCTGTTCGATTCAACACTAGTGACCATGCACAGTGGCGTTCTATTTAACAATTAGATTATAAGTTTGAGTTTTTATCGTCAACTATCACCCATAGAAATCAAAAGCCCACTAGACGTTTAAAACTTGACAAGACAGGCTAATCACTCTACTGACTTTCTGCAACAGGATGGATAGCTAGTACCGTAGCCAAAAAGAGAACGGCGTTCGTGACATAACGCTAGTAGATTTCTACTAATATATATTAGTGTGAAAACAGTATTTTACATCTTTAAAGTGCCTATGAAATGACAGTTTAGATCCGCTTTTTATACTACGCAATTGAAGTCCATGTTCCACTTATTGATAATTTTTCGATTTACGTTATGGTCAACCGCGCAATCTACTTTTTTCTTACCTCAAAGTTGACCATATATGAGCCACAAATTTTGGACAACAAGTTGGCGGCCAAAATTTGCAAATAAGGACTTGTGACGTCAACAGTTGTGCAGACCTCCGTAGTCAACACGGTCCGGGCAAAATTCATCGTCGGAAGACATTTCCAACTGAACAAGACTGCTAAAAATATAGCTAAAAAAGTGGTTAGTTCACGAGAAATAATGAAGCGATTGAAACCGACACCACATCTTTGCACAGCTAATTACGTCACCATGTCATTTGCTTCTGCTTCTGTTTTTAGCTGTAAGGATCAGTTTGCCGTTTCTTTCGTTTCACTTTAAGTATTAATCCTGATCTAAGTCTGGAAACCCAGATCCGGCAATTCTCAACGGTTTGTTGCAGTGATCGTGCATGCTATGTTTCTTTGCATACTAGTTCCAGGCCCCAGAACACGAAAAAAGCATTTTTGATCAGCTTTGGACGCCGAAAAATACTTTTCGTTGCTTGACCATAACTTAAATGTCTTATCTCCCTCCCTCAGCTTTCGTAATATTTTCCTTTGCGCGCTTCCCATCCTTTGCTACTCACTATCTTAACACATAAAATAAGCTAGTTTCTTGTAAAATTTGTGTCTTAACAGTTATCCTTTTTCTTTCTAGTTCCTGACAAGCCACCACAGAGTCTTACAGCTGATAATCTTACCTCAGAAGCAACCATACCTGTGCAATGGAGTCCTGTACCTAATGGTCATGTAAACGGGCTTTTGATGGGTTATTCCATAAAGTATCAAAGAATTCGGACCGCCGAGAGATCAGTGTTTGATCGCACAGAGGAAGAAACCATGATTGTTAAACCAAACCAACGTTCTATTCTTCTTCCAGTTCAAACTTATTCAACGTACAGTATTAAAGTGGCAGCATTTACCCAGGCAGGAATGGGGCCTTATACTGAATATGTGTATGCTGGTAAGTTGTCACTCATGTGGACTTTAACTGGGATAGACGTTTCAAGAAATATGTACCGGACAGAACAAGCAAACTTATACCACCACCGTAGAACCTTCACTTGGATTTCTTCTGGGCAGCGATCTATTAACCTCATTTTATTTTCAATGCTTTGATCCTCCACCTTAAATTTCTTTGATTTGCAGCAAAATATATTTGTAAAGTAAATTGGCCAAAGAAAATGTACAAAACAGAACATTGGGTCAGAAAAACGTTTCGTTTCACACGCCTGTAATCACAACTTTGTTGGCATGCTAACGTCAAAATGTGACCAAGGAAAAATCTGAACAGCTACTGAAAGCCTTGGGTTAGAGTTATTCACTTGAATTACTATGGATTGGTTAAAAAAGATGTCAGTACGTATCAAATGTTTCGAGGTGCAAAGTTGTCTACTACTTTAAGCCCCAAGTCAATAAACAATCGATAACTAACTCAAACTTAACTAACTTAAATTGCATTCAATGCTTAACTCATAATCAATTGAATGTGCCCTAGACCATCATAAGATTCGTCTTTATTTTATTATTATTATTATTATTATTATTATTATTATTATTATTATTATCTTCATAAATGAACTGGATGATCTTTTTCCGAATTGTTTCCTAAGGGAGCGGGTCATAGCCCATGACCAAAGGTCCCCGAGGGTTTTCTCTTTACTCTAAAACACCAAAACTTTTCTCAAAATCCTCGCAGTTCCCAGTAGTGTAGGCTTCTGAAGAAATGAAATACTAATTTTAACATTCAACTTTGCCAACCACTTGTCCAAATTTTTTGTTACACTTCCCAATGATCCGACAACAATTGGAACCACCTGTACAGTTCTCATGTTCCATATTCTATTAATTTCTTTTTTAAGATCCTGATACTTTTCAACTTTCTCATTCTCCTTTTCACCAATTCTTTTATCCGCTGGTACGGCAATATCAATAATAGTGCACTTTCTCTCCTCCTTATTTACAACTACAATGTCCGGTCTTCTGGCTTCAATGACATGGTCACACTGTATGTTCACATCCCAGAGTAATTTAACATCGTCCTTTTCACTTACACTGTCTGGTGCGTGTTCGTACCACTTATTATTATTATTATTATTATTATTATTATTATTATTTTTTATTTTTTTTTTTTTTTACAAACAGAGAGCTGCCGGTGCCCCAAAATTTTGTACACAAACTACTGGTCAACATTTCCATATCTTAAGGTTACGGACGACGGTAAACTCGAAGGACTTTTTACCGGAATCGTTACAGACATGGTACACACAGCTTGCGGGTATTGTCCCGCTTACGGCGATACAACAATCGAAATAAAAAGGAACGGCAAAGGAGGTCGTGCAGCCAAAAAAGGCATCTTAGAGGTCCTTGCAGACTTTGATGAGGTTCCACAGATTATGTTTCCGATCTACGGTAACCAGTACGTCACAACATACATGGGAGATAATGCTTATATCAACCTTGTGGAGTCCCCTGGGATAGCTTTTATTGCAACTGCTAGGCCCCCCGGTGAAGCTGCTACGAACATGATAATGGCAGTATTGGGAACCATTCCTTTGATGGTGTTGTCGGCATGCTTTGCTTTTATATCTGGGTTTGTTATTTGGCTTTTGGTAAGTAAAAGTACGTAGAAAGTATTTCAAAATAACAATTGGTTATAGACCGTCCTGATTTTAAGCTTCCGTTATAACATAGGACACCTATTGACGCGGTAAGCACAAGAAACCAACTCCGTGTTATGACCAGCAATACATTGTACATATGCGTATGGCAGACATCAAGTGAATGAAATTATCGGCCTATTTTCTTTAATTAGAGGTTTCCGTTAACACATAGATACGATTAAAAGGTGGTATTATCGAAAATTTTATATTTGCTATATTCGTTAACATATTATAACCGTTATCAGGAGAATCCAGGTCATGTGACCGAAGCTTGAGAATAAGAAAAAGTTAATGCAACTGATACAAAGGGAGGATAACAAAATGCTTTCCAATTTTGACAAAGATTAGAGAAGTGAGTAAGTATAGAAGGGGCCCGTTTCTCGTTTTTTTTTGGATTGAATCTCATTAGTGTGAGGTGGAAAACATTCATATAGGTCACGTCTTGAGCCATTGTCTATTGTCTTAAGGATACATGTTTGTCAACACTTGGTCAAAATATTGTAGTTTAATACATTGCTGTTATGTTCACTACGAAACGCCGTTTTTATAGATCGTTTTTGATTGTTTTTGCATTACTAAACCGTTCTTGATTAGTTAATTATTAATCTAACATCAGTAAATTATTAGTCAAAATCTAGTCATAGATTAGTTAAGGATTAGTAAAAAAAGTCAAAAATTGGTCAAAGATTAGTAAAATTATATTAGTCTGTTCTTCATTAATTCCCTCGTTCACCCGTCGCCCCCGTCGCCCCCCGTCGCCCCCGTCGCCCCCGTCGCCCCTGTCGCCCCCATGACGTAAGCCAGTGTTAAAAGCCTAAGGGTACCGGACTAATATATATAGATAGCCCAAGCCTAACAGCGTCGCACTTTGAACAAGCTTAATTAAGGTGAAACTTAACCAAGGTGAAACTTAACTAAGGTGAAAGGTTGGAAGCACAAGAATAAAGATTGACGAACGGGCTATTTTCAATTTAAGCAATTCTCAAAAACAGTATTACGCGACTGTCTGCACAGTACATTTTTATAGACCGTACAAAAGTTCACAAAAACAACTTTTCTCTGTCTAGAATAACTAGTAACGCTAGTTTCCGAATAAAATACAGTTTTTGTTTGTCAAAAATTGCCCGAGAAACTGATTTGAAAATCAAAAATTGCAAAAATACACAAACATATTTGCATAAGGCGATACGAGTGAAGATAGAACTGTACTATAAAATCAAAGTCTTGTTTTGTTTACATAAAATCGCTTTTCAAACTATCTAATGAATGAACAAACACATAAAAATGGACAACACAATCTTATTTCGAAACAATTTATTCAAATCTCCATTAGTTTACGTTTAAAAGCAAAACGCGTACCATTTAAGCTTAATTATAGCTCATCGAGTTCAAGCTTTCTTCGATGAAATTCAAGAGATCGATACAACTGAATTTAAGCACGTTTTAAAACCAATTCTCCAAAACTAACAATAACACCAATAAAAAGTCACCACAGATTGATATCAACATAATTCTCATCGAAAACTTAATCTGTTTTACCTTTAAGTCCCTCGCTTGTTTGGTTCTGAAATCCGTAGAAAACAAATATCTCCCGCATTGATAAAAACGTAATACATGAAGTTCCTCGAAGCAAGATTTCATCCCTGAAAGCTTGTCTTTTTCCACTAAAGCGGCTTCTGAGTATCCCTTAATTAGTATCCTTGTCTTGAGTAGCAAACCGCGAAATATTAAGGGAAATAACGCCTTTAATTTCAACGGTTTTCTCCGCTTAGTAAATTCACAGCAATGAACAGAAGACAATACAAAGAACTGAACTAGAGACAATTAGACGCTAATGAGTTATTTTTCCTCTGTCAAGTGACAATAGGAACATTTTTTCGCGGTTACGTAATGCCGCTTTGTTTCTCGTGTAATCCAAAAATATTTAGGCAAAATCGCTTAAAAAAAATAGGTTTCTTTTGTCAGTGTTTTTTAGTAGAATAATTTCTTCTTTCGCGACGAGTTCAGTTGTAATTCACTTTCGGTCATCGAGGACTTCGCTTGGACATTCGTATCGAGGACTTTGTTTGGACAATCGTGTAATCGTGATCGAGGACTTCATAAAAACCTTTGTATGGTCGTAATCGAGGACTTTGAGAGGACATCTGTATGAACATATCTGTAGTTTAATATTTTTGTTAGGAATAAAATGTGTCTGGAACACATTTTTTGGTAGCAGAGCGAGGTTCTAAAATGATGGCGGTGGACGGGACGCGCGTGGACGAAGCGGCCGAAATGGACGTGGCGGACGAATTGGAGGAGAGAATCGAGAGTCTTAAGCAACAAAAGGCGAAGGATAAATCGGCGTTCACCAAAACAAGAAACAAGTTACTGGGTCTATTGGATGACGAAGAATATCCAAGTCGACGAGAGGTCAGGGCGATTTGTAACAAGTTGTCGGAGGTACAGGAATGCGCTTTGGACACGATGCAAAGATTATCGCAAGAATATCTAAGTCTAAAGGACAAAGAGAAGCGTCGAAAGATCGGCGAAGAAATGGACAAATTAGAGTCAGAGTATTCGGAAGCTAACAATCGAGCTCAAGAGTATCTGGACAATCGAAAGGATGAATTATCGAGTTTAGCGACGGATGCATCGGAAAACACTCGCCGCCGTCGAATTGAAGAAGTTGTAGCACGGAAAAGCGAAGAAAAACCAGTTCAGGAAGATCGACTCCAGCGTGAACAAGACATCGCTCGTCAAAAAGAAGATTTCCAGGGATTGCATCGCGCGTATCGTTTTCGTTTATCTGATGAAGACGAGCTTCACGATTTAAAGGATTCAGAAAGGAAACCGGAGTTCAAGGGACCGAGTGCATTGAATGTATTCACGGGAAGATCGACAGACAGTCGTTTCAAACCATCGCTTGGTCAAGACATGTGGAGTCAACTAAAGCGAGTGTCAATTCCCGTCTTTAATGGTGACAAGAGATTGTATGAAAGTTGGAAAACTGCGTTTATCGCATGTGTGGATAAGGCGCCTGCTACACCGGAATACAAGCTTCTTCAACTGCGTCAATATTTGTCTGGCGAAGCGTTAAAGGTTGTGGAGCCTTTAGGACATTCTGCAGCAGCCTATGAAGCGGCTAAAGAAAGATTAGAACGAAAATTTGGCGGGAAACGACGTCAGATTGCCTTGCATCTGGAAGAATTGGATAACTTTAAGCCTCTTCGCCCTGGATTCGCAAAGGATCTCGAGAGATTTGCAGACCTGCTAGACGTAACTGTTGTGAACTTAAAGGAAGCCGGGCGGCATGATGAATTAGGAAGCGGTTCGTTGTATCTCAGTTTGTGCAAGAAGTTACCAGAGTCGATGCTAGCCCACTTTCATCGGTGGATTCATGAAAATGCTCGTTGGCAATCAGTAGAAACACTTAGAGAGTTCATCATCCAGGAGGCAGAATTTCAGACAGTGGCATTTGAGACCATTCATGGTTTAAGCAAAAGAGGACACAAGAAAGACAGTGGGCACACTTTCTTCGGCAACGCTCAGAAATCGTCTGGAAACCAAGTAAAGGCTGGATTCCGTCCGTGTAAAGTGTGCAGTGGTCATCATGGAGTGTGGCGCTGTGACAAATTTAAAGCCATGAGTCTTCAAGAGAGATGGAAGAATGCTAAGAATCTTAAGCTGTGTTATCGTTGTCTCGGAGGGGACCACAGTGGAGAAACGTGCGTCAGGTCGTGAATTTGTGGGATCAACAATTGTAAGAGCACTCACAATCGATTGCTGCACAAAGACTCTGTGCCGGCGGATCAAGGTGAACAGTCGAACTCTCGAGTTCGTCATGAAGGGGAACAAGGAGCATCAGGTGGCTTCGAACCTATGGCAGAGCGCGAAACTATGAAAGCAATGGTTCTTCTTCCCCCCGAGGAGCCAGTTGAACAGGAAACAGAGAGATCACACACCACAATGACGACCCATGAAGAACAGTCGAGATTTGTTGCACTGCGAACAGTTCCAGTGTTCTTGAAGAATGGAAATCGCAGGATTAAAGTGAATGCCTTACTAGATGAAGCTTCCACCAAAACGTATTTAAATGCTGACGTGGCTGCTGAGTTGGGACTTCAAGGGCAGGTCCAGAAAGTAACCGTGAATGTCTTAAATGGACAGACTGAGACTTTTGAGACAACGCCTGTTGAAGTCGAGCTGGAGAGCATGAGTGGAAATGTGAAGACAAGGATCAGTGTATTTACAGCAGAACGTGTAACTGGAAACATGAAGGTTGTTAACTGGGCAAAGTATGCTTCAAAGTGGTCTCATCTGCAAGGCCTAAGTTTTCCACACCCAGGCATTCGCCCAATTGTGGACTTGCTGATCGGTGTTGATTACGCTGAACTACACTACTCATTCAAGGATGTTCGTGGCCAACCCGGAGAGCCAGTTGCAAGACTAACACCGTTGGGGTGGACATGCACGGGAGCTGTTGATGGACTCAAAGGAGGTGACCAGCAGTCAAGTTTCGCGCAAACCTTCTTTGCAAGGGAACAATCGGACACCGATGAAATACACTGTTTACTCCGTCAGTTTTGGGAAATTGAAAACTCTAGCACCACACGTGATCATTGCATTTTGAATCCAGAGGAGCAGTCTGCGTTAAAGCAAGTTCAAACGTCTCTTAAGTACACAGACGGTCGATATCAAGTGGGAATCCCATGGAAAGAAAACGTCCCAGATCTGCCAGACAACTACGGCATGGCGTATCGAAGATTATGTAACACCGAGAAACGTTTACAAAAGAACCCAGAGATTGCAGCAGCGTACTCAGAGAGCATCAATCAATATCTGGAAAAGGGCTACATTCGGAAGGTCGAGCCAACCGAAGAGAGACCAGCAAAACGGTGGTACTTGCCTCATTTTCCCGTTGTACGACCGGACAGAGCAACGACAAAGACGCGCATTGTCTTCGATGCCTCGGCCAAGTTCGAGGGAATCTCCCTTAATGACGTCATCCACCAGGGTCCAAAGTTGCAGAGAGATTTAAATGATGTTCTGCTTCGATTCAGAAGACACCCTGTTGCACTCATCTGTGACATCGCTGAAATGTATTTAAGAATTGAAGTTGCACCGAAAGACCGATCATGTCAGCGGTTCTTGTGGAGATCCTTGGGTCAGCAAGAGGAACCAGGTGAATACGAATTCAACCGAGTTGTCTTCGGGGTCAACTCATCGCCATTCCACGCTCAGTTTGTCTCTCAGTCACACGCGGAGAAGCATGAAGATGAGTTTCCATTAGCGGCAGAGACGGTGTCAAAGTCAACCTACATGGACGACAGCATGGATTCAGTGCTGGACGACAATCAAGGCATCGAGTTGTACAGGCAGTTAAATGAGCTATGGAACAAAGCTGGAATGCACGCCCGAAAATGGTTGTCTAATTCACCCAAGGTTCTAGAGAAGATACCTATCGAGGACAGAGCGACAGAAGTCAATATTAATCAGGAGCCCCTACCTACTGTAAAGACGCTTGGAGTTACGTGGCTTCCAGAAGAAGATGTTTTCACGTTCAAAGCAAATCCACCTGCTAAGGACTTTCAGCTTACAAAACGAAATTTCCTGAAGAAGATCGCTACACTGTTCGACCCAGTCGGCTTCTTGGCACCATTCACCATTCGAGCTAAAGTCATGATGCAGGAAATGTGGGTTGCAGGCGTTGAATGGGACGAGCTGTGTCCAAGAGAGTTGATTCACAAGTCACTAAAATGGTTCTGTGAGCTGGAAGAGTTGTCAACAGTAAAAGTGCCTAGATGTTTACGACTTGGAGCAGAAGAAGCTTTGCTGTTCGAGACTTTACACACCTTTGTGGATGCTTCACAAGATGCATATGGAGCTGTAGTCTATTTAAGAGCCGTCTACAAAAGTGGTTCAGTAACAAGTCGATTAGTTGTGTCCAAGACAAGAGTGACACCTCTCGCGACAACAAGTATACCCCGCTTAGAGCTGACGGCAGCCGTTTTGGGGCTAAGATTGACCGAGTCAGTTTCCAGAGTTCTCAACAGCACAGTGGGTCAGGCAGTCTTCTGGTCTGACAGCATGAACGTATTATGGTGGATAAGAGGAAGAAGCAGAAATTTCAAACCCTTTGTAGCTAACCGTGTGGGAGAAATTCAAAGCTTGACGAATCCAAACCAGTGGCGCCACGTTCCAACCCACGAGAATCCGGCTGATTTCACTACTAGAGGCATGAGTGTATCAAACATGGCCAAAGAGGAAAGGTGGTGGCAAGGTCCTAAGTTCCTTCAACAAGAAGAGTCAGACTGGCCCGTCAATCAAATTGATGCAGACCTGGCGTCAGGAGCAAAGGAAATCAAGAAATCAGTTCAAAACACTTCGCCAACAGGTTGGGCGATGATAGTAGTATAGCAAGATGATCAGTCATGGCATCTCGACCCAAGGCGTTTTTCAAGTTGGACCAAGTTGACACGACTCCATGCTTGGGTTCGTCGTTTTATTGACAACTGTAGAAGCAGAAAGAGAGAAAGCGGAGAGTTAAAGGCGGAAGAGATTGAAGATTCTGAAATTCAAATCGTAACAAATGCACAAAGAGAGGCCTTTGCTGAAGAGTACTTGGCACTCCAACGACAAAGAGAGTTGCCAAAGAAGAGCAAGCTACTCGGGTTACACCCCCGGCTTGACGAGGAGGGCCAAATGAGATGTGACGGACGCCTTAAGTATGCAGAATTCCTACCACAAGATGCACGATTTCCGATAATCTTACCTCGGAAGAACTGTGTAACCCAACTGATTGTGAAACATTATCATGAGAAAGCCAATCACGCAGGTGGCACAAATCAAACGTTGTCAGCGTTATCCGCACGTTACTGGATTATTTCTGGTCGAGAAGAGATACGAGAATGGGAAAAGAACTGCAACGAATGCAAGAAAAGAAAAGCCAAAGCTGCAAAGCAAATCATGGCTCCCCTGCCACAGATCCGACTTCGGGTTTCCTTGAAAGCTTTTGCCCAGTCTGCTGTGGACTATGGCGGACCATTTATCACGGGAGTGGCTGCCTGCACTTAACGTGAGAAGGAAATGGTTAACTGTTGAGCGAGACCTGCAAGTTGGAGACGTCGTCCTGGTAATGTCGCCCAAGACACCGCGAGGACACTGGCCCCTTGGCCGAATTGTCGAAGTTTTTCCTGGCAGAGATGGGCACGTACGAGTCGCTACAGTTCAAGTGGGGAAAGACGAGTTAACAAGACCCATTACCAAGTTATGTCAACTTGAGCTGTCATAAGATTATTACTTCTAATAAGAGGAATTGCCAAGGAAGAACGTTGATATTGACATATCAAGGAGGGGAGAAATGAACAGAAGACAATACAAAGAACTGAACTAGAGACAATTAGACGCTAATGAGTTATTTTTCCTCTGTCAAGTGACAATAGGAACATTTTTTCGCGGTTACGTAATGCCGCTTTGTTTCTCGTGTAATCCAAAAATATTTGGGCAAAATCGCTTAAAAAAAATAGGTTTCTTTTGTCAGTGTTTTTTAGTAGAATAATTTCTTCTTTCGCGACGAGTTCAGTTGTAATTCACTTTCGGTCATCGAGGACTTCGCTTGGACATTCGTATCGAGGACTTTGTTTGGACAATCGTGTAATCGTGATCGAGGACTTCATAAAAACCTTTGTATGGTCGTAATCGAGGACTTTGAGAGGACATCTGTATGAACATATCTGTAGTTTAATATTTTTGTTAGGAATAAAACGTGTCTGGAACACAAGCAAAACATCAAAATGTTTTTCTAGCTGACGTGACATTCGGCCGTGTAACCGCGCGAAAAACAAAGCCTCGCTTTGGTTTCAACATGACGTCGTACGCGCATGTTTTGCGACGTCATACGCGCCCGCGAGCTAGTCCTGCAAGCTAGTCCTGCGCGACGGCGGCGGCGGAGGTCGGGCACACGCGCGCCCGCGAAACATTCCGCTAGCCATGACCATGAAAAATGACGGGCATGGTTCTATGAGTATGGAGCTGCGCAGCCAGGCCTTCGGCCTGGCAAGTGCTCCGCTAAAAAATACGCTAACGTTGTTTTTACAGCTGCTTCGGTTTTAAGAGATTTTCCTTTTGGTTTTGATTATTCACGACTGTTTTCACAATTTACGGACACATTTAAGATTAAAACTTTATAAAAATTTCTTAATGATTGTTTTTTTATTTATTGTAGGACTCCAAGTCCAATCCAGATGAATTTCCTCCCAGTTTTATGAAAGGCGTCGGTGAGGGATTCTGGTGGTCATTCGTCTCCATGACAACTGTTGGGTAAGTAAATTAACAAAACGATAATAAATTTACTTTTTCACAAAAAATTCAAGTGATTTATTTATTACTTATAATAAATGCTGCATTTTGAGCATGAGTAATTGTCACAGACGCTTGCTTCAATATTGACCAAACCAAAGAAAATTAATTTTAAATTAATACCACCAAAAAGCAAACATTCGACAGGTGATTCGTGTTCCTACCACTGTACTTAGAGAACATATCATCACCGATAAAAGTTTACCATAAAATGATAAAGAAAGCTTTTTGTCAACCCTTTGGTTGTTTCTTAACAGGTATGGTGACCGTTCGCCTCGGTCCATTACAGCCCGTATTTTTAGTGTTGCGTGGACCTTAACTGGACTCGTTATCATTGGAATCCTTGTTGGTTCAATTGCCTCTTCACTTACATCTGTAAACGTACAAAAAGACATCACTCTGTATGGCACAAAAGTGAGTTCAGATCGACATATAATGTTTACATTATTTTAAGCACGGTATGTTAGGCGGCAGAGTCACCTTGAGCTTCCATCGCGAAATGGCACTTGATGTGTCACCACTATATCAATCTGACAAGTTTTCATTTACATTTAACAACATAGACATCCCACTTTAATAAAACAAAAATGCTTACATTGGAATGGTCACACTTTTACAATATGATCACGATATTACGTCATTATGTTTTAGGGCTGTCATGTTGTTCCAGAACGCACTAATATTGATCTAAAATCAGACTAGAAAAGTAAAAATACCAAACAAAACATAGAATTTAACAATGAAAAACTCAAAAGTTCCGTCGACTTACATAAGAAAACGTGGTTGTTATGGAAACATCATATATCACAGGAAAAGAGTTTAACATCAAATTGTGTCCCAAGAAAACATAAGCCTTAGCCTGTCAGATTGAACACTACTTTTTTTTAAATAAAAAAAGGGTTTAAGGCCTAAGGTCTCGTTTGTGATTTAATCGAATCTCTTTTTATGCAACCAATTTACCTTATCAGTTGAATAAAACCACATCTTCGTGTTTCACTGCCCCATTGAAACAGTGCCACAGTTTCTTAAAAACTATAACCACATTATATAAATATTAAACCAACAACTGACAAGTAAGGGCAGTTATAATTTATATATATTAGGTTGGAGCCATTCATAACTCTTCGGAATATCGCCTTGGAATATTAAAGAATGCGAAAGTTAACACAGGTACTTATTAATACCATTATCATTATTTTTACGTCAATACCCCTGGCTACGTTTGCCATCCTTTTGTGATATCCAATAAGGAGACGCTAAGTCACGATGTACTAGTAGTATTCTCAGAGAAAGTGGAATTAAAAGAATACTGCTGCTTGTGAGGTCATCCATATAAAAATGACTGAGATGCCCGTTGAGTAGTCTTGACTGTTTCCTTTTTGGGGCTGTGGAACCAAAATAACTTTCCCTACATATAGGAGGTACCAAGACGGCACGAGAAGTCCATTATAAGTCATTTCTGGATCCACAGAACGAATAAATTTGTTTGACTGAAACATTGATTGATATATTGATTGAATGATTGCCTGATTGACTGAAACTTTGATTGAAGGGTTGAATAATCGATTGATTCATTGATTCATTGATTGTATGATTGATTCATTGATTGTCTGATTGATTGATTGATTGATTAATTAATTGCTTGATTAACTGAAACATTTATTGGTTGGTTGAATGATCAATTGATTGATTGTTTGATTGCCTGATTGATTCGGTGATTGTCTGATTCATTGATTGATTGATTGATTGATTGTATGATTAACTCAAACATTGTTTGATTCGACGTATGATCGATTGATTGATTGATTGATTAATTGCCTGCCTGATTTTTTGATTGATTGATTGTTTGATTGCTTGATTGATTCCTTAATTGTCTGATTGATTAATTGTATGATTGACAGAAACATTGATTGATTCGTCGAATGATCGATTGATTGATTGATTGCCTGATTAGTTGATTGAGTAATTGATTGATTGATTGATTATCTAAATTGACTAATAGATTGATAGTTAGGCTGAATGATCAATTGATTGATGGATTAATTTATTGATTAATTGATTGAAAGATTACTTGATTGTTTGTCTGATTGACTGAAAGATTGGTTGATTTGTTGGTTGATTTCAGAACATAAGTATACCAATTTGGACGAGATTCGAGCAGCTTTAGAAGATGGTGAAATAGATGGCGCTTTGTTGGACACTTATGTGGCTGCAGAGAACAAAGGAACGCTTCTTGACGACAGGGTGTTCGTCAAAGATATTCTTGATCATCCATTTGGATATGGAGTGGTTCTTTCAGGAACGGCCAGAAATGTTGAACAAAGATGCCGAGATTACATCAGCTTGCATATCAGCGAAATATATAAAATCATAGAAAACAAGACAAAGACACTTGACGTAAGAGTTTTCCATGTTTTACAGATGACAATTTATGATAGAGAACAATTTCTCGGATTATTCGGCTTTTTTGGATGGTTTAAGCCCATATTCCTGTTTCTTCCCCATATTCCCCCTGTTGTGTCTTTTGAAGCACCATTGAATTCATAGTGCCTCTCCCTAGCTCTCTAGTAACATGGGCAGGTATATATGGCAACTATAGGGAACTGACAGAATAGTGGGAAGAATTGACGATACTGAGACTGTTAGAGCTAGGTCAGACCTACTGACCTTGATTCGAGCAATAGTCACCAAACAAAAGAAATGCTGTGAGTCAATTCAAGCGGTTCCCTTGCATCATTTGGAAGCAAGCATTCTCAAGGTGGTAGATCTGGCATTTTGAAAATTGTGGCATCCACGTTTCATACCTATAATCTTCTTTAAATTACAGGAGGGAAAGGGGGATGAAACAGCGACAAAAAAAAAAAAACGACCAAGCGGCTTGTGCAATAAAATTTCTGCAACGTCCAATTATATTTGCAGAGAATTACCTTGAACAACACTTTTTGGGAAGAAAATATGACTGGAAAAACTCAAACTTATGCATTCAAAATGATTTTATCTATGACCCAGCTGATTGTAGCCTCCAAAGTATACTCCTTTATATTTCCGTTCCTGTATAGAATTTAAAGCACATGACACAAATCCCTCTTTGTCATCCCTTATTTAGCTTAGCACAGGAAACCTACCCGATTCATTCTTCATTGTTTTCCACAGGCGTCTGATGGCGGAATATCCGAAAGTACGGGTTTATTTGACGCTTCATCGCAAATGTTCATTATGGCCATTGCTTCTCTACTTGGTCTCTTAGGAGTAGCCATCATAATCGGACTTTTGTATCAATTTCTGGTTTATGTTCCTGGAATAAAGAAAGGTATGGTGCTTTATTATATTTTAGTGCCTTTAGTTTCCTTATTAATGAGGTGATCGAATGTGTACAAGCACCTCCCCTCTACAATATCGGTCGAATTTGTTGGAACGGTGTCCGTTTTCTTACCCTTAATTCTTTCTCCTTTAATGTTGATGTTCAAGATGCCAGAGTGAAATAAATATATGCAAATGCAATATTGGGAGGGAAGAGCATCATTGGGTAGAGGAGATGACCCGAATGTGGTCCACGTTTCTGGAGGACTATGCACGGGAAAGTTATGATGATTGGATTGTCTTTTTTTTTTCTCAGGGATAGTCGATAGTTATTTTGGGTGATCATGTCCTTAACTGTCATGAACTCTCTGGTTGTCTAAGCATTTCAATTGCAGGGAGACGTTTGGTGATGAATACGATTAGGGCTTAAAAGGTTAACACTTGAGAAGTGTAATATGGTCCTTTCATTTGAGTTTTTGACTCTTCGGAAACAGGTTCTCGCGGTACTGTTTGTTTTTCGGTAATTTACGGAGCAAAATGTTGCATTTTATGGATATTCTTTGTGTTGGTTCCGGCAGTTTGCATTAAAAGGAGCAATGATGTGTTTGTGATACATTTTCTTTTCATTACAGGTATAAAGTTGAAAGCCTCTTCATCACATTGTGCTTACAAAGAGTCCCTAGTGAAAGAGATGAAAGAGTTCGTGGATGCCTTCTATTCCAAAATGTCAAGCAAGATCCCTTTAATCATAGAAATGAAAAAAAGGGAATTGAGAGAGATGAATAGAATAACGAAAGATGTCAAAGCGAAAGATGAAAGTCACTCTTTGGAAAATATACATTACAACAATCCAGTATATTCATCCACCTCAATACCTGGTGAACCTGCAAAGAAGTGCATCCACTATGTTACAGCAAAGAGCATTCTGGAGCAGTCACGGGAATGGCCAGCCTCTTCAAGTAGAACTGACGACACTGTTAGTGTTGACAGTGGTTGTCCTGCGATGACCTCCATGGCATATGAAGACAATCGTAGAGCGATTGAATACTGAAAAAAAAATACTCAATCAATTTCATTTAAATTATCCTTCACTTCCTATATAAGATGGTAAACTGCACCATAGCTTCAATTTTTATGGTCATTGTCACCAAGCGGCTTTTAGAAAACGCGGGCATTAGTCCCGGATTTAGATGCAGTCCCAGTAGTGATGTCCGCCTAATGCAAAGTGTCTGATACAAATAGAACTTAGCAGACTGTCAAAGATGGTAAGTTAAACGGGTGGGGGAGGCGGAGCAAGTATGTATGATCTTAAGTGAATTACCGCGACGTCACTTAAAGGAACACCTCTCATGCGCTTCAGGGTGGTCCTCCTGGTCCTCCTCTCCTGCTGCTTGGGTTGGTAAGGTAGAATGTAAAGGGACAATGCTACGATGACCGTGCTGCATTTTTTTGGGCAAATTTATTAAATACCTTATTATCACTTATTTTCGCGCGACTTTAATTTCGCGAATTTGGAATAGTTAATATTTCGCGGGACTTAAATTTCACGATTTTGACGAATCACCGTTTTTCAAGGTAATTAAATTTTGGGATTCAAGTAATTGGTGCTCGTTTTTGAAACTTCCATTTCTGATTTTTTTTAACCATAACGGAACAAAAACGCAACAAGCAACTGGCTGAAATGTTCAACAATGTCAGCAACATAGTAACATCTTTTAAAATTACACTGATATAAGCAACCGAGGCACTATTTAACTCAATTGCGCTGCAATTTAGCTTTTACATAAGGATCGCCTCAATGTTTTCAAATGGATCTCAGTTCAGGCGATAAGGTTGTCTTCCCTTGAACAAGTTCGGATATTCCCGCTTTGCTCCATCCTTTTGCAATGTGCCGCTTTTCCACACTGGCTGTCAAGTGATTGTAAAACTCACCAGCCAGATGGCATGAAGGGCTTCAGCACAGATAGCCAGTGAAATTGATTGGGTAGATCGACGCCTTTGAAAAGAATGAAGCCATCATGAAGAGGCTAAAGCAGCTGATCACAGAGAACTATAGGGAGCCAGATGCCGGTGGCAAATTTGAAGACTGTACTGAGGAAGTGTTACAGGAACTAATTCAGCAAGATGAGGCGGATGATGAGGAATAAGGACATGCGTAGAACTAAAATTTGAGCCCTCCTACTCCTATGTAAACTCCTAGCAGACGGAAAACTTAAATGAATGATTTTATTAAGGTCATTAAATTTCGCGTCCTTAATTTTCTTCTTTTTTCGCGGGACTTTAATTTCGCGAATTTTTTTAAATCGCGAAACGCGCGAAAATTAAGTCTCGCGAAAATAAGTGATAATAAGGTAGTCGACTAAGCTCCTTTGCATATTAACAACATGATTCTAGAACAATGAGAAGAAAATATCAAGTGATTCCCATTAAGGGAAATATACCATAACCAATGATGAAATGAAATATAAGGAAGGAACTTACAAAAAATGGCCATGCTTTTTAAGATGCAATCCATTTCTATTCTAGCCAAAGACACTTATTTCAAATTCCATTGCATTAACATAGTAACTGATAACAAACTGAACCATGACTTTTAGTATTATTTTTTCTAAAGTATATTTGCTTTTTTTTGGGACAAGAAAAAGGGAGTAATGAATGGAATGTACGCATAACTACTGGGCTCACTAAAAACTTATTAATATACTGACAACATAGATTGATAATATGAAAATTATTTATCAGCTCAGTAGGTCTTTTATTCTCGTCGCCCCATCCACTAAAGACTGTTGCTAGTCTTTTTTTTTTCTCTCGCTCTCGTTCTAAATTTCAAATATTAATAGCTGCTGCTCGCTTATTTTAAGTTAACAATAGCCGCTCACGCTTACTCGTACCGCGTGTCGCTGTGATGATTAAGCTAATTAATTCCTATATTTGGCTTTTTTTTAATTTTTCATTTATGCCTTTTACTGAATAGAGTTTTAGTTGAATTGCTGGAATGTTGAGCTCGGTTTGCTGGGCAGGAAAACATAACCATCAAATGGATGAATCTGGCTATGTGCTCTTCCTTGAGCACATAGCCGTTTTAATAACTCAATAAAATTGATCAAATGACAAAATTTGAAAAGGAATTGATAGTATGCCCAGCAAAGGTGGATCTAAAAGCGCCAGCTCAAGAAAGCCATTGGATGGGAAATGGGGAGGAGGAGGGTTAAAAGTTCTAAAAGCTGTCTGGTCAATCGAGTGATCTGCGAAGATTGTCCTCTCAAACGTTAACCTCGTGCTATTGAAAATACCTCAGAGGGTCTACTATAATTGACTCCCCCTCCGCATAAATTGTCCACGTGCTTCTGGCGTGCTTCATACATTATTACATAACAATTAAACGTGCAACGTGCAATTTTTTATTGGCTAACCAATAACTCTTTTTTCACTTCTTTATGACAACGTTATTGCAATTACTATAATAGGTGTATAATATATATTTTTCAGTGTTCATCAAGTAAACACCAACTTAGATAATACGTTTGCTGTTAAAATTGGGAATAGTTGGAGCGCCGACAGTTAGCCTGTTCCAGGCGTTCAGGTAGTGGGGAAGGCGTGAAGGAGTGGCGCGAAGGAATATTTTAGCCAGTTTTAGCTGCTTAGAGCACCGTAATCTTAACGTCTGGAACAGGCTAGTGACGTGCAATGAAGAAGTCGGAGAAAAAAATATTGAATACGGTATGTACTGACTGTCATTTGGAAATTCGAACTTCGACATCAGAGCTTTATTTTCCGCATGAATGACAACAGTTTAAAATACAAAACTCGCCCATTTCCCCAGAGGAAAATTCTGAGCATTTCCAGTGAATTTCCAGACAGACACCGGAGTATTCCAAGGTACATGTAACTGTTTGACTACGCTCTTTGTTGTAGTTAGAATCTTTTCACTGTCAACAAATATCTAGATATCTAGTTTCCTTTTTGTATTGTTTTATTTTTATTTCGATTTATTTTATTTTAGAACTTTCAATCTATATTTCACCAGGTTTTACGTATTTCCGTAATTAAGCAAGCTATTTCTCCATATAATCACGTATACCAATATAAATTGTCCTCATGATTCCAGAAGAATGCTGGTTTGGCCAGCCAAGATAAAGTGTATCTGTCTCTACTTCTACAGTATATCTACCTTTTACCATTTTAGCGACGCTAGGGCATATAAAACTGTTCCTTTACCTGCAGTTGCTTCCTTTGTTTCTTCTAAATTTATTTGGTTGTTTGTTTTTATTTGCATTAATCTCTTGTGTGTATTGTAAACCCATAGCAACTTCATAACACAAAAACTAACTACCCTCTATCTGGGTCCTTACCTGAGGTAGTTATGGCCTCAGTTCGTTTGTTAAATACATTCCCTGTGCCGCCTTAAAGTGCAAACATCCAGCGGATATACCCATTTGGAGAACCATGTTTTCCATTCACCCCAGGAACTGAGAAACGCCACCGCCCGCGCATGTGTAAATGATATTAAGCAGATTCAAATCTTCGTTTTTTACCTTAGTCGGGTTCACGGTCAGAGCACCATTTTCAAAATGCAGATCGAATTCACATTCGGAACCTAGCTGTTGGATGGTCACCTGACCCTTGCCTTTGTTGACGACATGTTTGCCGTTTACATTGCTAAAGCCAAAATGAAATATGGGTTGTACAAGAAAAAATTGCAACGCCACAAAAACATCAATAATGGCAAAGAGCGCACTGCAGGTCCTATTTTGTGAGTGGTAGGTACTTTCTAAATATGTGGCCGAAAGGCCAGGAGCATGATTGTTCAGCTAAAGTAGACATCAGGGATTTGAAATTTGGTCTGAAATTAAAAAAAAATTGCAAGTTGTTGGTAGGAGTAAAGTATTTTAAAGGGGACACTCGCGTACTCAGGGTCGTTGGATGAAATGTTTATAAATTAATAAATTGTGACCAATCAAATGAACGCCTTTGTTACTATCTACTATACTAGAACAGGTTGGTCCTAAGTTTTTGAGTCTGTGAACAAACGCCTAAAAAGGAACATATATAACCACTGAACATATATAAACATTGAACCGCTCATAATGAATTTATTTTATTTAAACATTGGCACCTCTTGGGATGATACGTTGATAAAAAAAAAGCCAGAGGAAACAAAACGTATATATCTGGATGGATCACTACAAAAATAAATATAACCACTGAAACTTAGCTTCTCGTTCAAACTCTACTTTTCAATTTCGAAAAGCAAAACTCGTCCTTTAATGCATTCCCAGAGTAAATTATGGAGACAGGAATGACAGTTTTATCTGTTTACTATGTCGACGAAATCCTATGGTGTTACCTGATTCAAATGAAATATCTTGTGAAGTACTTTTGCATGGTGCAATTTGTCGTTCAATATTTTATAAAATGATTTTTCTGGAATTTTGATTTGTTTCACTCTTAGGAGTTGAAGGATTAAGCGCCAATCATTTAGATTCGTGCACCCAGGGTGGCTACTGAGCAGCGTTTTCTTGTGGCGTTGTTTAATTTTCAATATTCGTAAAGAAACAGCTGCGAATTTTCATTCTCACTTGGAAACGAATTTTTATCGTGCTGAGCCTACATGGCTGCATTTTACTGATGTACAGCAACTTTTGTGTTAAAGCTGTAAAACGGAAAAATGTCTAGTAAATAAATACACTTATGATTTCCTATGAATCTCCCAAGATGATCTCGAAAGTTGTTATACTCGAAATTTATAAATCATTGTGTCCCTTACAACAGCTGTCTGGCACCCCACCAGTGGATAATATTTCATTATTGTGAGAAAATTCTAAAACATTGCCTGTATAAAAGACAATTATTTTCACAGAACGTTTATCCTTTCTACAAACAACATCATAGTGTTTGGAAATTTAGCCCGTGTTTACGAAAACCTTTTTTCGTACTGTTTTTTTTTTTCATACGTAAAATACTACCTGATTTAGAAAACTACGAAAACTTTATGTATTGAAAGTAAAATCGGTTTTAAATACAGCAATGGAATGGAATAATTTTTCCTCAAGAAAATGTTTCTGATAATTGCTAGATCTAATATCGTTGTTATAGTAACAGATTTCTAGCAATCAATTATTAGCCACGAAGGGGTGTCTTAAGAGTAAGAATAATGTTAAATATTAAAACGTGAACTGATTTCGTTTCAACATGGAGTGTTAAAATGAACTAAAACAACCATGGTCGCCTTTCAGGTAATCCTTCAAAATTTCCTTAGAAATTCTAGTTTCCCAGTATAGCTACTCACACTTTATTAACTTATCTCGACAGTTTTACTTGGCCTTGCTGAGCCTTTTTTCCGCTTGGAGTGTTAAAGGTATTGATCTGTACTTAAACGCTGTCTTATTATTTTCTTTTTCAAGACCAACATATCTAGGTTTGTTATCTTTGCTTTGAAATTCTTCTTCTCAACACTTAGCTAAATAATTATGCTATATTCATTAAATAACCCTATTACTCCTAAGAACGCTAATTCAAAATGTTAAGAAAAATATCCCATATTCAAATACATGTAGCACAGGAAATAACCTGCTGAAGAGTTTCATTCTTAAGTATCATCATGCTTTAGGATTTTATCCAGTACACACATTTAGAAGTTAAAAAGAAAACATTAAATGCAATTTTGACAGAACTGAAGCGATAATTATGATTAGTTATAAGCTATAAATTCGAAGACATCGATATAATCGATTGAAAGTTATTCAATCTCTGTATGTGTGGGTGGCTGTAGAAGTACTATGTACTTCATTAGTAGCATCGAGACAGTGATTTTTTTAAAAAAAGGGCAGAGTCGTTGACTTGCCCTTTACGAGACCGTTACCATACATGATATTTCGATATATTTACTAGTTTTAACCCTCGCATATTTACATTGCTCCTGTTAAAATGAGTTAGAACGCTTAAAGAGATGACCACTCGGTCGAACTTTATACAAACCTTTATACGAAATTTCATTCTTCAAGTTCAAAATGAAAAAAAATCACAGAGAAGAGAAGGAAAATGGGAAAGGTTGCGTGGGCGAGAGAAGAAAAGACTGTAATTTTCGGGCTGATACTCACTTACTTGCTTAGGCCCATCCCTCCTCAGGAGGAGCATAGGCCATCGACGACAATCGTCCACCGCACACGGTTCCGGGCTGTCTTCTCTGCTTCCTTCCAGGTGGTGCCCATCTTCCTCAGCTCTGCTTCAGTGTCTCGTCTTTAGCTGTTTCTTGGCCGGCCTCTCTTCCTTTTCCCCTGCGGATTCCAAAGGAGCGCCTGGCGCGTGGTGCTGGTGGTTGGTTTCCGAAGGGTGTGTCCAATCCAACCCCACTTCCCCCTTAGGATCTGTTGGTCGACTGGCTCCTGTCCCGCCCTTTCCCATAGGTCTTCGTTGCGGATCTTTTCAGGCCACCTGATGTTGAAGATGCGCCTGAGACACGTGTTTCGGGCTGATAGGGGACATAAAAACCCTTGTTTGGGCTATTTATAGTGAAATCGCTGTAATTTTCGTTGATACCCCTTTCAAAAATCCAGGTATATATATATACGTAAGTTGAAGGATTAAAGAGCAGAGAATCGATGCGTCCTCTTTAATCCTTCAACTTACGTATACTTAGCTCTGCTACCGAAGCATTGAGCACTTTATGCCAAGGAAGGCTTTACCTCCTCCATATATATATATATATATATATATATATATATATATATATATATATATATATATATATATATACCTGGATTTTTGAAAACGATATCGCTCCAAGTAAGCGTTTGTGAGCGTTCTTGGCCTTGTTTTTAATATAAAGTTATAAAATATAATAGATTGTTGCTAGTCATTTTTCTCGCTCGCTCTTGCTCCCTTTTCCTCTTCTCTCTCTTCTCTGTCATTTTCGGGCTGATCGGGCTCATAAAAACCCTTGTTTGGGCTAGTTGCAGTGAAATTGCGTAAATTTTCGTTGAACACGTTTTGAAAAATTCAGGTATATATTTCAAGCAAATGCTGTGGAGTGTTCCAGAAAGCGCTGACTTTGGCCGAAGATTGCTTTTTGGTACTTTTCCTGATCATTGTCGGCAATTCATTAACCGTTTTACTCTTTTCCCTTGATTTATCGTTCGCCGGCGAACGATGAATTGGCATGCTCATTATTAGAAGGGAAAGCCCTCAATCGACTTGACATAAACACTATCCATCTATTAGCATATGGTCATTTCTTAGAAGCTACTAGTTGAAAGATGCTGTTTTAACTGTGTTAAATTTTCTTTAGTTTAGCTGTGCCCTGAATGTATCTGAAAGCGACCAAATTAGAGTAAAAAAATGTGACATTTCTATGTGCACCTCAGAAGTAAGAAATTCAATGTAAACAAGACAACTTTTCACAAAGATATAAAATAAATTGTACTGGCCACAAAAAGCAAAAATCTCATTAAGGTTAACAGTCTCGTATACGCCAAACATGTTTCTAAAAGAACTAAAATAATGACAATAAGGCTGGTTTAAAGCATTTTGCTAGCATTATATTGAGACAGGGGCCACAAATATTTGGATTTGTGTCACACATGCATATTATCTGACTGAATTTGATAAAGCATGGCTCTAGAAATTTCAAGTACGTTTTAACAATTTCACACTTAAGGCGAATGAAAAGCATTTAAAAGAATCTAGTTAGGCTTAAAATGACATCCTAATTGCTGGCAGTTCACGACAAGTTGCTCTCGGCCAAAGTGACAAAGCTTTGCAATGAATTCGAAATTAACAACCAAAGCACATATATGTCTTATTAACCTTTTAGTAGGTCAAACGATACGGTTTATAGCAAACGTTCGCCGCAGATAAATCTAGAACCCAGAATGGGCTATTTAACCCTTTGAGGACGGTCCCGGCCAAAATCGTTCTTAATGAAACGATAAGACTCCACTGCTTTAAAAAATTGCAACTTTCTCAATCGCGCGAACATTGCAGTTGTGTGCATTGACTAGAAAGTCCTTCAAAATGAGACACCCAATAAACACAAAAAATTCAGCGATTTTCGCAGAATATCAGCGTTTGAATTCGGAGAAGAACAAAAATGTCCGTTTTTAACCTCATAGAAAAACAACAAAAATCACGTTTTTGCCATCAGTTGTTTTTATTGAAATCATCGTTGCAAACCCAAAAGTCAACATTCACAGCAAAATTCAGTCCTAGTCCTACCTTAGAAGTGATTTTTTTTTATGCTCTTATTCGTTGCCAGGCCGAGCTGCAGCCTCTCGTTCTTGTGCATCCTGGCCTTGCCTCGATTTTCAACATCACGACCGCACTGCATGCTGGGAAATATCGAGAATTTTTGACAGGGTTCGTTCCGTCCCCCACATATTTCATATTTATAATAAGTCCACAGCCACTCCGACCTACCACCGAAATTTCACGCTTGTTGCGTTCTTCAGTGGTCGCAACTTCCAAAATATGCCGTGGTAGGTCGAGAAATTCATCCAGAGTCGAGTCCCAAAGCTGCTTCGTTTTGTGGCGGCCATTTTTCCAGTTCAACGAACAACGAGCCAAATTTTTAGACGAAGTACAACACCTAACTCGCTTCATTGAGAAAGTGGACTCTTAGCTACCTTCACGCTTAATGATGCTCATCGGGCAGCTACTAAAGATGAAAAATGGCTGTAAACTTACCAAAAATCGCATACAAACCATATTTGATCTGTTCGTATCGCTTAACGAAGCAAAAACACTACGTCAGAATGACGTTTCTTGTAAACGCGAGCCTTCAGTGTTTTAGAACAGCAGCACTTTCCATGGTAACCCCAAATATGGAGTCACGAAATCCTATGGCTCGTTTATATGCAGAAAATCAGTCAAAAACGTAAAAAGTCACCGTCGTCAATGGGTTAAGGCACTATTGCTTTAACTAAACACAGAAGAAGCTGTTTTATGCCTTGCACGGAATATACTAAACAGATGGATCGACATACCTGACACTAACAGCTGATCAGCATTTGTCAACAACTTGACCAAGCCGGAAATCACACAATAAAATTCCTTTGCAGCAGTGAAAAGGCTTCCGGGGAACTACCCATAGTTTTTCCATGATTCTCACAAGCCAAATATCATCAAATAACTCGAAAAAACTCACGTTCTTGGCAAGTAAACATCCACAAACATTTGTCTTCGCAGTTATTTTATTCGAGTTCCCGGATGTAGACTCGCATTTGACAGGGGAACACATTCTCTTGCCTTCAAAACAAATTTTTACTAAGTCTTTCGCCGGGTCAAAATTCACCAACAATTCGGCTGCTGTCTAATAGATATGACCCGTAGAAGCTCCTTTTTGAGGCAAAAGACTTGTTACCGCCGAGAACAAAGCGCACAATATCCCCAGTAACCTTTTCGTCTCGGCCCGAGATCAAAAGTGGAACCCGTTTAGCCTCAAAAGAGACGAAATACAGTAAGATATAAGGACGATGACAGACTGTGCCAATCGCCAGCTTTCTTTCCCTCACGGGACTTAATGATGTCCTCAGGAAAACTTTGTTCAAGGCGGCCAAAAGGAAATCTACAGAAAATAACCGACAAAGTAAGCCACTGATTTCTAGCGCGCGCACTGGCTTCGAAACGTTTGATTCTGTCATAGTAGAGAATCATGGGAAGTAACGACAATCTTTGCACTTGGAGGGAAAGGGAGGGGCTGGGGGGGGGGGGTCGTTTGTTGGTTTTAAGATAATTTCAAGCTGTGGAGTGTTCCAGAAAGTGCCGACTTTGGCTGAAAATGGCTTTTTGGCACTTTTTCCAATCATTGTCGTCAATCTATCGAGATATCTACCTGGATTTTTGAAAACGATATCGCTCCAAGTAAGCGTTTGTGAGCGTTCTTGGCCTTGTTTTTTATATAAAGGTATAAAATATAATAGATTGTTGCTAGTCATTTTTCTCGCTCGCTCTTGCTCCCTTTTCCTCTTCTCTCTCTTCTCTGTCATTTTCGGGCTGATCGGGCTCATAAAAACCCTTGTTTGGGCTAGTTGCAGTGAAATTGCGTAAATTTTCGTTGAACACGTTTTGAAAAATTCAGGAATATATATATATATATATATATATATATATATATATATATATATATATATATATATATATATATAAAGAGAATAAGTGGACACGGTTAAACTTTTGACTTCGGTTTAATGCATACAGGTCTGTTTCGTACAGGGCGAACCTGCACTCCTCAGTGCAAGACCAAAAGTGAACTACAAAGAACATTTACAGTATAAAAAGCATCATATCTCCATGGAGATAACGTTCATGTCTAGACAATGTCACATCACGTTTTTCAGCAGAAATTTATCTTTATGTCTACATTTACTGATTAATTCGTTTCGTTTGTTCATATATATATATATATATATATATATATATATATATATATATATATATATATATATATATATATATAGTGTTGTGACAGGTCTCTCAAACAATGCTGTATGTCTTGCCGAAGACAGAGGATCACTACAACAACAACAGCAACAACAACAACAATTTATTCAACAAGAAACAACAACAATGTATTTTAAGTATAATAATGAAAGAGTTGACTGATTTTTTTGCCCTGCAAATAGCTGGAAAGCTAATCGGGGCGGGGCAAAACAATTACTTGAAAATACAAATATCTACAAAATCAAAAACCTTATACTATTGAAAAGCCTTGCAGATTGCACATAATAATGAATAAAAACACAGAAGTTAAGTGATCTAATTGAGTTAAGACAAGGATTCTCTGACTATAGTAAGTGTATCTATGTACTTATACTTTATTAATTTTTAGATCACTCTAAAAAAAGTGAGATCTTGTGGCTTGAAAAGGTTAATGTAGAATGACTTGTAATTATCAAACAAAGGATAATAAGTGAGTTCAGTCAAAAATAATAAGCTTGTGTAGACAGCAAATAAATTCAATAAAATGAAGGTGTAAATGAAATAAAATGAAATGAAACCAGAAAATAGAATGAAAATAAAATGAATAAAAAAATAAAAATAAAAAATAAATAAATAAATAAATAAATAAATGAAGGTGTAAATAAAATAAAATGAAATGAAACCAGAAACTAGATCAAATTATTAATTACTGGTTTCAGTCTGTTAATCCAGTAACTTTATACTTTATTAATCCAGTAACTTTATATTGCCGACCGAAACTTTCTACACTTAACAAACGTAATGAACTCGTGTCTTCTTGCCGCCATAGAAACAAAGCCCTTATACGCAACAGCTGAACTGTTAAACTTCGCGTCGCATAGATTTGTTATTGTTATTATGTAAATTATTTTGTATATAATAACCGATGGTAAAGAATATTCTTATTGAATCCCCTGATGAGTGGGCAACCACGAAACAGGCTTGTCGGGATGAAAGCGTAGTTTATTTGTTTCTTTTCTTCATAAACATATATTTCGCTCTGCATTAATCAATTGAGCACTGTTTTACGAATATCCAGTTGTACACTTTATATATATATATATATATATATATATATATATATATATATATATAATGCTGTAGCATTGCGCATAGCTCACTAGTTCTCTAGTTTGAGCACTCTGGCATGGCTTAGATGTTACCACATGTGTGGGACATCTGGGGTGGCTTTTAAAGCTATACCTCCATCCTAGCATCAGCACTGCACTGATGAGGCCCAGAAGGCCGAAACAGTACTGTCTGCAGTTATAATAAAATAATGAATTGAAGACTTCATCAGCTATAAAAGTGCTCAATAGATAAACTAGAGCGATATGTAGATTTGTAGAGATGGATTACTTGGTCGAAGACATTTATTCACTGCTACTCAGAGTTTCATGCTTCTTACGAAGCAATCATCAGGCAACTGCCTACAATAACGGATACATAGAATACATACAAAATTTGAAATTACAGAACAATACCTAATGGCGTGACGTGCGGAGATATGATTGGTTAACTAAACGAATACAGTTTTCAACAGGAATTTCTTAGAATGTCTACAAGTAGATAGGAGTTCGCTATCTAGCGAGATGTAAAGGTCAAGAAACCAACTTCATATAGGTCTTTAGCTGTATTTGCTCTACGTTTCGGCCGTCGCGGCCTTCCTCAGGAGCGTACACTAGTTTGACAATAACGGTAACGGTTAAACGATAACGGTTAAGCGTTACCGTTATTGTCAAACTAGTGTACGCTCCTGAGGAAGGCCGCGACGGCCGAAACGTACAGCAAATACATCTAAAGACCTATATGAAGTTGGTTTGTTGGCTTCTCTACAATTCAAGTATATATATATATATATATATATATATATATATATATATATATATATATATATATATATATATATATATATAAAGCAGGACGATTTTACCTGTTGCCAAAATTGCATAAGAAGGATTGTCCGGGTAGACCAGTTATCTCTTGTTGTAATACACCAACAGAAAAGGTTTCAGAATTTGTGGATACTCATCTTAAACCATTAGTGGCCTCTATCCCATCGTTTGTCAAAGACACTAATGATTTCCTTCATAAACTTAACGACATCGACACACTCCCGGATGGTGCTATTATGGTATCTATCGACGTTGTGGGTTTATACCCTCACATACCTCATGATGAAGGCTTAGATGCAATAAGACACGCATTGAATGGAAGACAGAATTAGAAAGTACCTACCAATTTAATAGTGGACTTGGCGGAATTGGTGCTTAAGAATAACAATTTTGAGTTTAATGGTAACCACTTCTTACAAACACTAGGGACGGCAATTGGTACGAAAATGGCACCCGCCTATGCATATCTATTCATGGAAAGACTAGAAAGAACATTGATCTCGAAAGCGCGGATTAAACCGTATATATGGTGGAGGTATATTGATGATATCTTCATGGTATGGACAGGTAGTGAAGAGGAACTTAATGAGTTTCTTAATTACATTAATGAAGCGCATGATACCATTAAATTTACGTGGAGTTGGTCTAACGAGCGGGTTAATTATTTGGATGTTCAAGTTCTTAATAGCAATGGCAAGATTGAGACAGATCTGTATACAAAGAAGACAGATAAACATCAATATCTGTTTTACACCTTGTGTCATCCAAGAGGGTGCAAACAGGGTATCCCATATGCTCAAGCGTTACGACTGAGAGGCATATGCTCTACAAACGCAGCCTTTGAAAAAAGAGCCATTGAACTCAGAAGATTTTTGGTGGCAAGAGGATATCGAGAAAGATTTGTACGAGAACAGATTCGGAAAGCTAAGTACAAAACTAGAGAGGAGGCATTAACACCTCGGCCTCAAAATACCAACACGCGAGTTCCCATGGTAGGTGGTAGGTCTCCCTAACATTGGCGCAATCCTGAGAGAACTTCAACCATTGCTGCATTGTTCTGATAAATGTCGAAAAGCTGTGAAAGAAATTCCTATGATGGCATTCCGGAGACCCCAAAATTTAGGAAATTATCTTGTGCACGCAAAACTACAACCTGCACGCTCTGAAGTCAAACCTATGGGAACCGTTCAATGTGGAGATAGACGGTGCCACGTTTGTGAACACCTTAAAGTAAGGGAAAGTTTTCCGTCAAAAGGCACTGGAAAGACATATTCTATTAATTACGAACTAAACTGTAATTCAAGTAACGTTGTGTATTTGCTGTGTTGTAAAGTGTGCGGCATTCAATACGTGGGATCAACCAGCACTAAGTTTCGTTTACGATTTAATAACCATAAAAGTCGTATTTGAGCTCATACGAGACTTTCAGCTAATGAGAAATCTAGAGACGATTTCCTGTGGTACTGTTTATTAGGCTGCACAAGGTGGTTTTAACTTCTGTCAGTCTGACTGTGGATAAAATCCTAAAGTGTCACCATTCAAATGAAAGCTATTGAACAGTACTTTTCTTTAGTATTGTTTATTGAGCTATATAAGATGTTTTTTTAACTGCTGAGTCCCTAAAGTGTGACCATTTAAATCAAAGCTATTGAGCAGTACTCTCCTGTGGTATTGTTTGTTATGATGTACAATGTAGTTCTAACTTTTGAGCCTGTAGAGCCTGTAGATGCAAAGTTGTCTGTTGTATACCATCATTAATTACCTGCGGTGTTATTTGCCAGTGTGTTTAATTCGTGTAATGATGGTTTTGTACAGTTTTGTAATATGAACCCCTTCTGTTTTGAAAGGGATTACATCAACTGAGCAAGACGTTATAAACGTGCCTGACCTTGTTTGTTACTGTTAGGGAATCCTTGTGAAGATAGCAACATCAAAGAACTGAGCGCTTGGGATCGTTCCGTTTATTACCAAGCCGACACGGATGAGTGTGACACTACAGATTCTGAAATTGATTCTGAGTGGCAACATTGGTACAAAGTGACAGGTAGTGCGGGTAACGCTCTACAAGCCATTCACCCCCCTTATGCAGAAAGATGCGGTGCCCGGAGAAACATATACCTCAAAGAACACCATCCAGCTCCAAGTGAGGGTGTGGTTAGCAAAAGAGCATGTGTAAGAAACCCAATCAATGTATGTGCGAAGGAAATACGAATAAACGTAACAAACTGCGGCTCATTTTACTTGTATCAGCTCTTCAAATTAAGAGATGATTGTGATATCACATGGCGTTACTGTACAAATTCCAAAGGTAAGTTATTATCAAGACTTGCGACCATTTTCATAAGCGACCAGCTCCCCTAATTAACCACCCTTGTAAAACCAGGTTTCCTGAAATTCTCATTAAAAGTCTGTGACTGAAAGCTACATACATATATACTTTATTTATCTCGTCCCCCGGGGGTGGTTACTCTCATATATATAAGTTATATATGGGTATGTGCCGCTATAAAATGCATGGTATTCAAGCAGTTGAGTCTGGGATAGGGTATAGAAATCGGAGAGATTTGGCTGGAATAGGATATCATTTACCAGGACACTGATCAGTGTTATGAGGATGGAGGTTTTTGAAAATGGCGAGGATAGGATAGTGATTTTGGGTGTCTAGTCTAGAATAGCGTTACGTCTAGAATAGGGCTACGTCCCCAAAGGGGATTTTCAGAGTTAAAGTAAAAACGCGGACACTAAAGCGACCACGGAAACTGTCCGCATTAAAGAAAATCTGCAGTAGCTTATCACATCTAACCACCCCAAGACACAAAATAGTTATGATTAGACAAACGCTTGTGGCGCTTTTTTCAGTTAAACTGATATTATATTTTTAGCTTACATGCAAAAACGGCTTGAGCTCATGCTACTTATGACGTTATATCTCGTTACTATAACAACTGGTTGTCGCCAAACTTCACCAAAATGTGTCTAAAAAATAAACGAACAATTACTGAAGGCGGCATGTGCTAATCTTAAATGGTCTTGAAAATTATCGGAGAATAACCTCCCCTTGTTCGTCCGAGGATTAACTTTGCATGAGATTGTTTTACACACCAGGCTTACCAGGAAAGCCTGGGAAAACCAGCCTTAAACTCGGCTTGTTCAACCCGGGTTTAACAGGCATACCAGTCTTACAAGGCTTTTTGTTTGATTTTGATTTGTTTTTATATGTTGCAGGACAGAGTCCGTGTCATGATGGTTCTTGTCCTGATGGCCAGCCTTGTATCCTCACGAATAATGGCTTTAATAAACAATGTGGTAAGGATTTCACGTATGGAAGAATCTTTGTTGACGACATTGTTTTACAATTTCTTTTATTAGCATACGAATTTTAGGAAATTTCGCGGTTTCTAGCTTCCTAAGTTTGTGGTGGTGTGCATGACGTACGCATTGGACAACACACCTTAGAACCATGATTCGCCTTCGAGGCACACCAAAACGTACTTAGGAACTGAGAAACACCGCGAAACTGTCGAGGTTTTATTGTCGTCGCAGCCCGACTAACCCCACTGTCTCTTCTTGCGCGGTATTGTACATTGTACCCACCATATCGCATTTCTTTTTCTGATTTTCTTATGAAAACACCACGTGGATTCGATTAAACAAATGAAAAAAAAATCTCTCAAGCGCAACTTTCACTACTATATGAGCAGTAGTAATAGCGGAGCTCTGCGAGCCTTACTCATAGACCCCATACTCATAGAACTCAACCTAATCCCGTAATTGTCATGGTCATGGCTAGCGGAATGTTTCGCGGGCGCGTGTGCCGCCCTTCGCCCGCGGACGTGTTGAACAGGGCTAGCTCGTGGGTTCGTATGACGTCGCAAAACATGCGCGTAACATACACGTATAACTCCACACAACATCCGAGATGTTTGTATTCTTTACGAACATCACAACCAATTTCCGAGCAAGCGAGGGACTTAAAGGTTAAGCAGATTATATTTTTTCGATGTGGATTTATGCTGATATCAATCTGTGATTGACTTTTTATTCGTGTTATTGTTAGTTTTGGAGAATTGCTTTAAAAACGTCCTGAAATTCTGTTGTATCGATTTCTTGAATTTCATCAAGGGCAGCTCGAACTCAATGCGCTATAAATGGTACGCGTTTTGCTTTTAAGCATAAACTAATGGAGATTTAAATAAAATTTTTCGAAAGAAGATTGTGTTGTCAATGTCCATTCAGTCATTACATAGATTGATAAGCGATTTAATGTAAATTGCCTTATGCAAATATGTTTGTGTATTTTTGCAATTTTGATTTTCTAATCAGTTTCTCGACCAATTTTTGACAAGCAACAAGTGTATTTTATTCGGAAAGTAGTAGTACTAGTTATTCTAGACGGGGAAAAAGTTCTTTTTGTGAACTTTTGTACGGTATAAATGTACTGTGCAGAAGGTTGCGTAATACTGTTTTTGAGAATTGCTAAAGTTGAAAAATAGCCTTCGTCAATCTTAATTTTTGTGCTTCCGACCTTTCACCTTAGTTAAGTTTCTGATCATCTTAGTTAAGCTTGTTCACAGAGCGACGCTGCTAGGCTCAGCCTATCTATATATGTTACTACGAGGAATAATTACACGGTGCATTTTTGGACGTGCACTCTTTATCGCGTTTGGACCTCTAATAAATGTAATACAACAGAGAACTTAGACTATGAGGAAATAGGAGATTTTGGGTGTAGAAAAGCTTGCACGTTGGAATATGCTGTTATCATTCTTAATGTTTCTTCTCTTGATCAAAACTGTTTTGTCATATAACTGACTTCTCACTTACACTAAGATAATCCATTATTTTTTGGTCAATGTCATAATGAAGTTCGAATCCTCGTCAAACACGTACGAATGTTATGCATTAGATAAACATGACCTGAAGTACAACTGAGTTATATTTAAATAGCTGTTAAAAAAATAGTTCAATTAAAATGTATATAAAGTAAATTTAAAAAAAAAAAGCTGTGACAAAATTATTGAATTAGATTTAAAAAAAATCACAATTTAATAAACACTTAATTACTGGCCCCGAGGGAAACAGTGAATTTTGTTTCGCCGAAAATCTCGATGTTACCCGAGACGAAGTCGAGGGAAACATCGAGATTCGAGGGAAACAAAATTCACTGTTTCCCGAGGGATCAGTCATTAAGAGATTTGTTATATAGCAGCAAAAAAAAAACAAAAACAAAAACAAAAAAACACAACACAAGACAGTTTGAAAAACGCGCCGAGCACGCGATCCATCATAAACATGCCACCTTTTGTCACGGTCTGATAACGTGCGCTAGCGGGCAACAGTGCAATGTTACCCTCTGACGTCAAAATTGTTGCCCGTTTTCGCAAATGTTGCCCGCTTAGTACAATTGGCGGGAAACAGTTTGTTTGTTAGATGTCATGTGACGATGAATCAACCAATCAACACGCGCGTTGTATTGACAAAAACTACAGCTATATAACAATTATATTTATTTCACTCATAACAATAGATGAGTAAACCATTTAAAAGCAATGGTCACACACATAGAATAACGGCAGATTACAATTGTTTTCGGCCCCTCTGAGTTTATTCTGTGTTTAAGTTGCGTGTCTCGGAGCAAGGCAGTACAACAGCTTACCGACAACTTAAAAACAACAAACATTACAAATAACAATATTAAGTCCAAAGTTTGTGTTGCTTCTTTTCGGTTGATTTTCAATACTTATTGTTATTAAAATTTCAACCCGTGAGGTACGTTTGAGTCTGACGTCAGTTTCTCCCAATCGCAACCAAGTCTTGGAACAAGGTTGATTAATGGCGGCCGAAAAATCTCTGAAATAAAAGTTAAAATAAAATGACATCTGATGTTCGTAATGGTTTGAAATTTAGCAAAATGAGTAAGAGAGTCTAACAGTACACGAAAATGTAAAAAAAAATGAAACTCAAAAATTTGATCATAGGGGCACTTTAAACTCAAGCGAATTAAGGCCTGGGTCAAAATTGGTTTTGATCCTTTAGTTTATTTTCCAAAACTCGCTATTTGAAACGTAGTGAAGGAACAAATGATGGTTAAATAATATAAAGTATAGAAACTAGAACAAAGAATTTGAAAGTGCCTGGTCGCGTGGCTAGCCACGCCCTTTATCTCGAAAAAGCACAAACAAAGATTCCCACCACTAGCTGCATTCCCCAGATTTAATTTTTTTCTTTATAAAAACATTCAGCATGGGCAGGGATTAGGAAACCCGGCTGGAATGGTTCGGATCGTTGCACTGCTCAAGTGTTATTTCTTTTTTTTAACTAGTGCCAGTCCTACTCCAACTTTTTCCAACGGTTCAAAAGAAAACCGTTAAATGCTTTTCTCTCATTCCACCCGCTGTTCCAAGAACAATACTGAGAGCCATAGTTAGGACGTAAAATTTGTTAAGAAAACTATTGCTTACTGGTGGGAATTTTGAGTCAATGGCCACCCTCCCTTAAATCGACAAAGAGCGAGGCCTTAACCCTCGGACGTACAAGCAAACGTATACCCCAACCGTGGTACAAGGGGGAGGGGGGTTGTTGCACCCCCCCCCCCCCCCGCCGGGTTTTTCCTATGTTGCAATATTTCGGAAATCTTTTACATCCAATAGATAGCCCGTGATGTTCTCTACAAGATAAGGTAAATATTATGGGTGGGGGCGTTGCTGGGGGTCCGTGACGTCATCCAAAATGGCCGCCAAGACGGCCGCCATCTTGAATTTTATTAAAAATTCAAATTTATCAGAAAAATGCGGAAATTGCAAATATTGTTTGCTAGAGTGGCAAAATAACATACAATTAAACATTTCGATGTTTTTGGTAGCATTTTATATGTTTTTTTTCGCTGAAAAAAAGTTAAAAACAAGCATTTATCTTAAAAAAATGGGTTGAACACATGTTACTTATGACGTCATATTTCGTTACCATAGCAACGGGTTGTCGCAAAACTTTACCAACATGTGTCTTAAGGATATTTGAACAGCTACTGAAAACGGCATGTGCTAATCTTATATGGTCTTTAAGGTCTTACCCTTAAGGGGTGGGGGGGGGGGACGGTGGGACCAAACCAGCCCTCCAATGTGCGATTTAGGAGTGGGTACTTATGCTTATTTTAGCATAACTTTAGACGTATTGATCATTTTGTTCCCAAACTTGGAAAGTAAACAGAGGGCATCAGCCGAATCGTTTTGATTTCAAGATTGACAAGAGATCTCATATTATGGCGTCACAGTTGATGACGTCATAGTACACCCTAACTAAAAGTATCTGATTTCCAACTTTTTACCAGTGTTTTCGAAAGAGGACGATAAGAGAACTTAAACGCCGAAAATTGCTTGTCGATATCTTTAATAATAAATGAGATATGGCATTTTGAATTTTGAAGAATGCTTTGCCCAGAAAAGAGTGTCCCCCTTATATAAAAATATCATAATTAGAGTTCGTTTTTGATGCCAGCAATTCTAATTATGTTGCATATTGATTGTCCTAGATGTGCAGAACAATAATAAGTGAAAAAATCCGTATAGCAGTCTTTCCTGCCATTGTTAACACCAAAAACCTAATTTTGTGACGTCATTTTACGTCACGTGACAATTATTTCATCGCTTATATTATCGTTTTGAAGGAGAAAATCAAAAATCTGAAATGATACGATTTTTATAAACACTAAGCACTTTAATTTACCAAATTCTTAGCCTTACATGATAAAAACTGAAAAAAAAGAAATCAGAGCGGTTGGTTTTGGTGGAAAAATAAGGTTCCGGGGGGGACACTAAAATTTATTGAAATCGTCATTACTCGAAAAATATTTGTCGTAGTGAGGAACGGTTTTCGGTATATTAATCCCCTAGCCAAGTTCTTTCAAATGATATAGTTTTTGGTATCAAATTAGAAACTTTGTATGACGCGTTTTTGTGACGTCATCAATCATGACGTCAAAATTTGACATTTTGACATTTTTTTGCAGCTGACATCTTTTGGACAGTAATCCAAGTGAATGTGCGAAGTTTGGTGAAGAAATATGCAAAGGAAACAAAATTAGTGTATCAGCCCCTGAATGACACATTTTAGGGCCGTTTGGCCCCACCGTGGGGTTGCAACCACGCCCCCCCCCCCCCCCCCATTGTACGTCCGAGGGTTAATTCACTTGAAAAACTCCACCTCTTCGCGGATATAAAGTTCCTCGAAGTAAGATTTCATCGCTTAAATCTCTTCTTCTTTCTGAGTATTCTTTAAAGCTTTCTTTTTTCTAGTTTGAATCTATTAAATGTGTGTTATTTATTGCAAAATCACGGCCGGTTTTTTGCTAGCACTGCCGTCAATGGGCTAGATAGATAGATAGATAGATAGATAGATAGATAGATAGATAGATAGATAGATAGATAACTTTATTTATACACGGTATTTCCATCAGCTTAAATTATCATAATCAGCTAACTACCTAACTTCATAACTACAAATAAGAGGAACAATATAAAAAATAAAAACTGCTTTTCATGGAGGCCGTGTTCAAAAATATTATTTAAAACTTTACTTAAAAACTATGGCGACTTAGTTTTGTCTTAAATTCGCTTAAGGAAGACGCTAGTCTTAATTCTGTGGGTAAGTTGTTCCACAACTGAGCTCCACTGTATAAAAAACTTCTTTTCAGATAATCAGTGCGAGGTTGTGGAAGAACTAGTTTGTTTTCGGTATTCCTTAAACGATAAGCATTCGCGTTATCGCGATAAACAAATCTTGATAGTAGATAATCTGGTGTCATCCCATGTAAGGTCTTATACATCATGAGAGATTTCATTTCTAATCTTTGATGACATAGTTTACGCCACCCTAATGCCCGGAACACATCATCCAAATTACTATCGTAGCTCGCAGACATTAAAATGCGGGCTGCGCGATTTTGAAGCCTTTGAAGCTTTTCAGAAAGGCCCTTGCTACATTTTCCCCACACCACACTGCAATAATCAAAGTGAGGCTGAACAAGGCTATTATAAACTTTGATTAAAATGCTAAATGGGATAAGATGCCGTATCCGTTTAATTGCACCAATGACGGAAGCAATCTTTTTACAGACATTTTCAATATGGCATTCCCAGTTTAAGGTTTGGTCGATGTAGACTCCAAGGGATTTAGCTGATGCTACTTGTTCTACAGCGTTATTATTTATAGTAAGAGAAGGGCTTTCTGAAAATTGTGACAACTTCTGCCTTGATGCAATAAGTATAAACTCAGTTTTTGTCAAATTCAGAGTAAGCTTGTTAGCCGATAACCATGTGTATACATTACTTAAGTCATAATTAAGGCAATCATTTATATGCTTAACGTCTGCACTAGCAAACGTCAAGCTGGTATCATCAGCGTACATCCTGGTTTGTGAATACATCAGGCAATTTGGTAAGTCGTTAATATATAACAAAAACAGAAGAGGTCCTAAAATTGTTCCTTGAGGAACACCGCATCTCAAGAATTTCGGGGTTGACTTACAGGAGTTGATGTGACAAATTTGAGTTCTATTATCTAGGTAAGAAGCAAACCATTTATAACTGGACCGACGAATCCCATAGTATTGCAATTTCTTTAACAAAATATCGCGATCAACTGTATCAAAGGCCTTTTTGAGGTCCAGAAAGACGACAGCGTTGACAAAACCACGATCAATGTTCATGGCCCAACTATCAGTAGCTTCAATTAGTGCCGTAAGTGTGGAGTGCAAGGAACGAAAACCAGATTGATAACCAGTAAGAAAGCTATTCCTAGTTAGAAACTGATATAATTGGTCGTAGATTATCCGTTCGAAAACTTTGGCCACGACTGGGATTATTGATATCGGTCGGTAATTTGTCGGATCAGAACGCTTCCCGGAATTTTTATACAATGGAGTGACTCTAGCAGATTTCCATTCATCAGGGAAGATGCCGGTTATTAAGGATTGATTAAATATACGAGAGAGAGGTTCTGCTAGTAAATCGGGACATTCCCTTTAAAGTTTCGCTGAAATATTGTCTAATCCAGTTGCCTTTGACTTACAAAGTTTTGATAGTAGTGTACAAACGTGTGTTGGTGTTGTTTTTTCAAATATGAATTCTTTATCAGTTTCAGTAATAAATTCTTCGAAGGATTTATCAACTTCAAATTCATGTCTACTAAGATTTGGCCCACTTTCTGTAAAAAAGGAATTTAACCCTATTCAGACTGGGCTTTTTTAGGCAATCTGTGACTGGGGGGGGGGGGGGGGGGGGGCTCCTCGGACCCCCCCTTCATATCTCTGGAACCAGTAAGGCTAGGGCCATGAAATTTTCACACAATGTTCATCTCCATACAAGGAAACGTCACACCCAGTTTTGACCTGCCACACCCAATTATGACATCACAGTGACGAAATTTTTGTTTTTTCGACGTTTCTTTGATATTTTTCCATACAGATACATAAAATATCAAATATAACTGTAAAATCATCTCTTTAATATTAAAACATAATAAATACAAACAAGGACACACTTGTAAAGCGAGAAAAGGCAAAAAAAGGCGATAAAACTATAATTTTGTAAATTATTGTCCGCCATCTTGGATCCGCCATCTTGGATTTCCTTTTTTTTCGTTTAAATTAAAATTAAAAAAAATATCTAAAAGAGAAAAGGATCAGAATGTATAAAACACGTATCAAACTAATGTCTATTATCCAAACAATGAACTTAGAAGCGTTATTTAATAAATAGTACAAAATTTTTCTCTATAAGTAAAAGTGAGCAAAAATTTACCTACCCCTCCCCCCCAAATATTTGATGTTAAAAATTTTTGATGTCTTTCAAGAACTAGTCCCAAGAAAAAACTATTCTAATAAGAAAATGCACTATAAGTCAAAAAACAAGATCTTAAAATAAAAAAATTCACCATATTTTAATATTTTGAAAACCTATGTGTCAAAAACCGGTTGCCATGGCAACATGGTTAATCACACTGACATGTTATAGATACCAAAATGTTCCTAGATAAATTCTAGGAAAAGTCAGAAAATTTCAGCCTCATAGCTATTTCGGTGTAAAAGTTATTACAATTTTACTGGAGGGGGGGTTCGAAAAGCCCTCCCCCCCCCCCCCCCCCAGTCTGAATAGGGTTAACATTTCTGCAACATCTGTTTGGTCTTTAGAATTTAACCCATTTTATTTCATTTCATTGATAACGGTTTATCCGACTTACGCGAGGTCAGTTCGTTAATAGTTTTCCATGTTTTGCGTTGATCTCCCGAGCAATTACTGAAGGCATTTTTATAGTAAGCCTGTTTGGCGCTGTTAATTTCCCGATTCACTTGATTTCTTACCATTCGAAATTGTTTCCAAATAGATGGATCATTTGTTTTAATAGCTTTTCTTTTAAGGCGGTCTCTGTAATTCATCCGCTTTTTTAAAATAGTAGTAATCCACGTTGATTTTGAATTACGCGTCTGTTTGGTCTTCATTGGTGCATGTTTTTCGCAGACAGTTAAAAATAAATCTTTCCATTTCTTCCACATGTCATTGGGATCGTAAAATTGCTTGATGTCATTCCAAGGTTGTGCTAAAATCTCAGTTCGAAAATTGGCGCTGTTAAAGTGTTTAAACTGTCTATAACTTATCAAGTTAATTCCTTTAGAGGAAGTGGGAATTGAAATTTCTCGATAAACATATACTAAGCTATGGTCACTTATGGCAACATGAGACAACATTTTCAGGTCGATTAGTGAATATCAAATCAATTATAGTACTTGTCGAAAGTGTAATTCGAGTAGATTCATTAATTAGTTGTTTCAAACCATAGATATCTGTGACATTTAGGAGAGCCTTTGCATGAACATTGTCTTTGGATTGCAAATCACAATTCAGATCCCCCATGAGAAAATGTTCAACATTATCTGAATCTAATTTACCTAACAATGTGTCAAGGTGCGAGAAAAGTTCTTGGGGTGAATTAGGAGGTCTTTACCATGAAGTAACGACAAATGGTTTTGAGTTAGGTTTACAAATTTCAATTGATATAATTTCCAGGAGCTGATTGTCCAAATCTTTGCGGACATAATAGTTTATGTTCGATCGAATGTATAAAAATACACCGCCACCAAACCTGCCATTTGTAGGTCTGTCACGGCGGATTATATTATAACCCTAGATTTTTTACCTCTTGATCGGAAATATTGTCATCTAGTCTGGTCTCATTTATGGCCAGAATGTCTATATTTTGATCATTTAGAAAAACACGGAATTCATCTATATGTTTCAAAAGACTGGTAATATTCAAACTGGCCATTTTAAATCCACGGCAATTTGGCATTAAACTATTTGATTTGTTCCGGGCACCAGTTGTGGGGGTGAGATTAGGTATCGCCACAACTGTTAAGTAAGAATCATATCAATGAACTATATTATTTACGAAATAACTAGCTAAAATAGCAATACCTTTCTTATTAAGGTGGAGTTTGTGATTGTTCAAACATGTCTCGTCAATGTTCGGATGCTCAACAAAGCTCCAGCCGTTCTGGTTACAGAATGTTCTTAAAACTTTATTACAGTCTATTACCTTCTTCTTGAGTGAGTCTTCATCAAATCTTTGTGTCATCGCAGAGATGGTTAGTTTAGTGTGAGGTGAATTTGTAACAATCGTATTCCCCAAGTCAACGATCTTCTCTGCAACATTCCGCGCCGATGTTGAATTTTTTTTTAAATCGTTCGTCCCGACATGTAGAATCATCGCCTTCGGTTTTCCTTGTAAGCTTGGTTGTAGATAATGCTTCATGTCGGCGGTCGTAGCACCAGGGAAACTTCTCACAGTTGCTGCTCAACTTAGTAAGTCCCTGCGCAATCCTTTGATTATCGAATCTCCAACAATGATTGTTTCTTCATTTGATCTACGCTCGTCTTGGACGTTTGCATTAGCATCGTGTTCTTCAATTTGTGGTTGTTGATCTTGAGAAACATTGTTTTTCTTTTCTTCTTTTCTTGTTTAGATTTTTTGGACTTGTTCGACGAGTCAGGATGCTTTTTAGATGCGACTGTTTGCCAGTCATCTGAGGGAGGTTGTGAATCTTGTGTTGTTACGGTTTGTTCCATAGAAAGGATTCTAATAGCTTCCATCAGACTTGCTCTTTCTTGTTGAAGGTCATGAATCTTTTCTTCGTAATCGGTACATTTCAATTTGTATCCATCGATCTCACGTTCCAATGCAGCCACTTGGGACAGTTTCGCGGGTGATTCAAATTTTCGGTTAATGGCTTCTATTGCTTTCCAAAGCTTGTCAATTTCATTTATAACGGGTGTAGAGTCCGATATTATTGATTCTTGGTCGTTCAAGTCATTCGTCGGAGTGTTGTTCACTGGATAAATGTGTTGTTTAGTGATCGAAGTGTTACCGATGTTGTGCTCGGCAGTGTCTTCAATCGAGTTCTCGGCATGCTGTTTATTTAACACCAATTCTTCTAGAATGCCTTTGATATCTTCAGCCGCTTTCCCTTGTACTTGGAATGTCTTCGTGTTTCGGTAGAAATTAAATGTTGCATTAGGTAGCTTTAGAATGGCACAAGAGCTGTTGTATGACTTCGTTGACTTTTCACCGTTGCCGCCATTATCAATCAATCGCGATAGTCTAGTATCGACAAATGTTTCAAGATCATCCAGAGTGCCGTTCCAGCTAAATCTGTTTTTAGTTGCATCGTACGATAGATATTGATCGAGATACAAAGAAGAATCGCCGTGATACAAAGTAGAAGACGAGTTAGAAACGGTTGAAGTAGAGCTCGCGTTTGCATGTCCGTCCGTCGTGACTCACTCTCACTCTTGCAGAAAGGGTATGGCTAAAGGAGTTTTGCGCTAAGCAAGAGCTTCGACAATCTACCAGTTCCAATTAAACTGTCCTAAAACGAAATCAGGTTTAAAAATAAGCACTTAGCTCTGTATTCCTCCAAAAGCGCTTGACTTGCAGAGTTACGAAGCCTCAAATTTGCGGTCTTGACTACCGTTTGAAAAGTGAATCCTGTCTTGAGTAACAAACCGCGAAAAAAATGAAGGGAAAATCGATTTTTAAACTACCGTTTACTCCGCTAAATACACAAAAGTGATTGCTGCAGCTGACCGACGTGACATCGGCCGTATAGCCGCGCGAAAAACAAAGCCTCGCTTTGGTTTTAAATTTACTAAGATCCCGGATGTTGCGTGACGTCATATGCGCATGATTTGCGACGTCATACTCGCCCGCAAGTCAGCCCTGTGCAACGCTCGGACGGACACCCCGGGTAGTCCAGGACTTGTCCAAACGATGTATGCGTTTCGCTAAGAAAACAATAGATTTGTCTCGATAGGATAGGGATTACGGATAGAGGCATTGTTCAAGTGATATACCAATTGTATCGTTTGCTAATCACAGACATCGTTTGGACGGCTACGGGATCGCCCACGCACGGACGCGCCCGCGAAAAATTCTGCTAGCCATGACCATGAAAAATGACGGGCATAGGTTCTTTGAGTATGGAGCTCCACGAGCTGAGCTTCGGCCCGCGAGAGCTCCGCTATGAATGATTTTATTAGGACCTAGTGTAGGTATATATGTATGTGTATAGCATTTTGTATATCTCAATTTGTATCCCTTTCATAGAGACGAGTTGTTTCCAGGTGACAAATACAGTTGAATTCCACCAACACAAAATCTTTAAACACAGCTTTAATTTCGAGGCGTACGCGTCGTTATATTTTCACAAACTCCATGTCTAACTTTTGAAGTCCCACCTTAGGCTTACTGGACGTCACCATGCCGTAAAACCTACGCGAAAATACACTCGTATCATGGACTGCAAAAAATTCTGAAGAAACGACATCCTAAATGTTTAAAACATATGACGAGACCACCGGAAGTTTAGTTGTCTCAAATAAAAGCACATGGTCGTCTTATTTTAGATTTCATTGCAATCACTACTTAGTTATATTTATTGATCCTTCCGCAGACGCATGTTCGACCAACCCTTGTCAAAATGGCGGTACGTGTTCATTAGGATCCGGTGGTTACAGTTGCAGTTGTCCTTCAGAATTCACCGGACAACACTGTGAAACACCCGAAGCAAACAATCAAGGTGATAAACTTTGCTAGTAAACAGGGCTTGGTTGCGTAAAACAACTTACGATTAAGTAGGGTTTTCTGCAACCTTCTCTCGCTTAACAGCAACGTAACTGATGGAGTTGCATATAAGAACCTGTAAAATAATATTTCAAGCTTCGACTTGATTCCAACCCATGACATCTTTTGTGATTCTGGTGTAAACGCTCCACCGCTGAGCTGCATGGCCAGATAAAAGCTTGGCCAATTGTGAGTTCCATTGTACCCATAAAAATTATGAATAAGATAATTGTACGATGTGCTCTATATCAAAATAAATTCATATCAAAAGGAAATAAAAAAAAAAATATATATATATATATATATATATATATATATATATATATATATATATCAAAAGGAAATAAGATCACATGGTCTTCGAAAACGTTTTCACAGCACACCAAAAAGATTGAGCGCGCGAAGCTTGCTGGGTTTTATAAGAATAATATGGATTGGAACGGACTTTAAAAACAAAAACGATTGTTGTGTATTAACTTCAACAAGTTTTATCTCTGTAGTTGTATACGGCTTAGCGTAAAATGAACATCTTTTGAGTGCAAGCAGCGAGAACAATGCGAAATTAAACCTGTTGTAGAGTTTTGAGTACAATTTTTTTTTAAATTACTATTAACCCGCCATAGCCCGCTTAGTGAAAATCCGTGATATATTAACAAAAATACCACCTAGATTTTCCTCCTACACTTAGAAAAAAAACGCTAATAAGCTTTATGCACAGGAGCAACAAACCAAAGGTTTCGGCGGAAAACTTTCAGAAAACCTCAGTCATCTAAAATATAGTAATAAATTACATTATAAACTAGAGGTTCTTAAGCAAGATGTCGCCTCTAACTTTCTTTACATCAGGAAATTTAACGCCTTTTGTTTTCGGATACAAATGTTGTTTTGGGTACGAAATAAGGTCAGCTAAGATTTTCGAAAAGAAGAAAGAATCTTGGAAAATTTACTGCCCTTGAAATATTCAGCTCAAAGAACCGAAAAGCTCAAACTGTATTAGATGTCACACATTTTCCTTTAAAGTGCCCCTATAATCAAATTTTTGATTTTAATTTTTTTAATTTTCGTGTACTATTAGACTTACTCATCTTGCCAAATTTCAATCCATTACGAACATAAGAAGTCATTTTATTTTAACATTCATTTCCGAGAATTTACGGCCGCCATTAATCAACCCTGTTCCAAGGCTTGGTTGCGAATGGGAGAAAGTGACGTCAAAGACTCAAACATACCTCACGGGTTGAAATTATAATAACAACCAGCAAAGAAAATTGCGTGAAGAACAAGTCCAAAGTTTTTGTTGCTTTTCGCGTGATTTTCGATACTTATTGTTATAATTTTAACCCGTGAGGTATGTTTGAGACTTTGACGTCACTTTCTCCCATTCGCAACCAAGCCTTGGAACAAGGTTGATTAATGGAGGCCGTAAATTCTCGGAAATAAATGTTAAAATAAAATGACTTCTGATGTTCGTAATGAATTGAAATTTGGCAAGATGAGTAAGAAAGTCTAATTGCACGAAAATGTAAAAAAAATGGAAATCAAAAATTTGATCACAGGGGCACTTTAAAGGCAGTAAAATGATATGAAAAAACAGTGCAACGCCATTATCTTGTAGTTATTGTAATGCGCATTTGATCATTTGCATGGAATATGCGCGATATAAGCATGCCAATCATTATTATTATTATTATTATTATTATTATTATTATTATTATTATTATTATTGTTGTTGTTGTTATTATTATTATTCCAAGCGTTTTCTTTAATATTCCTCGTTTTGTGCCCCCGAGAGTATGAGTTAAAAATCAAAATTGAGGGTGTTTTGGGGGCGCTGTTGATGTCACAAACATCCAGTCGTTTCCGGACTGCTGTCCCGTCATCAGTGAAATAGCTGTTAACTGAAACGCGCTCTTGTCACCTTTCGCTGTCACCATCCATGATGCTAGTTATGTCCAGGATTGCAGATAATTAGATGCATGACAAATTTAATAAGCGTCACAAAGTGTCCTCTTGCTCTTCTACTCAACTTCAACATCACTTGTTTTAAAAAAATTCAGACAATAAACGTCACGAAGTGTCTCCTAAATTCTGATCTTTAAGTAAACAGGTGCGTTTACCCTAACGAAAGAAGAACACTAGCACTAATGCTTACCTTACATTTCAAAAAAACATAGTTAACACTTAGACTTAATGGGACACTTCGTGTTGGATATCAAAATTTGTCATGCATCTAATTATCTGCAATCCTGGACTTAAGTGCACGATGCAAGACCTGCACCTATAACATCCCGGTGGTACCACACCGTTGACGATACGACGAGCAACGTCGTTTAAATTATTAGATCTTTTAGCTTTTTCTCCGATTTTTTCAATGGCATGCGCATTTATTGTTAGCACATGTGTCTTAAGAACGCTCGAAGTTAATCTTCCATGGTGGATGATACCAGAAACATAACAATTGAATTAAGCAGGAAGATGACGTATCTTGACAACAATGACGATGATGATGACGACAACCACGAAAAACGACGGCGATAATAGTAATAATGAAGATAACAGCAATAGCGATGATGATTATAGATGACGATGATGATGATGATGATGATGATGACGATGACGGGCATGGATTATGATGTTCACTTTTCCAAATTCCAATTCTTTCTGGAAACAGTGGAAGTAAGAGCGACCTCATCGATTCCACTAAAATTCCTATTTATTTATTTAATTATTTATTTATTAATCCAGCTGTCATTTGAACATTTTAGCTTTAATCCTCTTGAAGTTACGAAGGAGATTGAGCACAATGTACCCCCCCTGCTGACGTTGTTAGAATGATGTTGATGTTTCGGGATAAATAAAGCTCACTTCCATTCAAACGGGACGTCCTCTGGAACGGCAGAGGCCTGGGCACTTTCGAGTGGTTTAGCCTGCCTTCATTCATGCCGCCTTCTTGATATATTTATTTTACACTGATTTTTTTACACTTATTTCATTTCTTCGCGTACAGTTTTCAGTGTTAAATGCTGGGCCAAATTTCTTCTGTTCAATGAAATGTATCAACTAATTAACAATTATTGGATGAGGTTGAGCATGATAGCGATAATTATCATGGCCAAAGTTTGTGTTATCTGCCGAAGCCCAACGCTGAGGCGAATAACACAAACTGAGGCCTTGATAATTATCGCTATCATGCGAAAACCGAATCCAATAATTGTTTATAGCGGAGCTCTCGCCGGGCCGAAGGCCCGGCTGCGCAGCTCCATACTCATAGAATCAGAGAACCATAGAACCATAGAACCCATGGCCGTCATTTTTCATGGTCATGGCTAGCGGAATGTTTCGCGGGCGCGTTGTGTGTCCGCCGCTGTCGTCCGTCGTCCGCCGCCGTCGCTTACGGCTATTAACTCGCGGGCGCGTAGACCGTCGCAAAACATGCGCGTATGACGCCACACCGGGATCTTTGCAATTTTCACGTCACCTGGGAAAACACTGCTGTGTTTTAGCGGAGAAAACCGTTTAAATTGAAGTCGTTATTCTCCTGAATTTTTTCGCGGTTTGTTACTCAAGACAGGGATACTAATTATGGGATACTCAGAAGCCGCTATAGTGGAAATAGAAGAGCTTTCAGAGATAAAATCTTGCTTCGAGGATGGGAGCAATGCGGGAAGATGTTTGTCACTTCGGGTTTCAGAACTGAAGAAGCGGAGATTTAAACAATTTCCAAGCAGTGGATGGACTTAAAGGTAAAACAAAATACATTTTTCGATGGGAATTTATGTTGATATCAATCTGTGATTGACTTTTTTGTGTTCTCGCTAGTTTTCGGGAGAATTGTTTATAACACTCGCTCAATTAAATTCAGTTGTTTTGATTTCTTTCACCGGAGACATCTCGGCCTCTTAATGGTTCGCGTTTTGCTTTTAAACAGAAACTTATGGAGATTTGAATTAATTTTTTCGAAAGAAGATTGTGTTGTCCATTTTTATGTGTTTGTTCATTCATTACATAGGTTGAAAAGCGATTTTATGTAAACAAAACAAAACAAGACTTGGATACTTCACACGCGTGGTCTTATGCAAATATGTTTGTGTATTTTTTGCAATTTTGATTTCCAAATCAGTTTCTCGGACAATTTTTATAAGCAGCAGGTGTATTTTATTTGGAAATTAGTCGTACTAATTATTCTAGACGGAGAAAAAGTTGTTTTTGTGAACTTTTGTACGGTCTAAATGTACTGTGCAAACGGTCGCGTAAGTCTGTTTTTGAGAATTTCTAAAATTAAAAGATAGGCCCGGTCGTCAATTTTATTCTTGTGCTTCCGACCTTTCACCTCAGTTAAGTTTATCATCGGCTTACTGTTCAAAGAGCGACGCTGTTAGGCTCAGGCTATCTATATATATTTATGCATATTCCTGAGCTGCACTTGTAAAGACAAGAGCGCGCACTTCTGCATGCATAAAACTATTTTCTGTAGGTATGACGCCACTTTTACATATATAAAATTCATTGTCTGTAGGTATGACGTAAAAGAAAAACAGCAAGCAATAATTAGCTGCGTGCTAATAGCCAATCAAAATCGAGCAAGTGACACTAATGTATGATAATCTGAAATATTTTAAATGATTATCTGACACTTTTGTGTTTCCTATGAAGAGCTATGGAATGTTTCGTTTGCTACGGAATGTTTCGTTTGTTATGGAATTTAGTTTGGTTCGAAGCTTCAATTCCAGTAACTCACGTGTTCCTTTGTTTCCGAAAATTTCCTAAACGTTATGCCACACTATTTCTGGATAGAAGTTTCAATTTTAGCTTCGGACTGAAATATAAAATGAATATTTTTCAATTGTATCTTAATTTGTATTACTGATTTTATCTATCCATTATTTATCTAAACCCTAGCTTCTCCGTCTCCGTCGCCATCCACCGTTTCACCCCAATCTTCTTCTGTGACACCATCAAGCAGTCTTCCAGGTAGTATTTTGTAACTAGATCTGTTATTTTGCTATTCTTGTTCACAGTGCCCCGCCAAAATATAAAAATTTCGATAACCTAATTTTCGCTTACATAATGTCTATGGTATATCGCTAAATACCACCAAACTGCAACTAAATTGGATTCTTGAGCGCAAAACAGACAAGTAGTTTTGAGATAAAGTACAAGATTACAAGGATGGAAGTTAATCAAATTTGATTTCGCGACTGGCGTTCAGGAAATCAAAATTGCCATTTTTGTGGAATTTGGGCTTTTTAAGCCGCTAGTTTTTCTCTTGTTATATTTCTTGGCTTTCATCACTTTCGGCTTTTTCAAGATAATTAACCCTATTCAGACTGGGCTTTATTAGGCAATCTGTGACTGGTAAGGGGTGCTCCTCGGACCCCCCACATCTGGAACCAGTAAGGCGAGGACCATAAAATTTTCACACAATATGCACCTCCATACAAGGAAATCTCGCACCCAGTTTTGACCTGCCACACCCAATTATGACGTCATTTTTTGTTTTTCCGACGTTTCTTTGATATGTTCCATCCAGATACTTAAAATATCAAATATAACTGTAAAATCATCTCTTTAATATTAAAACATAATAAATACAAACAAGGACACACTTGTAAAGCGAGAAAAATCAATAAAAAGCGATAAAACTATAATTTTGAAATTATTGTCCGCCATCTTGGATCCGCCATCTTGGATCCGCTATCTTGGATTTTCTTTTTTTTTTTGGTATAAATTAAAATTTAAAAAATATTTAACGCGAAAAGGATCAGAATGTATAAAACACGTATCAAACTAATGTCTATTATCCAAACAATGAACTAAGAAGCGTTATTTAATAAATAGTAGAAAATGTTTTACAAATATTTGATGTTAAAATTTTTTGATGTCTTTCAAGAACTAGTCCCAAGAAAAAAATATTCTAACAAGAAAATGCACTATAAGTCAAAGAACGAGATCTTAAAATAAAAAATTCACAATACTTTAATATTTTGAAAACCAATGTGTCAAAAACCGGTTGCCATGGCGACATGGTTAATCACATTGACATGTTATGGATACCAAAATGTCGCTAGATAAATTCTAGGAAACGTCAGAAAATTTCAGCCTCATAGCTATTTCTTTGTAAGAGTTATCACAATTTTACTGGAGGGGTAGTTCGAACCCCCCCCCCCCCCCCCAAGTCTGAAGGGGTTAACAAAGCTTAAAGCACGCACCTCGACATAATCATGAAAACACGATATATCTGAATTATAATAGACGCATTTTTAACACGATGGAATGTTACAAAACAGACAGGTCAGGGATTCATCAAAGTAGCTCTCGCGCGCCTAACAAATGTCGTATACAAACATTTTCCGTTAAGAATTTGAATTAAAAGTTCGAAACATATCATCGGTGAATCCCCCAGCCAGTTCCATCCTAATCAACGTTTTCTTAGTTAGGTGACAGCTTGCCTGGAGAGCTGAAATTGGAGGTTTTCTAAATCAAACTTATTTTCAATCCTGCATTTCGAATGAGTAGTTTTAGCTGTGCTTCTAGCTATTGATTATAATTTATTGATTATCGTTTATTAGGATGGTTGGGGGATTTCCCGGACGTTTCGAACTTTTAATTCAAATTCTTAACTGCAAAATGTTTGCGTACGACATTTGTAAGGCGCGAGGGAGCTACTTTTGTTTTCAGTCTGCTGATCGACACCGAGCGTTAAACTCGAATTACTGTTTTGTCACATCCCATCGTGTTAAAAAACAAATAATTTGATAACGATGGAGAATTGCTGCTCCCCTCTCCAAGAACTAGCACGCTCTTCCCCTGGTTAGCGGTATGAGGTCATGTGATCAATTTACCAGCAGCTGCTGCGGAACTGATCTTAGACTTGCAAGAGGCCCTCTGAATTACTTTCTGTCTGTTAACAGCATGTTCAGACCCTCTCGGGATGGAAAACAAAGACATACCCGATGCCCAGATCACAGCTTCGAGTGAGGTCAACGCTTACCATGGCGCCTCCAATGGCAGACTGAATTTCACGGCTGGAGGAGGGAAAATTGGCTCATGGAGCGCCAGGGCAAATGACGGCAATCAATGGCTGCAGGTGGATTTTGGACAAAGCACAATGATAACAGGAATAAAGACTCAGGGACGACAAGATTATGACCAATGGGTTACCAGCTATACTGTATCCTACAGCAAAGACGGTACTACCCTCACAAGTTGTAACCAAAACGTGGTATGAAGTCGATTTGAATTTATGAAGAAGGATAATTTCCTAATAACTATCTTCAAACCCAAACAAAGTACTCTTCATTTTACCAATCCCAGTAATAGCAAATCACGCAATTAACGAATTTCAAGTAATAGGTTCAAAACGAAGGAAAGATGAACCTATCATTCCGATGTTTCTAAAAACTATGAAAACCACGAAAAGTTACCTTCGATTTACTTCAAAGTTTAATGTTATAATTATTTTTCAAAACTGCAGGTGTTCCAGGGAAACAAAGACCGCAACACCGTGGTCTTGAATGTTTTGTCAGAAATCATTTATGCACGCTACATTCGTGTGCATCCTAAAACTTGGTATGGCCATATTTCCATGCGGATGGAACTCTTGGGTTGTGCGTCAGGTAACGGTTATTTTCCTTACTTTGCCATTGACAAACAGGGTCTCAGACATTGACACAACTGCAGTCGATCATGCTGCGTGCACATCGAAATAGGCGTCAACTCCATTCGAATCCCAAGTTAACGTTTTAATCACATACATACTGCGCAATCGCGGTTTAACTGGCATATACATAAAACGGACTCATAATATCCACTATAGCATATTAAAATGCCTTCAGTGGATTTTATTTTCAGACGAATTACGAACTAAAAAAGAACACATCTGGTGCGTCGTATAGTTGAAAGTCTCTTCCTAAGCGAGGCTCGTTAGATTTGACCTGATGATCACCTGTGCAAGGCAAACCACGACAAAGGAAAGTGGCTGAAATAGAAAAGTTTTCTCCAAACACCTTGAGTTCAAGTTAAAGACTACTTTTCAATCGTCGTTGCGCAATTCTAATTTTTGACAAATGCCTCTCTAGGTGTATCGAGCACTCTCTATCTCAGTGACGACAACCCAAAAGTATATATTATTATAGATATATTTTTATTTGCTTTGGGCCTAGTTATATTCATTTTTATCAGGAGCAATAAATGGGAGGGAGACCGTAAGCGTAGGGCCCCACGCAAACCTACGTTAAGGACGTGTTGGTCTAGTTTTAGCAGAAATTGCGCCACCCTTGACGCACTGAGAGCGCGCGCACATACTGCAACCTTATATGGAAAATAAAAGTCTTTCGGGCTAGTTTATTGCAAATGAACTTTTTACGTGGACGCTAGAAGTTTACTAAAACAAAGTGACTGAAACGACAAAAATATTTTTTTTTTTATCTACCGTACACTACTCAACATGCAGAATAGACACTGGTGTCAGATTAATCATAATTAACTATTTTAACGGAACGTGCAGATTATCTAAAAAGTCATTTGATGGTCATTTTTATGGTCATATACTTGGCTAAGAGGCATCCGTCAGAAGACGTTCCCAACAGAAAAACTTAACAATAATTTCATTTCCGCAAATGAAAACACTGATAACTGACCCAGGTTACGATTTTTCCTAATTCAAGCCAAAAATGCTCTAAAATAATTCGAATCGAAGTGGCTTAGCAGTCCCTGAACAGGCTGGTTTGAGGTCACTCTTTCTACGGCATAAGAAATTTTCTCAACGCAGCCGCTTCCACCAACCGGCGCAAGTTCGCTAAAAACTGAAACACATAAACTTATTTGATACTATTACAACTTGCTAGCGTTTATTAACTTGAGAAGTCGAAGACATAGGTTATGAATAATACATTCTGATATATCCCTGACAGTAAGTTTATACTATTGAAGCAAATATAGTAAAGTTTATAGAAAGCTTGCAAACATTCTTCACTTTTTTTAGGAAAATTGAAGATGATTCTCAGGATTCCTACTATTGAATTGGCCGCTGAAAAAATAGACTAATGTTCAGTGACGTAATTTTTAGAAGATCTTGTATGTTAAGTGAAATGATCACCGAATTCAAAGTAAGCTTACGCAAAGATGGATGTATTTCAAGTTTACACCAGGGAGAAGTTAAGTGTAACTGCCGATTTTCCCAAGAAGTAAGCTTAGCTTAACTCAATTTTCTAGCTGCAAGTCGATCTTTATCCAACCAAACTGTGCTATAAACTTCTACAATTATCACCAATCAAGTCAAATCTCGTTAAATAACTCAACATGGTGTCAGAATCGGGATTACTTTAAGCCTAGAATCTTCGCAAAATTTCCACGTTATTCTGCCGAAAGTGTATAGGAAACGTGAGAAGATATACGAGTAAAAACGACGAGCAAAGTTAGCCAAACAAATCGAAGACATGCCAAACAACGAGCACGTGGATTGTCTCAGCGTGGTCACGGATGCCGTACAGAATTCAATTCCACCTGTTGAACAACCACCGTCAGTCGAGCCAATTGTTCGACCAGTTGCAAACTTCCATGTGTCGCCCCCGCAAAAATTTTCATTCAAGCCGGAGGACTGGCCTAAATGGATACAGAGATTCGAAAGATTTCGAAAAGCAACGGGACGGGATAAACGAAGCGGCGAAAACTAGGTAAACACCTTAATTTACACGATGGGCGAGCAAGCAGATGATGTGTTTATCTCATTCGAACTCTCCACGGAACAAGAAAAGAATTACGAAGACGTAAAAGTAAACGTTGAAACTCATTTTATCGTGAAAATAAATGTCATCTTCGAAAGGGCGAAATTTAATTCACGAAACCAGCAAGAGGGTGAATCTGTGGATAGTTTCATCACTGACCTGTATGGCCTCGCGAGATACTGCAATTTCAGAGCGCTAAAAGACGAACCGATTCGGGACCGCATCGTCGTAGGTCTACAAAACCGTGAGCTCTTAGAAAAGTTTCAACTCGACCCGAAGTTGACACTGGAAAAAGCTATGAATTTGGCGCGGCAAAAAGAGACGACGGTGAAGCAACAACAAAGCATTCTGGATGGAGGCTTCAAATCTATACAAACGGAAGTCGACAGTATCGCGAAAGGAAAATTTTGGAAGGAAAAAGAAGTACACCCGAAACAGAATTTTTTTTCCTGGTGCAACTCAGAAGAAACATCAGTCACAATGCCCAAGATGTCTCGGAAGTTTTCACTCGAAGAGAAATGCCCAGCATGTACTTCCAAGTCCAACAAGTGCTTAAAAATACGACACTGGGTGCAAGTTTGTAGAAGTTCGAAGCCTGAAGGGAAAATATCAGAAGCAGAAGCTGTACAAGAAGAAGAATCTTTCTCCCTGGGAGAAATAGTGGATCTACATGAAGTTGAAAGCGACACTGCAACATCACCATGGACAACCACAGTCTTCGTAGACAAGAAACCCCCCAGTAACGTTCAAGCTGGACAGTGATGCTGATATCACAGTTGTAGTTCCACATGATACTTTCCTCAACTTAGATCTTAAGAGAAAGCTGCAACCTACAAACAAAGTCCTTTTGGGTCCATGCAAATACAAGTTGAACTGTAAATGGAAATTTACAGCTGCCCTTACCAGCAACCTGAACTCCATAAAGGAAAACATCTATGTTGTAGAAGGCCTAGCACGACCCCTTCTCGGCAGAGTTGCCGCAGAAAAAACCTAACTCCCATCAACAGGGTCTGTAAACTGACCAATGACAACTACAAAGCAAGCATAGTCCCTGACTATCCAAAGCTGTCCACAGGGCTTGGAATGATGAAAGAAGTGTACATCATCAAGTTTAAAGATGAAGTGAAACCTTTTGCACTCACAGTCCCAAGAAAGGTACCTATGCCACTCTACAGGGAAACCAAGGATGAAATTACAAGAATATAAAAGAGCGGAGAGATATCGCCAGTTGATCACCCAACAGATTGGTGTGCCCCAATGGTAGTGACTCCCAAGCCTAATGGTAGAGTCAGAGGGTGTGTAGACCTGACAAAGCTCAACGAGTATGTTCGACGTGAGAACCACCCACTCGCGTCTGTGGATGTCACCCTGGGAAAGCTTGCAAGAGCGAAATACTTCACAAAGCTAGATGCGAACTCAGGATTTTTGCAAATAAAGTTGTCAGAAAGCTCAAAACCACTCGCAACCTTCATCACACCTTGGGGTCGTTATTGCTTCAACGTGCTGCCCTATGCTGCGCTGAACGTCCATGGCAAGTGATCGCAACCGACTAACCTGAATTGCCTGATTGTTGTGGACTATTTGTTACGCTATATAGAGGTAGCTGCAATGCAGAAGACCACAAAATCTCATGAAGTTATCAGAGCACTAAAGGCGATCTTTGCAAGATACGGCATCCCCGAGGAAGTAAGAAGTGGTAATAGGCCACAGTACGCATCGACTGAATTCACTCATTTTACGAAAGAATAGAGTTTCAGACATACAACAAGCAGCCCTCGCTTTCCGCGGTCCAATGGTGAGGTGGAGCGTTCCGTGAAAACCACCAAGTCACTCCTAAAGAAAGAGAAAGATCCGATCTGACAAAGCTCAACGAGTATGTTCAACATGAGGACCACCCACTCCCGTCTGTGGATGTCATCCTGGGAAAGCTTGCAGGGGCGAAATACTTCACAAAGCTAGATGCGAACTCAGGATTTTTGCAAATAAAGTTGTCAGAAAGCTCAAAACCACTCGCAACCTTCATCGCACCTTGGGGAAGTTATTGCTTCAACGTGCTGCCCTTTGGAATAAGGTCAGGCTCCGAAAAGTTTCAGAAATGCATGAGTAGGATTCTTGAGGGACTTGAAGGAGTTGAATGCAACATTGATGATGTCCTAGTCCATGCTAACACCCAAGAGCGACATGACAGCATACTAAAAGAAGTATTACAACGGCCAGCAGCAGCAGGTCTTACACTTAACCTAGACAAGTGTACCTTCAGCGTCCTAAAAATCAAGTTCTGGGGTAACGTAGTAAGTGCAGATGGCATCGAAGTGGACCCTCAGAAAGTCGCAGCGGTGGTAAACCTATCAGCACCCAAGAATTTCCACGGGGTCCGTGTATTCCTAGGGATGGTGAACCACTTGAGCAAGTTCGCCGAGCACTTAGCTGATAAAGCAAAGCCTATTCGAGACTTGATGCAAAAGGACCGACAGTGGGTCTGGGGACCACCCCAACAAAAAGCATTCAACGAAATCAAGTCTAGCCTGACTACAGCACCAGTGCTTGCTCTCTATGATATCAACAGAGAGACCAAAGTCTCAGCAGATGCGTCATCGTTTGGATTGGGAGGAGTACTCCTACAGAAGCAAGATGACCAGACCTGGAGACCTGCTGTATTTATATCCAGAGCACTCACCCAAGTGGAATGCAGATATGCGCAAATAGAGAAAGAGGCTATAACCCTAACCTGGGCATGTGAGCGGTGTAGCCACTACATAGTGGGGAAATCCATTGTCGTGGAAACAGACGATAAGCCACTGATCCCCCATCTCACTACGCGTACCTTAGACGAAGTCCCACCTAGAGTACAGTGACTAAGAATGCGCCTCATGCGGTTTCATTTTAAAGTGGTGAATCATGTACCTGGAAAGGAACTTTATATTGCAGATGCATTATCCAGAAAGCAAGTGGATAATCCAGACATACAGGCAACCATCCCGTGAAAAATAAATGAACATCTATGTTGACAGCATCCTGGGACGCTTTCCATTTAACCAAAAATTCCGGAAATTCCTGGTTGGGAAGCGAATGGAAAGGAAACTTTTCCGGAATAAAATTCCGGAATTTTAGGACAACCTCGCGACTGAGGTTGTCCTAACGTTCCGGTGTAACGGTGCAACCAACCAGACAATACTGTTCCATTCACCAAACGGAATATCCGAAATTTCAAACCGGAATTTTTGGTCAAATGGAAAGCGCCCCTGGACTCTCTACCAGTGTCAGACGTGAACCTAATGGAGATCAAAGACGCCCAGGATAAAGACCCTGTCTGCAAACAAATAAAGAAGTCCTGCGTGGAAGGTTGGCCAGATAAGTTCAACCTCAGTTATCCAATATAACCCTACTGGACATTGAGAGGAGACATCAGTGTAGCCCACGGGATACTGTTGATGTCATCGCGAATCGTGGTGCCCTCATCTATGAGACTACAAGTTCTGGACAAGGTACATGAAGGACACCAGGGCATAGCCAAGGGCAGATAATGCACCAAGACGTCGATCTGGTGGCCTGATCTCAGCCGCGGAGTCCAGGACATGGCCCATAATTGCAAAGTCTGAGCAAAACATCGACAACAAAGGGCAGAGCCACTCATCCCGACACCCTTCCCTGAACGTCCATGGTAAGTAGAATGGCAAGTGATCGCAACCGACTAACCTGAATTGCCTGATCGTTGTGGACTATTTTTCACGCTATACAGAGGTAGCTGCAATGCAGAAGACCACAAAATCTCATGAAGTTATCAGAGCACTAAAGGCGATCTTTGCAAGACACGGCATCCCAGAGGATGTAAGAAGTGGCAATAGGCCACAGTACGATCGGCTGAATTCGCTCATTTTGTGAAAGAATGGGGTTTCAGACATACAACAAGCAGCCCTCGCTTTCCGCAGTCCAATGGTGAGGTGGAGCGTTCCGGGAAAACCACCAAGTCACTCCTAAAGAAAGAGAAAGATCCGACCAAGGGACTGCTAGCATACAGATCTACCCCATTAGCTATTGGGTATTCACCATCAGAGCTACTCATGGGACGGAAACTTCAAAACACCATTCTAACCTTTGACACTAGTCTTAACCCAAGTTGGCCTGATATTGAGAAGCTGCGTGAAAGAAAGGCAGAAAGTAAAGAAAGGCATAGGCTCGACTTTAATCAGCGACTCAATGTTGTGGCATTGAAACCACTTCAACCTGGGATCCCTGTGCATATCGAAACCGAAAAAGCTACTGGTACAGTCACAGGAGCAGCAGAAACACCTAGATCCTACACAATAGAGACAGAGAAAGGCATCATCAGACGAAACCATTCCCATCTCGTCCCGATACCTCCAGACAGGTCAGAACCACTCCGCACCGCTGAGCAGCGATCCAAAGACAAAATGTCAACTCCTGTAAAACCTCTCCCATCACCTTGCATTTCCTCAAGACCAAAGAGACTTATCAGACCCTCTCTGAAGTTGAGAGAGAGCATTGGATTTGACTGAACATTTAACATTTTACTGAAAATTTGAACATTTGATTGAACATTTGATCATTTGATTGAACATTTGGACATTTAAATGATTGAACATTGCTCACTTTACAAAAAGGGAGATGTTGTGTTATGCAATATTGAACTTTGGAACTTGTTAGCATCTGTAACGCATGAGTGATTTGTGACGCATGCGCACTTGGCTAGGAGGAGAATAAAACATGGCCGTTGGTCTCAAACACGTTTCTTGCTCTCTCTCGTTAAATAACTCAACAGGAATAACGAAAACAAGAATCTGAACACATTCAAAATGCTGTGCACCATTGGCCAAAACTACGCTCTCTCGTTTTAGGGTAAACACGTGAATAACCAATAAAATAATAATGACAACATTGAATTAATATCTTTACCTTATTTTAAGGTGATATGCAGTCCTAACCAGCTGTATGTTTAAAGCAATCCACGTGTTAAAACTCGATGAAAATTCAAACCTTGAATTCATCTCAGTTTCGCATGGAACGTCAAGAATTACACAGATTGAAGAAATGTTTTTACAGCTTTTAAAAAAGCTTAATTTTGGCGGTTTCATAATGTTGCACACAAGAAAAGAGCAATTCCATCTCCACTGTAGAAAGTCGTGATGAATGCGTCAGTTCTTTTGTTTCCAAGCTGCAAACTAAACCATTCTCCATTGAATTATAAATTTTCTCAAACAGTCCAGGTAAGTCCATTGTTAGACTTTTTCAACAATCCAGCGTAACAAAATAGCTTTAAGGTTACAGTGTACCTTCGGGGGTGTCTCCAGTATAACAGCTCTGGCGTATCTGTGTTTTTAGAACTATAATATGTAATAAATAAGTATATCCAAATAGCTTGTTTTAAGTTGTAACCTTGTATTGTAAATAATAAATAATAAATAAAAAAAATAAAAGATGTCCGTTCAAAAAGGAAAAAAAAAAAAAAAAAAAGCTCTAGCGTCTTAAGATTACTCTTAATATACCTAAACCCAGATATCAAATTAAAGCTTATAGAGCTGGCTATCTAAATATGGAAACCAGTTGGTAATAAAATGAATTGTCGAATTTTTTACGACGTCTAAATTCGAACGTCCGAATCAGCTTTAAAACGCTATAACTCAAAGCGATTATTGTATTTTGCTAATTTGATTTGTTCTCGGGTTTCCGGACACGAAGCGCTAAAAAAACGTGTCGGCGATTTCCCATATTCAATTGCAGTGAAAAGTTACAGAATATTTTCAAAAAAGGGAGAAAAAAATTTGGAATGGTTGCACGGAAATGGCTCTTGACGAAAAAGGTTTTCTGAAATAAGAAATTCGCCGACATGTTTTTGTTGATTATATGTTAGCCTAGCTTCTGTCCAAATTTGAGGAAAATCGAACAAATTCCCTTTGAGTTGTAGCTCTTTAAAGCGTCCCCAACAAGCGAAAAATTAACTTTGAGAAAACATCGCTTAAAAAAACACATCGCCTCATAAACAAACTCCGCCTACAAATGTTATACCGTCATTTCTCCGTCAATTTTCACTATTTTTCGATATTTTTCTTTTGGATGAAAGTTCATTCTGTAAACTTTATTTTGACGCTAAAAAAAAAAAAATTCGATAAAGTTTCGACCTGAAGGTACACTGTAACCTTAAGGCAGTTTACTGGATCCATTTTGCTTGAAATGACTGCAAGAATTAGCTCAAAAACCAACACTTCCAAATTCCAATAAGATCTGGAAAGTGTCCACAATTAGTACTCGCGTACTAAATACTTTGACACTTAAATAAATTGATTTGATTTGATTTATTTGACTATCGCAGCTCAGGGAAGACTTTTCAACTTTTACGCCTTCGCTAATTTCATTCATTCAACTTAAGTGCCACGGCGCTACAATTTTGGCACCTTTCGGTCTTTTCATGCGGGTTATGTGATATATGTCTTGACTCAAACTTTCCCTAAACTAGAATTGAGTGTATCATGTTCTCTGTGCGAGTCTTAATCTATAAAAGCGCTCAATTTGGAGAAAAATCCAAACTAAAAGTACAAATTTCGGTCGCCATTGTTTTGCATTTTTTAAACGTGACGTCCGCGCAGACGCACGTGCATGTCACACGCGATGGCGCAATTTTACATGGGGACAGGCAGCTCTAAAGAAATGGCATGTTGTTACGGACTCCTTCCCCGATAATGCTCCTGTTTTTATACATTATATGTAATTGTTAGATAGATTTATCTACGCATGCGCATTTTAACGAGTTTTAACTCCTAGGCGTTATGTATCTAAATAAATGATTGATTGATTGATTGATTGATTGTGATAAAACTCATTAATTACTACCGTGAAGGAGGTTTGGATACATGGTCTTAATTGGAATAGATTTTGACGATTTTATTCGTTTTCTCCGCATTCAATAACCAGTTTGAAAAGCTATGTCATACACTCGAAAGAGAGTTTAATCAGGTATCCAAACACTTCGAAAAGGGTAAAACAAAACTCGACTGTGCCTCGTTTTCCAACCCACCTGTCGGTGTTTGGAGTTCCTGATGAAACACTCTTCCTCGTGTTTGATATATTACATGTATTAGGCAAGGCACTGAGCCTTTTAGCGTTTAGTAGTTTTAGTCGCGTTGCTTGATAGTTTTTGACCGTCATGTTGGTCTTGTGAGTCAAGGTTGTTCAAGGTCTTTGAATGATAGTTCCCACGGTAGACATGCTTGGTAGTTCTTGTGACATTGGCTTGGACCTACGTAAAAAACCCTGCTTTGAATTAGTCTCTTTTGACTGTAGTTCTTCCTGAGTTCTCATTGGATGTTTGCTACCTACTTGGGCGGTCGTGTAGATGTATTTTATTTTAGGTTTTATTAGTTGAGTATCTGGTTTAGACTTCGGCTAAGTTCTCACAGTTCGTAAAAACAAACGTGGGTACACTTATAGTATGTAGATGTTGTGGTTCAATTTCATCCTGGGTTCAAATTTTATTTTATTTTGTTTTTGGCTGTGGTAATGTATGATAATGAGTTTTAAACAAAGGAAAATAAAATTTGAACCAAGGAAAAAAACGAACCACAACATAGATACTATGTTTGTTTGAGCTTGTAATCGGTTGAAAAAATATAGCTGTGATTGTAACAGAGAAGAAGCATTACAGTCAACGTATTGGAAAAAATTCTCGGTACCGCTCGCCTCGTTATCTAGCCAATTAACTAGCTTCATTACGTTGGTAGAAAAGTCCGTCTTTAATTTCTCAATGGAACTTTGCTCTTTTCACGTTGCATGCTCAGTCAGTGTTATTTTGCGACAATCAGAGATTTCTCCGTTAACTTCATCCTCTCTCGATCCTAGTCGAATTGTTCAATTTCAATGGATGATTCCTAGTTAGTTTTTTAGACAGTTTTGTGTAGACCATTTGTTTCAATTGCATGGGAGATCTGGTTCTTTCAAAATCCCTTGGTCGTAATCCTAATTACAAGACAAAGAGCACAAGCCTTGGATTGCGCTCCTGCACTTTATGGCCAAACTACTTGTTATTTTACTTTATAGAATCAATTTATCCAATTTAGTTGTATATTTGGTGGCATGTGGCAATGTAACAAGGAAATTAGGTAAGCCGTCCTATGTAGCGTAATCATGCCACATACAAAAGGAAATAAAGATTGCAAATTGAGTACTACAGGTTAATTAAAACTCCCAAACTAGCGGCAGGAGGCAACAAAGTCAGTCTACTATTTGAAATGAAGTGTTTGGAGACTAAGAGTATGTATCGTCCTTAGTGTTTCCGTTTGCGAAAGACAATGGTTTCTTATTTGCGCAAAATAAATTTCTGAAGCTTCTAAAGTGAGATATGTAGGGTCTTGTAAATTGTAAATCTCCTGGGGAAGGGAGGGGGGGCGGGGGGTGTTGGGGACTTCCATATGAGAGATACGTGGACGCTCGTTTGAGATTGTGAAATAAACCCGTAAAGGAGACCAATCTGGGCGTCGCTCAAGCTTTATAAGATATACCATTCTGAAAACGACAGACGAACAAGAGTTATGGTGACTTTATTGACGATAAAGGCTTCGTCATTTAATGTTTTCTTCCGTAATTTACACCCCTAAACGAGACGACGAGCATTCCCGCGCGTTTCATATGGAAGTCCCCCTTTCACCCCTCCGGGGAGAATCCTTTCCCCTTTCCACTAACGCAGTTTTTCCTGTATACATGTATAGCAGCTGCAGTTTGCTTCATCAAAGCTGTTGGCGTTGAAGATTCCAATATCGTTAGCAATAATAAGATGACCGCTTCTTCAGAATATAATGGTGGATTTGCGGCTAAAAATGGTCGACTTCGTGGGAACAAAGCCTGGTGTCCACAAAGCCACAACAGCAATCAGGATTGGCTTAGCATTGAACTGGAGGAAACAACTGAAATATGTGGTGTTGCTACCCAAGGTTACGAGGCTGAAAATGAATATGTAATAGACTTCAAGTTATCCTACTCCTCTGATGGAAGTGCCTGGACTACCTATACAGATGCAGATGGCTCGGAAAAGGCACGATTTTATTATGTTTTACAATGAATTTCAATTATTAAATTTAATTTCATTAATTTCGTTCTAATGATAATGTTCATTGACAGGTTTACATCTGTCAAACGGACACCTTGCGCGTGAATCACTTTTCCACAACTTACGAAATGTATTTAATATCTGTACACGGCCTGAAATGATCCCCGACCCCAAATGATCCCCAAAATCGACCTAAACACGAACCCAAATGATCCCCAATTTTTTTCACTCGCGACCTGAAATGATCCCCGAGGAATTATTGGAATGGGATGTCGTTTAATTTCCGAAGATCCTACAATTACTTGAATAAAGTAAATTAAAGAATTTTGACTCGAATTGTTTGAAGTGTTTATGTATTTATAAATTTTGGACAATTTAGTAAATAACTATAACTCCCTATTAACGAATTTTCAAGAAACTTTAGAGTTTAAATTGGAGGTTTAAATAAAATCGTGCAAATAGCATCTCGCTGGGCCTGGTTTAAAAGTCAAATTCCACATGTCCCGAGTCTGATACTTATTTGGTTCTACTTAACCCTATTCGGCCTGGGGGGGGGGGGGGGCACAAAGTGCCCGCGCTAAATTTGAACATTCATAACTTCTTTAATATGTATTCAAACGCCATCAAACTTTGTGACTTTTCCTAAAATTTATCTGGCAACAATTTGATATGACAATTTTTTGATCACGTGACTTGATGTTTCCATGGTAACAAGATTTTGACAGCCATGTTTTTTGAAATTTGCATATTTATACCTTTGAATGAAGAAAAACAATGTTTATTGGTATAACTTTTATATCTTTACGTCATTTGGCGTTTATTTATTGCTTTTGATTAATTTTGAGTGAATTTGGACGGTTTTTAAGAGGTTTTAAAAAATTTCAGAAATCCAAGATGGCGGATCCAAGATGGCGGCCATATAACTAATTACCTAATAACTACGTCATATGACGTCATCGCTCCATTGTGCGGACCACAAAGGAGACAGTTTTGGACGCACAATGTGCCCCCCCCCCCCCCCAGGCTCAGAAACTCAAAAAAAGCCCAGGCTGAATAGGGTTAAATAAGTAGATCCGCCATTTTAGACATCGAATCATGATCGAGTTTTTATAGAGTTGGGAAAAAATTGAGAATTGTGGGTTATAATAAATTAAACATGATTTAGAAATTCGATTCGGCACAAAAGACAACGGTTGATCTTCTGTCGAGATTTGACTGGCTCAGTCGAAGATGCGACAGCAGTCGCATTGTCGAATTTAATTTAATTAAACGTCGAACTTCACACGCATTCAATACCTGAATTAGATTTGGCACATGTGAAATGCGACGTTTAAACCGAGCCTTACTGTAACAAGTAACAGTCTTCGCTTCCTGCCAGTACCCATTAACGTACGTAGTATTCACATAACCGTTTATTTCCGTCACTTCCGTTATAAAACTCTCCGCCTCTGTAAGGGAAAACGTGAACATAAACAACCGTGAAATTAATGATAAACAAGAACAACTGAATACAACAGCTAGATGATAGAAAACCTTAACCTGTCGGTTAACATGCATGAATTCGCATCTGGAGGTTTGCCTTAGTCTCTTGAGAGGACGCTCTTCAAAAGGCAGAATAGAATCACAGTTGTAAACCACGCAGCAGGCGACATTGTTGTATCCGAATGATCTTCCGGTTAAAAAGTCCAACGAAACAGACTGCAACGAGACTGGGACGAAACTGGAAGCACTGATTTTAGCACTACAGTTACGTCTGTCTGGTATAACGGCCTCCACGTTATTACGGAAAAAGTAAACTCCAGACAATTAATAAAACTGAAAATAACTTTTTGCAGTCGATAAGCCATTTTGAAATGATTTCGCGTTTATAGCCGAAAAACTTCGCATTTAGCATTAACCGAAAAATGGAATCAAAACACTTCAATCTTATCCCCGTATAGAAATGTTTTCCCATTCCACTCCTATAATTCCTCGGGGATCATTTCAGGTCGCGTGTGAAAAAAATTGGGGATCATTTGGTGTCGAGGATAATTTCGGGTCGTGTTTAGGTCGATTTTGGGGATCATTTGAGGTCGGGGATCATTTGGGGTCGGGGATCATATCGGGTCGTGTACACTCTGAAAATAAGCTGGCTTTTCCCTTGCCACGTACTTATTACTTTAAAACTGAACAGCTTTTGTCACAGCGGGGCTGTCCTGTGGAACAATTTGCCCTCTGATATAAGAGAAGCTAAATCCTTGACTAGCTTGCGGCAACTGCTTACTTCTCATTTAAACACGGCATTGGTGGCAAACAGGCTTTATTTTTAATTTTAATTTTTTTTAACTTTACATTATTGTAAGGGCAATAGTAGTTTTCATTACAGTGTAATATTTTGGGATATAGAAGTATATAAATATGTATTTACCCGTGTATAAATAAAAGTGATGATGACGATGATGATGATGTTTGACGGTCCGTATAATCCACCCTATCGACACACGATAATTGCCAGTTGTAATTGACAGCATGAGTGAACAATCGTCATGTTTTGTCTTGTTTGGAAGGTGTTTACTAGAGTTGGAGACAGCAGCACAATCGACCAACAAAACCTTCCAGTGCCAATCTCTACAAAGTTTATTCGTCTTCATCCAATTACTCAGAATGGCTGGAACTGCCTTAGGGTGGAGATGTACATCCCCTTTGGTGAGTTTGTCAAACAAGTAAAGGCCTCATTATATGAGAGTCGTACTTTTAAAGTAACACATACACGAACTGAAAAGTGACATCAAGTAATATACTGCAAACATTACTAAACGATCGGGGGTGGGGCTACTCCGTACTCTGTATATATTTTTGGTTGGGGTTTACCGCTGGCACTCTAAAACCCTTACCCTATACCAGGCTGATTTTGCAACCCTGTACTAGACCAGACACCGAAAATCCATACCCTATCACAAACTTGACAATTTCAGGCTGCATACTGTCAGTTAATGCATGATTTTCTGGTTCTTATGAAATCACATAATAGATATACGTATCTAATGTCTAATCTCAAAAACATTTCAAAAAGAAGTTTCTAGAACATACTAGAACGGCCCTCAAAAAGTGACCGAGAACTACTACTCATTTTATACCTTGTTGGCATTCTGCCACAAGTAATAATGAATAAATAAAACTGATTTGCATTAAACGCGTTTTACATCAATGGCACCGAAAACGTCACAGTTACCAGGCAGTTCCTGCAGGAACTCGTTATCATTACTTATTTTTGTTTGTTTTTCTTATTTTGCACGAGCTTAAAACTTTTCATTTTTAAAAGAATTCATTTGTTACAACCAACAAATGAGTGAACTCTGCCTGCTATTTAACTGTCAGCAATATCTCGTGACAAGTAATTGTTCTTGACCACCCCGTTTTTACAGCCATTTTGAAAGATGGCTCTACTTCTTGGCTTTTTCATATTCACAAGCCTTTTTATTATGGTGTCATTTCTTCACTCATCGATGAAGTCTGTGGATGAAATCCTAACGTGTGTCTATTGAATTAGGCATAAATGGTAACACATAAGACGAAAATATTGTTGTTCACTGCTCTATAATTTTACCTTAATTTGTAATTATTTTATTTACTTATGATTAAAACCCCTTTGTACCTAGTTCCAGAATGTTCTTCCACCATAGTTCAGCCATCGTCTTCACTGCAACCATCTCAACAAAATACTGCAGCTTCAGCAACACCGCCACCAACACAATCACCAGGGAAACCATCAAAGACCCTGCAACCATCACATACAGTCCAACCTTCTCCCGCCTCCGCTCAACTAGCTGTGTCAAGCAGTCCTCCAGGTAATCACTCTGCAAATACATTGATCATTTTTGCTGCTTTTCTGTTTTAAACTCTACAAAACTAGTTCTAGCCTGGGAATTCAGCCACCTATCATCACTGCAGGCTGCTACAGGCATTCCAGGCATTAGCGCAATGAGATACAGCTGTTCTAGGCTATTTGTCTGCTGTTCTAGGGATGGTGTCTTATCACTCACATTCCAAATCATCGCATAGAGGACTTTTCGCACGCGTGTCATTAGATAATGCACATTATATTTATTTGTCTTTCCTTTTTTTTTTTTCGTTTTTTTTTTTTCACAAGTTTAGGATGTGATAGCTAACTTTACTGGTCTAAACGGCCAAACTGTCCTCCTGGTGACATTAATTCGGTAACAAGTCGGTTCAGTCGGTGCCTAAGAAGATGTCCGATTTTACATTTTATATTTCCATTTTTGAAATTCTTGTACGTTTTAGTGCTTATTACCTACTGCTACTACTACTACTACTACTACTACTACTACTACTACTACTACTACTACTACTACTACTACTACTACTGCTACTGCTACTGCTACTGCTGCTGCTGCTGCTACTGCTACTGCTACTGCTACTACTACTACTACTACTATACGAAACACTAGTCAGGGAACTAATCGCATGCAGACATCACCGTGCCCTCTGTTTGTTTTTCTTCGTAGTTCATGGTAACTGGAGTAGCTGGTCTTTATGGCCAAACTGTAACAAGCCGTGTAATCAAGGATCCAAGACAAGGAAGCGACTGTGTGATAACCCTGAACCAGTTAATGGCGGAAGAAACTGTGAAGGCCCAGCAACCGAGAGCGAACCCTGTAACCCTGACCCATGTTCACGTGCGTATATTACTTTTTTGTAAAACAAATAAACTAAAATAAAAATATTGCAGAGAAGTTATACATGTTCTAATACTCAATAATTTTTAATACCATACACTTAATTCAAGCTGGTATAGAATTTGAATGCGACGCCATATGTACAGACCAATTGATTTATAAATGTTATCGTGACGTCGTATCAATAACATTGATTTTAATGGCTGGAGAAAAGACGTCATGCGCGCGTGTTTCGCCTCGCTGTTAACGAAGTCAAAAGTTGCCTGGGCCCGTTTCTCGAAAGACCCTAAAACGTTTCTGGACCGGATTAAGATCTCAAAATCAAAATCTATAGAATGGGTGATGCATTAATAGCTCTTAGCCCGCAAACAATCCCGACTGTTTTTGTCAATTTACAATTTTTTGCGTATCTTTCAAAAAACTAAGAAATCGAAATCATTAATGCAAACATTGCCCTCATAAAATAGCTTCCCGAGCCCGAAAAGTTATGGTGACTTTCGAGACACGGACCCCAGCACAACATGCACTATTGCAGTATAGGCTATGCATGTAGTTCATGCACGTAGTGAATGTAGTGCACGTTGTGGCTCGCGCTTCACATTTTGCACACCACAATAGCGCCTGTTGTGCAGGCTAAGTCAAAAACTGCAAAACATTTTCGATCCAGAACTGTGTAAGCGTGAAAACGAGCATTATCTAGGCTTTCTTGTGTTCTGTCTTTATTTAGAACTATTTCATTGCTTTGTGGGTTTCAAATTGTTGCTCTATCCTTCAAAAGAGAAAATTTACAAATTCTATTCTTCTTTGACTGCATAGTAAGCAAATAACTGATCGTGAGGTTTAAAATTTGAATTCACTTTGTTTCTCTTTTTTGACATTTATTTTTTTCTTACAGCTGATGACATAAATTATGATGTAAAGTTTACAACAAAAACCTGGTCTGCCGATCTGGCTGTCAGGGGAAGCTCAGGTTTCACAGACTTGGAGGAAAAAATTGTCCAATATGTAGGTTACCTTTGTCTTGCTTTAAGAAACACTGCCTGCCAATTTGGGGGCGAGATATTGTCACTTTTATGTCTCAGCTCCAAACGTGTGGAACGAAGGCAAAATTAGAAATTTGGAGTCATCAGAGCATAAAAGTGCCAATATGTCACCCCCAATTTGCAATAGGATGCTGATTGGCTAACTGGCATTTTCTGTCAAGCGCTTTCCGAATACTTCATAAAATCCTATAATTTCAGAAATTGAAGTCTGTCACTTCACACTTTGGTACTGTATACTATTTTCATAACACTGACCTCAGTTCGTTTTCTGGATAACTTGCTTTAGTTCCTTTGAAGTATATTAAATATTGCGATGGATCGATGAACGTAAACAGTATTCAGTTCACGGACATATCAAGGACTGCTACGTACTGATCAATTATTTATATTTTTAATAACAGGTGACAAATTTTTACAGCACAATGTTTCAAGAGGTAGTTTGCAAGGTGTTATGGTTCAGGTAATTTGAACTTTTTATTAAATTTTAGTTGTTTAATTTCGAAGTGTCTGTCAACGAGATACTTATCATGTCACTTTTAACTCGTGAATACGCGAATGGTTGAACGAGTATAGTAATGGGACAAAATTTCACTCGATCACTTGATTGGTCGATCGGCTGTTCACGTGGAGCCCGGAAAATGTAATGATTATCTGCCTTACACATGTGGACGTCGTTAGAGGAAGGAGAGGATGTTGAGTTGCACGCAGGGTTTGGGGGATCGTTGGAGCAAAACGCCTAGGAGAGGGAGGATCCGAAGAGTGTTTAGTATGGACGAGTTGGATCATAGGAGTTTTTGATTTTACAGCGTGAATAATAGCACCGTCTAGTAAGTAATCAAAAACATCTATCAAAGCAATCAATCCGCCTTGCATTTTTAAACTTTAGTCAATCATCAAACAAGACACATTTGTTGTTCTTTTTCCGAGGCATATTTGCAATTTGTGGCTCGAGTAGTGATGTACAAACAGGTTGGTTGAAATATTTACGTTATGCGGGTGTTATCCCAGTGCTCAACGTTCTCAATCCGTTTTCCATTATATTATTTTTGAACTTTATCGCTAAATAACCTTTCTTGTTATTTTGAGATTTTCAGCTTCATAAAATGCCAAACAATGGCAGAACCCCTTGACTCGAATCGTAAACTGTTTAGTACCACTCACGTACAGTACAGTTTTGGAACGAAGCTTGGACTCTACAACAGTATTGTCTTTGTGTACTACAATTTAAACTGGAGAAGTGTATATAAACACTCACAAATATGTAGTCTGAAAACGTGCTTCAGACGTTCTGCTTTATTCCATCCCATAATAACTCATGACGTAAATCATGACGTAATCAAATGCAATATTTCCTCCTTCCTATAACAATAAACAAGACAAATAAGATGAACCTGCTAAAAAAAAAAACAGGTATAGGACCTGATGGCTACAAAAGATCTAACCTCTTCAGAGGTTTGCTAATATGCCCGCATCGGGTTACTTTCAAGGGAGTTCCCACTGGCCGCAGAACCCAGGAAGCTACATGTTTAGGCTCTGAATTAGGACTAGCTACTGGCTCTGTACTCAGGAGCACAGGAGCACAGGTTTTTCACTCTCAGTACTCAAACCAACCTCTGGCATCATCAGGTAATAAATCTCCATCCCTGTACAATTTGACTTTGCTCTGCAAACTAGGCTTCACCATGGAGATTTCTGTCCTAGGTTCTCTTTTTAAAAACAGTTCTGCAGGAGTCTTACCTGTAGTGGAATGTGGAATATTTCTGTATCGAAACAGAAGATCAGCCACCCGATGTTGTACTGACATACTTAATTAGGATCTTATACATACCTTTGAAGGTCCGCACATGTCGCTCTGCTAAGCCATTGCTAGCTGGATGGTAATGGGGACAAAGTGTATGTTTTACCCGATTTATTTTTTAAAAAGGTCGTTAACTCATCAGCTATGAATTGAGGGCCATTGTCACTTACCAGTTCCTGAGGCAACCCATACCGTGCAAATAAACCTCTAAGAGCATTTACGGTAGCAGTTGCAGTCGTAATAGTCATGGTAAACACCTCTAACCATTTAGAGTGACTATCAACCACAAGGAAAAATTGTTGTCCCTTCACCTCAGCATAATCCACATGTAGCCTCTGCCAAGGCTCGGTACAGAAAGGCCATAAGTGCAAAGGTAAGGCTTTAGAGAGCTCTGTGTACTAACACAATCCTGACAAAAGCTAACTTTATCTTCTATATCCTGGTCAATTCCTGGCCACCAGACAAACGACCTTGCAAGTGCCTTCATGCGACACATTCCAGGATGACACTCATGCAGCTCTTCCAACAACCGTTCCTGTAGGATGACAGGAATAACTACTTGCCTACCCCATAGTATGCATCCATTAGGGGTGGCGAATGGTAAATCCGAGACTCGCCGAGACGCCGAGACCCTTGTTTCAAAATCCGAGACCGAGAACGCAGCAACGTTATAAAATCCAAGCCCGAGGCACAATGCGGGAAAAAACTGAGCCCGAGACTTAGTGCTAAAAATATCCGATTCACCTATCAAACAACAAACAAGGATGAAGAATGAGAATGCTTGACAAAAGTAACTGAGACTGCGAGAAATTGAGGAAAAAAATCCGAGACTCCGAGACAGAAAAAGCACCAGCCAAACGAGACTTTGAGACTTAAAATAACAACTGCCGAGATTTCGAGACCGGACCAAAATTCTCTGAGACCCACGATTTTGAAGGTACCATTCACCACCCCTTCCATTGTCTGGGGAAAGTTCATTTCTGCGACTCCAATATGGTTTCATTTCAGGATCAGAGCATTGACCTGGCCAACCTGAGGACGTATATTCTATACCTTAAGAAGCACTTTGTCCTTTGTAGTATTCTGAGCAATCTCTAAAATGCAGTTTTGGGCAGATCACTTACCACCGTACGGTGAACATAATTCTCATCAGGGTCAGTATCCTCCATCTCACCAACTGACACAGGAAATCTGCTACAGAAATCTGCATTGGCATTGTCTGAAGACTTCTTATAAACGATGTCATAGTCATAATAACCAGTCAACAGCAAAGCCCACCGCTGCAGTCTAGCCGCGGCCAAAGGGAGAACCACTGATTTAGGACCAAAGATGCGTGTCAAAGGTTGATGATCAGTCACTAACTTAAATTTCCTCCCATAAAGGTAAAGATTAAATCTTTTGACACCAAAGATTATGGCCAAACCCTCCTTTTCTATTTGGGAATATTTTTTTTCTGCACTATTCAGAGTTCGGGAAGCATACTCGATGGGCCTCTCAGTGCCATCCTCCATCTGATGACTCAAAACTGCACCAATGCCTTGGAAACTGGCATCAACATCTAGTATGAGGGGTTTGTTTGTGTCATAGTCGACCAAGACCTCCTCACTGGAAAGAATTTCTTTGGCCCACAGAAAGGCAGCCTCACAACTTTCACTCCAAACCATTTAGTCTTCTTACTAAGAAGTTCATATTCTGGATGCAACTTAGATGAAAATTATTTGCTTTGAATAGTAGTTAATCATTCCTAAAAATGATCGCAGGTCAAAGACATCGTTAGGTCTCGGGGCCAATTGTATGGGATCTGGTTTGCTCTTTACAGAACTTATTCCCAGCTTGCTTAAAATGTGTCCCATATACTTTACCTCAGTTCTGAAGAATTGACATTTCTTTCCATTTAGCTCGACATTGTGTTTAGCCAACCTGCTGAACACTTCCTTCAAGACTGTCAAATGTGGGGTTGCTCCCCAGAAGTATCAACTAAGATATCATCAACTCTTACCATCACTCCTGGAACTCCAGACAAAATCGAATCCATGACTCGCTGGAACTGAGCTGTCAGTGGCTGTTTTCACGCCAAAACACAAACAAACAAACAAACAAACCTTTGCATGTGTTTATGGTCAATAGCTCAGATGACTCTTCATCTAGAAACAACTGATTAAAAGCACTGGCTAAGTCAATAACTGAAAATGTGTCTGTGGTCAAACCATCCTGAGACAGCATTGCAAACATATCCTGTACATTAGGCAATTTGTATATATCATCATTGATGCATGCATTTACTTCTTTGTAATCCCCACACACCCTCAGCGTACCATCGGCTTTAATTTGGGGACATGCACCACTGGACTAGCTTATTTGCTATGTGATACCAGGTACGAAACGTCGGCCTGCATAAGTAAGTCATATTCTTTTTCAACTTGTGAAACAATTGAGTAGGGCACCGGTCTGTCTTTCATGAAGACCGGCTTGACACCTTCTTTGAGTGTAAGAGTGCCAGTAAAACCCTTCATACCGGTGTTTTGGTTACTGAAGAAAACTTCGTATTCCCCTAACAAATCATTGAATTCCGCAGGGTATGTTTCTGATTTGGGAACTGAATTTTCAGTTGCTTCATGCTAACAGAAACCGGGTTAAGCTCCGGCCGTGTGGGCCAATCTTGGCTCGAGTGCGACTTTACCTTTCTTAAGTGGATAGCCAGACAATAAGTTATTGTATACATACTCTGAATCAGTTGAACGAGAAGCTCCCGTGTCAATTTCCATAGCTAAATTAGCATGACCTACTTGCACAGTGACTACATACGGTTTAACAGTATTAGTGTCATTACAACGTTCAGTTCCAGTTCTATACATAGCAAAAGCTTCAGCACTTTCTTCATCCTCAGGGCTGCTGTACATGTACTGGCTCTTCTCACAAGCTTCGTCATCTGAATCACAGGAATTCAATTTGCATTCTTGGGCCTACGTTGACCAGGACTTTCTGACAATTTGGCACACAGGACGGATGTGTTCTTTTCGCTGACAGTGGTGACAAGTTGCATCTCTGAATCTACAAGACTCAGCGGAGTGTCCAGTGGTTCCACACGATTTGCACTTTTCAAAGTTTCCACCACTTAGCTGACTGCCACGGTTTCCAGTTGCTTTCCTTTTTCCTCTATACGGACTGAACTCCTGTACTTTGTTCTCTCCAACCATCGACTCTCCAATCATGAGCAACTCTCTAGGTTAAAGCTCTTATTGACAAAAAGTGGCGCTGAATTTGAGACATCTTCTTATGCAATCCACACACCAACCTGTCACGAAGGGCTTAAGGCAAGAGCGGACCAAAGTTGCAAGTGTTGGCAAATTTCTTCAATCTAACCACAAAGGCAGAAACGCTCTCGTCACCCCCTTGCGAAGCAGTCCAGAATTTGTGCTGTTCGTCAATCACGATCGGAGCCGGCTCGTAATGTCCTTGTAGACTCTGTTTAAGTTTCTAATATGTCTTTCCGTTAGGATTCTCAGGATCACAGAGATTCTTCAACAGCTTATAAGCGTCAGGCCCAATCACGGCCAGGAAAACATTGACTTTCCGGTCATCGACAATTTCATTCGCCGCCATGAACGCCTTCATTCGACCAACATGGTCACCAAAGCGCTCGATATGCTCGTCAAAGGGCCCTAAATTCCCCACTAGGGCGGCTATTCTTTACGCGTCGTTGAGTACGAACAAAATCCTCGTCGCCAGTTTTGTATACAACAATTTAAACTGGAAAAGTGTATATAAACGCTCACAAACATGTAATCTGAAAACGTGCTTCAGACGTTCTGCTTTATTCCATTCCATTATATCTCATGACGTAAATCATGACGTAATCAAATACAACAGTCAAGCCAGTTCTGTTGTATAGTGTATGGCGCCGAGTGCTGGCGAGTGGTAAAGATCGACTCGAACAAGATCAACGCCTTCCACAACGGCTATCTCAGGAAAATATGTCGCATTTTCTGGCCCAACAAGATCTCGAGCGAATAACTCTACAAGAAAACAAAGAGCCAAAGTGTGGTACTTGAGATCAAACGCCGCCGGATCCGATGGTTTGGACATGTCCTCAGAATGGACCAGGACCGGACTAGGGACCGGTACATTATTCTTTTTTTTGCCTATTATTCTATTCCTGTATTCTTTCTGTAACCCCCTATTATTCCCCAGATTGTTCCTAAAGTTTGCCTATTATTCTCATTAAATATGTACTCACATTTTTTTAAAGAAATTATAAATAATTGAAGAGGATACTGAAATAGCTATGCTGAGACAACTGTTTTGCATGAAATATGTCCAAAAACTAGACAATTATCGTTTGTTGTACTGCAGCAAAACACTTGCCTCAACATAATCCTCCAACGCATTTGCTTGTTGGGCATCAAATGACCTGTTGAGAACAGAAAAAAAAACACGTTCGTTTCTAAACACGTGACATATCAGAAAGTTACGATGACGTCATTTCAAATTTTCAGCCCATTATTTTTTTCAAAAACACGGCCCTATTATTCGAAAAGAAATTCCCGAATAATGTACGGGTCCCTAGACCGGACCCCGAGATTGCCCTTAGATAGACATCACTTGGAAAAATGACACAAGGGCGGCCTAAGAGAACCTGGAGACGTACTGTAATGGCCGAGCTGAAGGAGATGGGCTTGACACGAGGCGAGGCACAGCATGCGGTGAAGTACTGGTCATGATGGAAGCAGATCGTTAGCGCCTTATGTCCCGTCCGGGACGAAGAGAATTAAGCCAACTCACGTTTTAAGTGTCTTCACCGTTAAATAATACTCAATAAATTTCGTTTAGTCATTTAATTATATGTTTGTTTGTTTGTTTTTTTTCAGGGAAGGAAGCGTTATTGTCAGCTTTAACGTTACTTACATGGCAGTAGACTCACTACAGATCGTCGCATTACAAGATCAAATTGACAGTGGAGGAACTTTAGGTGGCGATTCGGCAGAGTTACTAAACATTTCAAGCAATTATGGTAAGTATGTAGTGCTGGAACTGGCAAATATAAGACATTAATTAAACAATGTCGTTCGAAACGCCTGCTATGATGTGAGTTTTCAAGGAAAAAGAACAAGAAGGAGGCAAAAAAAGGCGAATACAACGATTATGATGATTCAGCGGAATCCAAAGGTGACGATGACGATGGCGGTAAACGATGACTGTGACAAGAAAAATTAAGATGATGCTAATGGTGATGATGATGATGGTGATGATGATGATGACGATGGAGATGATGATGATGATGATGATGATGTTGATGATGATGATGATGATGATGATGATGATGATGATGATGATGATGATGATGATGACGATGATGGTGGTCAATATAAAACAAAACGTAATATTTGTCATCAGTTGAACACTGTACAGACCTAACAAAATATACAAAACACGTTTTTGTCTATTGTTCGAATGAAATATGAGATTCGCAGTAGATTTAATTGTTTTGTTCAGTGTTGTCTAGTTGTTATTTCTCGATTATAAACTTGTAATTTGCTTTATTACTTTTACTTCTTTTTCTGTTTTTTTTTCTATTTTTTTTTTCCTTTTTTTTACGCACTTCATTTTCTTCTTTTTCTTTTTTACTTACAGTGCCAGGTGAAGCGCCAGTGATACTAGAAGCAACAAGTCCCACGTCCACGACCATCGACATCAAATGGAGCGAGGTCACCCAGCTAAATTCAGCTAACCTTAAAGGATATGGTATCGTGTACAAGAAAATAGGCGAAAAATTCCAAGTAGGTTTCCTTAAATCCGTGCTCCCGACACCTCGAGAAGCAACATTGGAGGATCTGGACAAGTTCACAAATTATTCAATTCGCGTGTTTGCTTTTACGAGTCTTGGAAACGGAGTTTCAAGCCAGCCATTCTCTTTACCGACTCAAGAAGACGGTAAGCTTACAATGTTCATAGCCAGCAGACTCTTTATATAACTAAGTTGATCTGTCGTAGTAAATTTAAATGCGACGTCTAGTAATAATTATCAAAAGTAACGGAGCGTAGTGTTTTATCAGATTATCCACCACGGAGTAATTATTTTGTAGAACGATGCATAGCGGACCGCTTTCTTTTTGTTTTTTTTTTTCTTTTGTTTGGCCTTCGGCTTTTGTTTGGAAATTCCGGATTCTTGTGGGACACTCGTTCTTAGGTTTGATTTATCTTCTCAAACTGACCATTGACCATGCACCCATTGCATAAATTAAAGACCAGGCTAATAATTTTTTGTCACCCGGTCCCTAGTCAAACTCTGGATTTAATTGAAGATCTTGATGAAATGTCCTTTTGGAATGTTTGATATTATATTCTCAAAATGACCATTAAGTAAACAGAATACGAAAACACTTTCTACATAACCATTTTGTCTGCACCCATTGCACGAATACAATAACAACAACAACATCAAACTCTATTTAATGAGTAATTCCATGCAGCCAGTTAATAGAAAAGATATTCCACATGTTCAGGTTGGGGGAACACAAACAATCAAAGGCACACACGCAAGAATAGTAGTAAAAATAAATAAATAATTGGTACGAATAAATAATTATGGCATCACGAGTGTCGAACCGTGTGTTATAGGCGTTAGGCCTACGAGACACAGTTCAACATTTGCTTATCAACGGCTGCTCAACAACTGTTCAACAGTGTTTCGTGCCATTCAATTGTAACATGTTGAACGTCGTTGAACGAAAGCAGAAACAGGTTCTATTCCATTCAACAAGTTGCAACTTATTGAACGACCTCAGTCAATCGTTTCAAAATGTCGAATGTGTTTTCTACTCATTCAACAAGTGCGCAACAAATGTTGAACGATGTTTAACCGTACGCGTGTATCATTCGCTAACATTCTTATTGCTACAGTCCCCAGTCAAACTCCACCGAACACTATTGTCCAGTCAACGAGTTCAAGCACAATCGATGTGTCCTGGGAAGCAATCGATCAGGCCTACGTACATGGAATACTCCTGGGATATGAAGTTAGATATGCTAAGGATGATGGCTCACGACTTGTCTGGGAAACTAAGACCCTGGATCCTGACGCTAACAAAATAACTTTAATTGACTTGGAATACTTCACGAGGTACAAGGTGGTAGTATGTGCCAAGACTTCCAAGGGTTGTGGCAAGACATATTCCGCCATTTCTTACACGTGGGGTGATGGTAAGTAAGCGGTAGATATGTATGTCTGTTTACAATGGTAAGCCGCAGGCGAGGCTTATTTCCCTTTGTAAAGGCTCTACGCAATCATTAGGTTAAGTAATAAACATTTACGAAGTTCTGTTCCATTCAACACTAGTGACCATGCTCAGTAGCGTTCTACTTAACGGTCAGATTGTAAACTCGATATTTCTATCGTCAACTATCACGCATAGAAATCAAGAGCGAATAATATAATTGTTTTAGTATAAATCTAATATACGTTCAAAACTTAACAATAAAACAGGCTCGTGTTGATGAAATAAATAGGTCACACCCCACGCGGATAATCGGCCACTCACTCTACTCACTTTCTGCAACAGGATAGATAGTGAGTAGCGTACCCAAAAAGAGAACAGCATTCGTGATAGAACGCTTGTGGATTTATACTAATATATATTAGTGTGAAAACTGTATTTTACATCTTCAAATATAATTTTAAGTAATTTTCTTACTAGCCCGTTCCAGACGTTACGATTGTAGGGCAGGCGAGCAGCTAAATACGGGCGCGAATGAGTGGGAAAAACGAGGAAAGACTGGGGATGGGATCACTCTCTTTCGCGCTTATCCCCCTCCGTCTGCTCTCGCAATATTTTTCATTTACGCGCTTCCTATCCTTCATCCCCCACTATCTTAACACATAAAACAGGCTTGTCAAATTTGTGTCTTGACAGATACTATCTTTTTCTTTCTAGTTCCTGACAAGCCACCACAGAGCCTTGCAGCTGATAATCTTACCTCAGAAGCAACCATACCTGTGCAATGGAGTCCTGTACCTAATGGTCATGTAAAAGGGCTTTTGATGGGTTATTACATAAAGTATCAAAGAATTCGGACCGCCGAGAGATCAGTGTTTGACCGCACAGAGGAAGAAACCATGGTTGTTAAACCAAACCAACGTTCTATTCTTCTTCCAGTTCAAACTTATTCAACGTACAGTATTAAAGTGGCAGCATTTACCCAGGCAGGAATGGGGCCTTATACTGAATATGTGTACGCTGGTAAGTTGTCAATGTGGATTTTAAGGATAGACGTTTCAAGAAATATAAACCGGACGTACAAGCATTAAACTTATACGCCCACTGTAGTACAACGGGAGGCTTTTGGAGCATTCACTTGGATTTCTTCTGTGTAGCGATCTATCAACCTCATTTTATTTTCAATGCATAGCCCATCATCTACGTTACAAATTAAGGTGGTCACTTCTCAATTTATAGAGTTACTATTTTGGATCCTCCATCTTCAATTTCTTTGATTTGTAGCAAAATAGATTTGTAAAGTAAACAGGCCAAAAAAAATGTAAAAAAAAAAACCAGAAACTTGGGTCAGAAAAAAACGTTTCGTTTCACAAGCCTATAATCACAACTTTGTTGCCATGCTAAAGTCAAAATGAGACCGAGGAAAAATTTGAACAGCTACTGAAAGCCTTGGGTTAGAGTTATTCACTTGAGTTATTTCAGATGAATTTAATGAAAAAATGTAAATACATAGCAAATGTTTCGAGGCGTAGAGTTATCTTCTGACTTTTAGCCTAACTAACTTAAACTTGTATTCATTGCGTGACTTATAATCAATTGCATTGTGCCCTAGGACATCATTAGATTCGTATTTTTTATCTTCAAACAGAGAGCTGCCGGTGCCCCAAAATTTTGTACACAAACTACTGGTCAACATTTCCCTATCTTCAGGTTACGGACGACAATAAACTCGAAGGACTTTTTAGCGGGATCGTCACAGACATGGTACACACAGCTTGCGGGTATTGTCCCGCGTACGGCGATACAACAATCGAAATAAGAAGGAACGGCAAAGGAGGTCGTGCAGCCAAAAGAGGCATCTTAGAGGTCCTTGCAGACTTTGATGAGGTTCCACAGATTATGTTTCCGATCTACGGTAACCAGTACGTCACAACATACATGGGAGATAATGCTTATATCAACCTTGTGGAGTCCCCTGGGATAGCTTTTATTGCAACTGCTAGGCCTCCCGGTGAAGCTGCTACGAACATGATAATGGCAGTATTGGGAACCATTCCTTTGATGGTGTTGTCGGCATGCTTTGCTTTTATATCTGGGTTTATTATTTGGCTTTTGGTAAGTAAAAGTACGCAGCCAGTTAAGTAACCCAAGCACGGTAACAAGCGCGAAAATCCTTTCAATCGTTTCAAAATTGGTTATAGCCCGTCCTGATTTGAAGCTTCCGGTGTAACATACGACAACTATTGACTCGACAAGCACAGGACACCAACTCCGTGTTATGGCCAGTACCTTACGCATAAAATACAGTGTACATATGCGTATGGCAGATATCAAGTGAATTAAAGCATCGGCCTATTTTCTTTAATTGGAAGTTTCCCTTAACACATAGACACGATTAAAAAGTGGTCATCAAGAACTTTCTAATTGCCATTTTTGTTGACATATTTTAACCGTTACCAGGAGAATGCAGGTCAAGTGATCCAAGCTTGAGAAAAAGAAAAAGTTAATAAAACTGACACAAAGGGACGCCCGTTTCTCTTTTTTTTGGATGGAATCTCATTAGTGTGAATTAAAAAAAAAACATTAATATAGGTCACGTCTTAAAGTGAACCTCCATTGTCAGAACAAATTGACGTTAAATTAATGGAAATAAAGTCGAAATTTAAATTAAAAAAAAAAAACAGGCGCAAATATAATTTTAGTGTACAAATAAAATGGATATAAATATCGCCAATTTTCGCCTTTAAATTTCCCGCGCGCCGCTATTTTGAATATTTATGACGTGTTATGGTTGCCGCTATTGCAACAATTCGACAACCGTAACACGTCATAAATATTCAGCGAAAATAGGCGATATTCGTATCCATTTTTTGGTACACTGAAATTATATTTGCACCTGTTTTTTTTTAATTTTTAATTTAGACTTTATTTCCAATAATTTAACGTCAATTTGTTATAACAGTGGAGGTTCCCTTTAAGCTATTGTCTATTGTGTTAAGGATAAGGTTAAGGTATATTGTGATAAAGATAGGTGTTATGTTGACTACGAAACGTTGTTTTTTATTGTTAATTTTCGCTTGTTTTTTGAATTACTTAATCGTTGTTGATTAGTTAATTATTAGTCTAACATTAATGAAGATAAGTTAAGGATTAATTATAAAGTTAGTCAAAAATTAGTCAAAGACTAGTTAATTCAGATTAGTCTGTCAAAAGCCTAAGGACTAAATAATATGGCAATGTTATTTCTACAGCTGCTTCTGTTTTACGAGTTTTTCCTTTTCATTTTTATTTCACGACTGTTATCACAATTTACGGAAACATTTTAGATTGAAACTTTTATTATAATTGCTTCTTGTTCAATTATTCATTGTAGGACTCCAAGTCCAATCCAGATGAATTTCCACCCAGTTTTATGAAAGGCGTCGGTGAGGGATTCTGGTGGTCTTTCGTCTCCATGACAACTGTTGGGTAAGTAAATTGACATTACGATAATAAATTTACTCTTTCACTAGATATTCACGTAAGTTATTAATTACCTTAATAATTGATGCATTTTGAGCATAAGCAATTGTCACAGACGCTTGCTTCATTGTTGACCAAACCAAAGAAAATTAATAAATTAATACCACATAAAAAGCAAACATTCGACAAGCCATTCGTGTTCCTACCACACTGCTTAGTAAGACATTTTACCACCAATAAAAATTTACCGTAAGATGATAAAGAAAGCTTTTTGTCCATCCTTTGTTTTCTTCTTAACAGATATGGTGACCGTTCGCCTAAATCTATTGCAGCCCGTATTTTTAGTATTGCATGGACCTTAACTGGACTCGTTATCATTGGAATCCTTGTTGGTGCAATTGCCTCTTCACTTACATCCGTTAACGTACAAAAAGACATCACTCTGTATGGCACAAAAGTGAGTTCAGATCAATTTTCCCATTATTTTAAGCCCGTTATGTTAAGCAGTAGAGTCACCTTGAGCTTCCATCGCGAAATGTGCACTTGATGTGGCTCCACTATATCAATCTGACAAGTTTTCATTTATATTTAACAACATAGACATCCCCACTTTAATAAAAGAGTGCTTACATTGTAATGGTCGCATTTTTACAATATGATCAACGATATTACGTCATCATGTTTTAGGGCTGTCATGTTGGTTCAGAAAGCACTAATATTGATCCAAAATTAGACTAGAAAAGTAAAAATACCAAACAAAACATAGAATTTAACAATGAAAAACTCAAAAGTTCCGTCTACTTACCTATGAAAACGTGGTTGTTATGGAAACATTATATATCGCAGGAAAAGAGTTTAACATCAGATTGTGTCCCAATAAAACATGTCTTATACTGTCAGATTAAACGCCACTTTTTCAAATTAAAAAAAATAATAAGGCCTCAGGTCTCGTTTGTGATTTAATTGAATCTCTTTTTATGCAACCAATGTAACTTATGAAAACCACAAACCAAACCACATTTTCGTGTTTCACTGCCCCATTGAAACAGTGCCACAGTTTCTTAAAAACTATAACCACGTTATATAAATATTAAACCGACAACTGACAAGTAAGGACAGTTATAATTTTTGTATATTAGGTTGGAGCCATTCATAACTCTTCGGAATATCGCCTTGGAATATTGAAGAATGCGAAAGTTAACACAGGTACTTATTAATATCATTCTTATCATTATTTTACATCAATACCTCTGGGTACGTTTGCCATTCTTTTGTGACATACAATTAGGAAACGCTAAGTCATGATGTACTAGTGCTATTCTCAGAGTAATCAGAATTAAAATAATACTGCTGCTTGTGAGGTCACCCATATAAAAATGACTGAGATGCCCATGGAGTAGTATTGACAGCACCCATACTGGGGTTGTGGATCCAAAATATTTTTTCCTCCATGTAGGAGGAACCAAGACGACTCAAGAAGTGCATTATAAGTCAGTTGTATCAAATAAGCTCGACTGCTTTGGCAAACTGTAATATTCTGGATCCACAGAACAAATAAATTTGTTTGACTGAAACATTGATTAATAGATTGCTTGAATGATTGCGTGATTGACTAAAACATTGATTGATTGGGTCAATGATCGATTGATTGATTGATTGATTAACTGATTGTCTGATTGACTGATTGATTAATTGCCTGATTGACAGAAAATTGATTGATTGGTTGAATGATCGATCGATTGATTGATTGATTGATTGCCTGATTGACTAAAATATTGATTGATTGACTGAAAGATCAATCGATCGATCGATTGATTAATTGCTTGATTGACTCATTGATTGTCTCATTGATTGTCTGATTGACTGAAACATTTATTGATTGGTTGAATGGTTAATTAATTAGTGGTTTGATTGCTTGATTAAATTAATGATTGTCTGTTTGATTGATTGATTGATTAATTGTATGATTAACTAAAACATTTATTGATTCGACGAATGATCGATCGATTGATTGATTGCCTCATTAGTTGATTTATTGATTGATTGTTTGATTGCTTGATTAACTCGTTGATTGTCTGATTGATTGATTGATTAATTGTATCATTTACTGAAACATTGATTGATTCTACGAAAGATCGATTGATTGATTGCCTGATTAGTTGATTGATTGATTGTCTGATTAGTTGATTGACTGTCTGATTGATGAATAGATTGATTGATAGGCTGAATGATCGATTGATTGATGGATTAACCCTCGGACGTACACGCAAACGTATACCCCAACCGTGGTACAAGGGGGTGTTGTTGCAACCTTCCCCCATTGCGATGTTGCAATATTTCGGAAATATTTTACATCTAATAGATAGCCCGTGATGTGCTCTACAATATAAGGTAAATATTATGGGTTGGGGCGCTGCTGGAGGTCCGTGACGTCATCCAAAATGGCCGCCAAGGTGGCTGCCACCTTGGATGTTACTAAAAATTCAAATTTATCAGAAAAATGCGGAAATTGCAAATATTGTCTGCTTTAGTTGCCAAATAACCTACAATCAAACATTGTAATGCTTTTGGTATGATTTTATATGTTTTTTTTTGGCTGAAAAAAGGTGAAAAACACGTTTTTTTTCTTCAAAAATGGGTTAACAACACGTCACTTATGACGTCATATCTCGTTACCGTAGTAACCGGATGTCGCCAAACTTTACCAAAATGTGTCTCAAAGATAAATAAACAGCTACTGAAAACGGCATGTGCTAATCTAAAATGGCCTCTAAAATATCAGAGAAAAACCTTACGGGGGATGGCAACCATCCCCACCCCCCCTTGTACCTCTTGAGGGTTAATGTATTGATTAATCGATTAAAAGATTATGTGATTGATTGTTTGATTGACTGAAATATTCATTGATTTGTTAATTGATTTCAGAACATAAGTATACCAATTTGGATGAGATTCGAGCAGCTTTAGAAGATGGTGAAATAGATGGCGCTTTGTTGGACACTTACGTGGCTGCAGAGAACAAAGGAACGCTTCTTGACGACAGGGTGTTCGTCAAAGATATTCTTGATCATCCATTTGGTTATGGAGTGGTTCTTTCAGGAACGGCCAGAAATGTCGAACAAAGATGCCGAGATTACATCAGCTTGCATATCAGCAAAATATATAAAATCATAGAAAACAAAACAAAGACAGTTGACGTAAGAAGTTTTATGATAGAGAACAATTTCTCAGATAATTCACCTTTTGCTGATGTTTTTAGCCCGTATTCCTGTTTTATGCCCATATTCCTCCCTGCTGTGTCTTTTGAAGCACCACCGAATTCATAGTGCCTCTCCCTAGCTTTCTAGCAACATGAGCAGGTACAACGCAACTTAATAGGGAACTGACAGAAGTGGGAAAAATTGACGATAGCAAGGCTGCTAGAGCTAGTTCAGCCTCGCTGTAATTGAATGCATCAAACGTTCAATTCAAGCGTTTTTCTTACATCGTTTGGAAGCCATCATTCTCAAGGTGGTAGATTTAGATTTCTGAAAATTGTGACAAAATTTCCAAGTCAAGAATGTCATAATTACAAAGTATCATTCACGTTTCATGTTAATGTTCTTTAAATCACAGGAGTGAAATGAAAAGGGAAATGGAACTTCTAAAATAATCGCAACATTCAGCGACAAAAACGACCAAGTGGCCTGTGCTTTATGTATGCAACGTCCAATTATAATTTGCAGAGAATTTCCCTGAACAACACTCTTTGGGAATAAAGTATAACTGGAAGAACTCAAACTTATGCATTCAAAACGATTTTGCCTATGACCCAGCTGATTGTAGCCTCCAAAGTATACCCCTTTCCATTTCCGTTCCTGTATAGAATTTAAAGCACATGACACAAATCCCTCTTTGTCATTCCTACTTTAGCCTAGCACAGGAAACCTACCCGATTCGTTCTTGTTTTCCACAGGCGTCTGATGGCGGGATATCCGAAAGTACGGGTTTATTTGACGCTACATCGCAAATGTTCTTTATGGCCATTGCTTCTCTACTTGGTCTCTTGGGAGTAGCCATCATAATCGGACTTTTGTATCAATTTCTGGTTTATGTTCCTGGAATAAAGAAAGGTGTGGTGTTTTATTATATCTTAGTGCCTTTAGTTTCCTTATTAATGAGGTGCTCGAATATATGCAAACACTTTCCCTCTATAACATCGGTCACATTTGTTGAACGGTGTCCGCTTTTTCACCCTTTGTTCCACTTCAACGTTAATGTCCAAGATGCCAGAGTGAAAACAAAATATTTGCGAACGCTATATGGCCCGAACATGGTTTACGTTTTTAAACTGAGAAATCTGGACTATGTGCGAGAAAGTTATGATGACTGAATTCTCTTTTTTTCTCAGGGATAGTCGAGTCAAAGCATTTTGGGTGATCTTGTCCTTAATTCTCATAACCTCTGACCTCTCTGGCTGTCTAAGTATTTAACCCTATTCAGACTGGGCTTTTTTAGGCAATCTGTGACTGGGGGGGTGCTCCTCGGACCCCCCCTTCATATCTCTGGAACCAGTAAGACTAGAACCATGAAATTTTCACACAATGTTCATCTCCATACAAGGAAACCTCACACCCAGTTTTGACCTGCCACACCCAATTATGACGTCACAGTGACGTAACTTTTGTTTTTCCGACGTTTCTTTGATATTTTTCCATCCAGATACTGAAAATATCAAATATAACTGTAAAATCATCTCTTTAATATTAGAACATAATAAATACAAACAAGGACACACTTGTAAAGCGAGAAAAGGCAAAAAAAGGCGATAAAACTATAATTTTGAAATTATTGTCCGCCATCTTGGATCCGCCATCTTGGATCCGCCATCTTGGATTTCTTTCTTTTTCGTTTAAATTAAAATTTAAAAAATATCTAAAAGAGAAAAGGATCAGAATGTATAAAACACGTATCAAACTAATGTCTATTATCCAAACAATGAACTTAGAAGCGTTATTTAATAAATAGTACAACATTTTTCTCTATAAGTAAAAGTGAGCAAAAATTTACCTACCCCTCCCCCCCAAATATTTGATGTTAAAAATTTTTGATGTCTTTCAAGAACTAGTCCCGAGAAAAAACTTTTCTAATAAGAAAATGCACTATAAGTCAAAAAACAAGATCTTAAAATAAAAAATTCACCATATTTTAATATTTTGAAAACCTATGTGTCAAAAACCGGTTGCCATGGCAACATGGTTAATCACACTGACATGTTATGGATACCAAAATGTTTCTAGGTAAATTCTAGGAAAAGTCTGAAAATTTCAGCCCTTTAGCTATTTCGGTGTAAGAGTTATTACAATTTTACTGGAGGGGGGGGGGTTCGAAAAGCCCCCCCCCCCCCCCCCAGTCTGAATAGAGTTAAATTGCAAGACCTTTCAGAATGAAGAGTTTTTAGGGACAAAATTAGCATTGAAATTATGTTATTTCGTTTCGTGTTTTATTCGGCTTGTCTAAGGAATTATGTTCGAGCCTTTCTAAATTTTGTTTTGCTTCTTTATCACCTTTTGTTCGGCTCCTCTTAATTATGTTTGGTATGTTTCGAATGCTGTTATGAACTCTTGAATTATGTTCGGCAAGTTTTAATTATGTTCGGAATGTTTCGAATGCTGTTATGACACCAATAATCTAATCGCTACTCTGCTCGTTTTGTGGTGAAGTGCATGGTGTTCGGCAACTCTGAATTATGTTCGGCAAGTGGACTGAAACTCAACGGGAAAAACTCACAAGAAGTCCTGGGACGAGCAAATTTTCCCAAAACAAATACGGCGGACGAGTCGATCGCTTTCGAATTGGGCAGGTGTGTGAGAGATATCATCGTTTTGGTTGAACAAGGCACTGTATGCCAGAGCGATTTAATACAATTCCGACTTGACTGGTTGTACCATGCTGTTGTGCGTTATTGTGATCATATCCCTGTTCTTCAGGGTCTTCATCGAGACGTGGCCCGGGACGTGGCCTCTTCTCGTCCGCCATTTTGATATCAACAACACAAAAGAAATGGTAATAATTGAAATAAATTATAAAGTGCGGGAAAATGTGCTCGTCCCAGGACTTCTCGTGAGCTTTTTTCCCGTTGAGTTCCAGTCCACTTGCTGAACATAATTCAGAGTTGCCGAACACCATGCACTTCACCACAAAACGAGCAGAGTAGCGATTAGATTATTAGTGTCATAACAGCATTCGAAACATTCCGAACATAATTAAAACTTGCCGAACATAATTCAAAGTTCATAACAGCATTCGAAAGATACCGAACATAATTAAGAGGAGCCGAACAAAAGTTGATAAAAAAGAAAAACAAAATTTAGAAAGATTCGCACATAATTCCTTAGACTAGCCGAATCAAACACGAAACGTAATAACATAATTTCAATGTTAATTTTGTCCCTAAAAACGCTTCATATTTGAGACGTTTGGTGATGAATTCTATTAAGGCTTAAAAGGTTAACACTTGAGAAGTGTAATGTGGTCCTAACATTTGAGTGTTTGAATCTTCAGAATCAGGTTCTCGCGGTATGCTATTTGTTTTTCGGTTTCTTACGGAGCTAAATGTCGTATTTTTATGGATATTCTTTATGTTTGTTCCTGCCCTTTACAGTAAAAGGAGCAGTGATATGCTTGTGATGATTTCCTTTTCATTATAGGTATTCATTTGAAAGCCTCTTCATCACGTTGTGTTTACAAAGAGTCCCTAGTGAAAGAGATGAAAGAGTTCGTGGATGCATTCTATTCCAAAATGTCAAACAAGATCCCTTTAATCATTGAAATGAAAAAGAGGGAATTGAGAGAGATAAACAGAATAACGAAAGATGTCAAGAAAGATAAGAAAGTTTTCAAATCAGCGAAAGATGAAAGATATTCTTTGGAAAATATACATTGCAACAATCCAGTATATTCATCTACCTCAATACCTGGTGAACCTTCAAAGAAGTCCATCCACTATGTTACAGCAAAGAGCATTCTGGAGCAATCACGGGAATGGCCAGCCTCTTCAAGTAGAACTGACGACACTGTTAGTGTTGACAGTGGTTGTCCTGCGATGACATCCATGGATTACCGGTCAGTCAGCGAGGGCGACGTGGCATATGAAGACAATCGTAGAGCGATTGAATACTGAAAAAAATAATACTCAACCAATTTCATTTGAATTATCCAACACCTCCTATATAGCATGGTAAACAGCACCATAGCTTTAATTTTTATGGTCATTCTCGCCAAGCGGCTTTTAGAAAACGCGGGCATTAGTCTCGGATTTAGATTCAGTCCCAGTAGTGACGTCCACGTAATGTGACGTGTCTGATACAAATAGAACATAGCAGACTGTCAAAGATGGTAAGTTAAACGGGTGGGTGAGGCGGATTAAGTCAAATGCTCCACATATAGTCTTAAGTGAATCACCGCGACGTCACCAAAATAAAGGAACACCTCCCCTGCTCTTCAGGGTGGTCCTCCTGGTCCTTCTTTCCTGCTCCATAGGTTGGTCACGTAGAATGCAAAGGGGCAATGTCACGATGTTTTTCCTTTTTTTTTTTTTTTTTTTTTTGGGGGGGGGGGGGAATTTATTAAATAGTCGACTAAGCACCTTTGCATATTAACAACATGATTCTACAACATTGAGAGGAAAATATCAAGTGATTTCTATTAAGGGAAATATACCATAACCAATGATGAAATGAAATATAAGAGAGCAACTTACAAAAAAATGGCCATGTTTTTCAAGATGCAATCCACTTCTATACTAGCCAGACACCTATTTCAACTTTCAGTGCATTAATATGACTGATAACACAACTGAACCATGATTTTTAGGTATCCTTTCATAGAAATATGTCTATCTTTTTATAAAGATACTTAAAAGTGAGTGAAATTTGTCATCTTCGCAATGTGCTCTCAATTTAAGTAGTTGAAAAAGCAAACAGGGAAAAATTCAGGCTTAAACGAAATTCGAACCTATAACCTTGCATTACCGGTGCAATGCTCTGTCCACTCAGTTGTCAAGTCACATGACTAGATGGTCAATTATGAGTCCGTAATATACCCGATAACAGTTAATATATATATGAATATTAAAATATGAAATTCATACATTTGAACTGCCGATAAACATGATTTTAATATATGATGTTCATATATTCAGTGGATAGAGCATTGCACCGCAATCGCAAGGTAATGGGTTCGAATCCCGTTCAAGCCTGAATTTTTTTCAGGTTGCTTTTTCAACTGCTTAAGTTGAGAGCACACTGCAAGGATCACAAATTTCACTCATGTTTATCCGCAGTTCAAATATATGATTTTCATTTATTCACATTCATATACTTAAAAGTATCTTTATAAAGTATCTTTGCTTTGTTTGGGACAAAGAAAAAAATGGGGAAGAATTTGATTTGGGCCCAACTACTGGGAAGAGTCTAGATTCCATACATCAGAAGGAGGTCGGACACCTTTTTTAGACTTGGTAAGCTTTCAGTTGCGGTTAGGGCTAGCAGTTCATATAGTTAAATTTAGGCCTAAACAACCCGAGAAGCTAGGTGGTACTGTGGTACGATAGACTATGTAAGCCTAAGCGTAGCTGAGGACACAATTTTTAATCACTGATAATTTGCAATTCTCATACATGCGCTTTAGTGAGCTCACTAAAAACCTTTTAATAATAGTACGCGCACTTTCATTGGTCGATAGATTCGTTTAGACGAGAGTATGTAAACACGGTAGTGACGTCACGCTCTCTGTGTTTCCCGGCACAATTTGAAAACACTTCAAAGCCTTCACAAGACTCGTAATTAAAGCAATTTCAAGTACAAATATCAACCTATTAACGGCCGGGGTAGTTTTCAACTTAAGCAATTCTCAAAAATAGTTTTACCTGACCGTCTGCATAGTAGATTTAGAGTGCAAAAAAGCTCACAAAAACAACTTTTTCTCCGTCTAGAACAACTAGACTGACTAATTTTCGAATAAAATAAACCAGTTACGTATCGACAATTGCCCGATAAACTTATTTGGAAATCAAAATTGTAAAAACATACACAAACATCTTTGCACAAGGCGACGTGAGTGAAGTTAGAACTATAAACTGCAAGTCTTGTTTTGTTTACATAAAATCGCTTTTCAGCCTATGTAATGAATGAACAAACACAAAAAAGACAACAAAACCTTGTTTTGAATTTTTTTTCAAATATCCGTTAGTTTATCTTTAAAAGCAAAACGCGTACCATTAGCGCATCGCGGAATTGTCCTTGCAATGTAATTCTACATTGTAAAAATGTTTATGTGAAGTATGGTAATAAAAAATGTGGTGTTGTTGTTCTGATTATTGTGATGTGCAAGGTATTTCTATCGTTTAAGTCGGTGATGAAATTGTAACCATTAAAATGAACGATTTTGGTACCATCTATTATACTAGAACAGGTTGATTGAGACTGTGAACCAACGCCTAAAGAAGGAACATATATAAGCATTGGACCTTTCTTTCATCGTTGCAGTTTATTTTAAACTGTGTGCATTTGTTTTCAACTTTAATATATAAACAACACTATTTTTTATTTAAACATTGGCACGTCTTAGGGTGAAACGTTAATAAAGCTCTAGGAAACAAAACGTATATATCTAGATCATCACCACTGAAACGTAGTCTCTCGTTCAAACTCTACCGGCCTTTCAATTTTGAAACTCAAGACTCGCCATTAAGTACATTCCCAGAGTAAATTATGGCGACATGAAGGACAGTTTTACTTGTTTAGTATGTCGACGAAATCCTATGGTGTTACCTGATTCAAATGAAATCTATTGTGAAGTACTTTTGCATGGTGCAATTTGTCGGTCAATATTTTATAAAATGAAATTTGCAATTTTTCCGGATTTTGATTTTCTTTTTTCACTCTTAGGGCTTAAAGGGTTAAGCGCCAAACAGTTACATGTAGATTCGTGCTCCCAGGGTGGTTATTGAGCAGCGATTTCTGTTGGCGTTGTTTATTTTTCAATATTTGCAAAGAAAGCTGCGAATTTTCATTCTCCCTTGGAAACGTATTTTTATCGTGCTGAGCCTACATAGTTGCAATTTTACTGATGTACAGCAACGTTTGTGTTAAAACTGTAAAACGGAGAAATGTCTAGTAAATAAATACATTTATGATTTGCTATGAATCTCCCAAGAATATGGTCTCGAAAGTTGTTATACTCGAAATTTATAAATCAATGTTTCCCTTATAACAGCTGTCTGGCACCCTACCAATGGACAATATTTCATTATTATGAGAAAATTCTAAAACATTGCCTGTATAAAAGACAATTATTTTCACAGAGCGTTTATTGTTTCTACGAACAACATCATAGTGTTTGGAATTTAACCCGTGTTTACGCAGACCTTCTTTGACGTACTGTAAAATAGATATTTAAAATACTACCTGATTTACAAACTACGAAAACGTTACGTATTGAAAGTAAAATCGGTTTTAAATACACAAATGGAATGGAATAACTTTTCCTCAATGTTTGAGATAATTGCTATATCCAATATCGTTGTTATAGTAACATATTTCTAGCAATCAATTATTAACCAGGAAAGGGTTTCAGTTAAGAATAAGAATAATGTTAAATATTAAAACGTTAACTGATTTTGTTGTAACATGGAGTGTTAAAATGAACTAAAAACAAACATGATCGCCTTTCAGGTATTCCTTCAAAATTTCCTTAGAAATTTTAGTTTCCCAGTATAGCTACTCATACTTTATTAACTTTTCTCAACAGTTTTACTTGGCTTTGCTGAGCCTTTTTTCCGCTTGGAGTGTTAAAGGTATTGATCTGTACTTGAGTGAAAGCTACTTTATTATATTCTTTTTCAAGACCCAGATATCTAAGTTTGTTATCTTTCCCTTTCATATTCTTCTTCTCAACACTTAGTTAAGTAATTATGCAATATTCATTAAATAACCTTATTACTCCTGAGAACGCTAATTCAAAATGTTAAGAAAAATATCCCATATTTGAATAGCACAGGAAAGAACTGCTGAAGAGGTTTTTCTTAAGCATCATCACGCTTAAGGATTTTATCTAGTGCACACATTTAGAATTGTTTTTCATAAACATTTTTTTATTGTACCATAAAAATACACATACATGAAATATACTTAGTTTTACACATCGTTTCTTAGTCAATCACAACAGTACTCCTATTTACCATTTTACTATGAATTAAAGAATGTATCGAACATCAATTACAACAAAAAAAAACACAAGAAAATGAAAATGAATAAAGATGAGGTATTCGGAAAAATAAAGGTGCAACTTTACACAATAGATTAACTCTAACTGGTATTTCATGGAGATTTGGGCGATGAAATCTGAAAGGGTAATAATGATTTGCTGTGTAGTTTGCATGAATAGACATAAAATCGCATAAATAGTACGGTGTAATTATTATTTTCTTAATTTATTTTTTTTTTATCAAGTCTCTGTTGGAAGATGAACTTAAAAATATTCCAAATAAAGAATCTTTAATTGAAGAAAGAAAGTTGGAATTATTGATAGAATTGAACCAATAGAGAACATTTCGCTTTAAGGATTGCGTAAAGTGGCAGTGGATAAAAGTGTGTTCAATAGAACCTTCTCCATAGTATAAGCAGTTACTATCTTGTTTAATTCTAAAGCAGTATAGTTCCTTTCTGGTTATGACGATTCTGTGCAGAAATCTGAATTGAAATTCCTTTAACTTTTTCTCTTTACAAATATGCTTAATTGATTTAAAGAAGATTTTCCATTCATCCATTTCTAAACCTATATTGATACTCCAGTTTGGGGTCCTGTTGGCAGTGACTGTCGTGACTTAGTTGATTTAAAATCTAGTAGAATTCTTTTGCTCGCGCTTTCTTTAAATTTAACTTAATTTAAGACTGAGTGTTCCTCAATGTAAATTTCTTTTTGCGACATCGTCCATTTCCCTCGCTTTAAATAAAAGGTAATTAGGGATAGCGCTCACTACTTGATAGAAGTTCAAGAAGTTATTTGTACAATTATATCTACTTTTAATTTCTCTAAAGGCCGGATAGAAATTGTCCGTTGTTCTTTAACCCTATTCAGACTGGGGGGGGGGGGGGGGGGGGCTTTTCGAACCCCCCTCCAGTAAAATTGTAATAACTCTTACACCGAAATAGCTATGAGGCTGAAATTTTCTGACTTTTCCTAGAATTTATCTAGGGACATTTTGGTATCCATAACATGTCAGTGTGATTAACCATGTTGCCATGGCAACCGGTTTTTGACACATAGGTTTTCAAAATATTAAAAAATGGTGAATTTTTTTATTTTAAGATCTTGTTTTTTGACTTATAGTGCATTTTCTTATTAGAATAGTTTTTCTTGGGACTAGTTCTTGAAAAACACCAAAAATTTTTACTATCAAATATTTGGGGGGGAGGGGTAGGTAAATTTTTGCTCACTTTTACTTATAGAGAAAAATTTTGTACTATTCATTAAATAACGCTTCTAAGTTCATTGTTTGGATAATAGACATTAGTTTGATACGTGTTTTATACATTCTGATCCTTTTCTCTTTTAGATATTTTTTAAATTTTAATTTAAACGAAAAAAAAGGAAATCCAAGATGGCGGATCCAAGATGGCGGATCCAAGATGGCGGACAATAATTTCAAAATTATAGTTTTATCGCCTTTTTTTGCCTTTTCTCGCTTTACAAGTGTGTCCTTGTTTTTATTTATTATGTTTTAATATTAAAGAGATGATTTTACAGTTATATTTGATATTTTAAGTATCTGGATGGAAAAATATCAAAGAAACGTCGGAAAAACAAAAATTACGTCACTGTGACGTCATAATTGGGTGTGGCAGGTCAAAACTGGGTGTGAGGTTTCCTTGTATGGAGATGAACATTGTGTGAAAATTTCATGGTCCTAGCCTTACTGGTTCCAGAGATATGAAGGGGGGGTCCGAGGAGCCCCCCCCCCCCCCCCCCCCCCCAGTCACAGATTGCCTAAAAAAGCCCAGTCTGAATAGGGTTAAAATATCTTTAATTGAGATAATCCCTTTTGAAAACCACTCTTTTATGAAAAATGGTATACCTTCAATTAGGATTTCTCGATTGAAATCATTTTCTGTTCTTCTATGTTTATATTCAGATTTAACATCGCCAAAGAAAGATGACATGTCTCTATAAAAAATAGGTACGCAATGCGTACAGAAGCGATGACGAATTTGAACTTGGCGTTAAATCAATAGGTCTGGGGTGCTCTGATAAAATCGGTGGATCACTCGACTTCAATCCGAAGTTCCACTAGAAACGGGTCAGTGTGAAATGTAAATTTTGGCGTCTTTCAGTCGGTGTATGCTATTGACCAGAGCGTCCTATAAATGAAATTTGCTTAAAAAAGCTCATCAAACCAGAATATCGCCCCAGCAAATAATATAATACCTGAAGTAGCCAAGGACTTGTGATAGAACTTTCCAAACATTTTCAATTTTTGTACTTATGTTATGGTCGAAGGAATAACGTATGTTTGTCAGTTGTTGATTATTTTGTGTTTGATTGAAAACCGAAGGCGAGAATGACCAGGTCAAGCCCCGGGCTAAACCCTTTTTATACCAGAACTTCCTGTTGAAGAAGTCTCGATCCCGTGTTCAAATAAATAACAATAACAGTGGCGCTCGGAGCGTAATGGTCATTACTGGGTCTTTAAGGTCCTCTCGAGTAGTTTAAGGCCTGGGTCAAAGGCTTTGACCAGGAAAAAACGGTTTATTCGTAATAACTTTTACAAATGGAATGGAACCGAACCGAAATTTGGCACATAGAAAGGTATTATTGTCCTTAACATTTTTAAGTATAATAAGCTTTGGCATAGGTCACGTGACACGTCACGTGGCCATTTTTCTTAAAATAGCAAATATTTGACGAATTGGTGACGGGTTTAAGAGAAAACATCAAATAAAAATGCTTTTCTGATGCAGATTAAATATCTCCAGCCCATCACGTTTGGAATGAGTGTCCATTAATCTTTAATAATAAATTATGAGGACAAAGGTCATTTTTCAGTCCAAAATTCAACCTATAATTATTTATAACTGTAATTTAAAGACTTGAGGACAATCATTCCAAACGTAGAAGGTTAAATCTGTTAAACCTCTATCGGAAAAGCTAATTTATTTAACTATACAAAGAAAATCCGCTACCAAATCGCCGATTTACGTAATTTTAAAATTTTGATCACGTGACATGTCACGTGACCAAACTTTTGCGTTAAGGCAAAAGAAAACATCAAGATTAACATTCAGGGAAAATTTCATTTTGATCTAAGTTTTCTCGGTCAAGATATTAAGTGTCAACCATATTTTCCGAACACACTTTAAACCCAGGCCTTAAACTGCTTGAGCTGGCTGACACTGATACTCGTGATATGCATGAGAAGATATACACTGTATTATACAACTGTGGTTGCTGCATTGGTAATTGTTCATTTTATTCAAACCATGTTGTACAAAGTTGTACGCAAAATCAAAACAATTCATCGTTTTTCCTTCATATTTGAAAACAAATGTGACAAATATGGATTCGAATTTATTTTGTCATACTTGGTTGGTATAATTTTATGCTGATCAGGCTTAATATATGTCACACACCCGTTAAGCAGAAGTAAGATTTTCATTTTCAAATTATTTCAGATTAAAATTACATTAAAGTTAGTTTCACTTGTGTGCAATTCAATATTTGTACATTTTGCAAGTTACAATGAATTGATAATCAGTCCATTGTTGTCCAGATAGCTGTTTTTATCTCCTGTAAGTTAATGTTTAACTTACAGGAGTATTATGTGGGCTAACATGCATTCTTTGTGCATTTTTCTGATTCCTTACAGTCTTACTATGAAGTGTTAATACGGGAAGCACAATTCAAACTGTACAATGTACATGGTTAAAACTGTTACAATTACTAAATGACAACAACTGGAAATTGTTTCCATGTTTGTGCCTCAGAAATTCAGTGAAAAGACTTCAGCAGCTCTGAACATGTTTTCAGAGATTATTTGTAGTTTGACATCTTGTGGTTTCATTAAAGCACGAACAGCAGGTCACCAGTTTCTTCAACACTTGAGACTTTTCGTCATTGTTACCAGCATTAGTTGATGTGCTAAATGTTTGCAGATGCATTGACTGGAGGTGATTAAGTACCTTTAAAAAGAAAATAAATAAATTACCTTGAGATTCAATTCATTTTTTTAAGTGTTTTGTCATACTAAAGTTTAAAACCAAAATGGCTTTATGGGGACTTAAAAGAGGAATTAAAGTGCTTCATTTAGAGATGCAATGGATGGTGAAGAATTCAATTTGGGAGCTGAGAGATTTTATTTTACGTATTGAAAAAACTATTACATGTGGCTACTGAGTCACATTTAGGGATGGACCACCAAAAAAAAATTCCTACCCGGCAAAAGTAGCGAAAAACATTCATGCACAAAGAGCCAAAGGAAAGAAATAACCGGTGAACTTAGACAGAAGGAAAATTCTTGTTTTCCTAGGTAGAGCTTGCACAGCCACCAGCCCCATTTCCGAGTCTAATATAGCTTTCTGATTTTCATTTCCATCTGACGAAGGGTCACATATTTTATACGTAATATTATTATCACATGACTTTGTACTATCGGGTGTACGTTCTTTTTCAGTAAATGTCAGATTACAAAATAAGTTGTGCATGGAACTCTGGTCATCTGGAAAATAAGTGACATAATTATTTGACACCCAATACTTCAAATGGGACTACCTCCTTGTCACAATAGAAATTCTGAAGATATTGCACCACTTCCCCTATCCATTTGTAGCAACATTTCCATGACTATCTCGTGAATGGGAATCAAATAATTTGTAATGACCATGGTTGTCAACAATAACAGCAACTGTGTTTATTTCAATGGTCAACAGAAAAGCATTATACTGTGTCATCAACATATCGAAAGCAGGTTGTAATGGTTACATCAATGGTAATAAAGTGAATTACCAAGCAACAATATTTCATTGAAATTGTTTCTAATCCAAGTCGATGCATTCATTCTAAAATTGTAAACAACGGCCGTCAAGCACAGGGGGTGATGGCTACACACTGTTTACCAGAATTACTTCCAAACGGCAAGACATTGCCCTGATGAAAATCAGCTGTAACTACCTTTGAGGTATCTACAAAATAGCAAGGACCAGGATTCATTTCTACAGTACATCGTTAGCAAGTCGAATCAAAAGTGGAATATAACAACGATACATGCAGATTTGTGTGAAACAAAGCTTAGTGTATAAGCTTATAGCTTCTAGATAAAACAGAAATAACAACATAGATCAGAATTTTCCTTTGACACGATTTAAACATTCTCTGGCTTTGAGATGAGCATTATACAACCCCACAGCGGCTCTATATTGCATTAAAGATACCATAATTGTATACACAATATGCTGGTAATGATGGCTCACCTTTATTAATAGCTTGAATCCGAGATAAACTGTTTAATTTCCTTCTCTTCCTTCGATACAATGAAGTTGCTGATCGTGAACCACCGCACACTTCGTTTTCAAGTAACAGCTCTCGTAGGATACTCAGTTATAAGTCAGCTTCAGTAAATCAATGCTATTTCAGTGCTATTTCTGGCCTTCAGTTCTGGCAAGTTCTTTCTGAGACAGGCAAAACAGCACTCAGACTCGATAAGTTAGTGTAGACCTTTTGCCTATCGCGAGTGCGAGTATGTACTTCTGATGTATGTATATCACTTCATGTCTGTTTGTTTGCAAGTGAGCGCAAATATATTCACGATAAATGAAGCTAAGCACGGCGGTGTAAAATGAAAACAAACAAACCTTTTCTTGACCTCCACACCTCAAAACAAAATGGCGTTACAAAGCAAACTCTCTGGGACGAGGTGGTCACGTGACTATCTTATCCTCCAAGGCTAATTCCCAATGTTTCTCGGGTGTAATCCGGACAGCCGGACAGCCGGAGAGACATCATGGCACGACGGCAATAACGCGATGACTTCGTCATCGCTTAAAAAGTGGTAATTTAGGATCTAAATATTTTAAGTCATATATTACATCTCAAAAAGAAGTTAAGTACACGTAGTTTTCTAAAGAAGAAGTCTGGTATTGATTTCCAGTTATGTTTTGCCGGATTTAAAAGTCTTGGTATCCATGCGAGTCGTAAAACTTTTATCGTAAGGTCCACATCAAGCATACGAATTTCTCCCATTTTGTAATCCTGGTATAGACAGTCCCTTTTGATTTGTCCCTTTTGTTATTCCATAGAAAACTAGATAACGTTTTTCCAGTGGAGTTATACGCTCTGACGGTACATTAATATTGGAGGCTGAGTATACAAGTTGTGACAGGCCAAGAGATTTAATAAGAAGAACTTTTCCAAATAAAGTTAAATTTCTTGATTTCCAAATATCTGGTTTAGTCCTTAGTTTTTGGATGTTTAAGTCGAAATTGAAATGATCGTTTTTTCTGGCATCGTAAGTAAATCCCTAGGATTTTAACAGGGTCTCTTAAGGCCTATTTACACGCTGCGATTTGTCGGGCCGATTTGTCGGCCCCGAGAAATCGTGCGCGCGCTCTTTGTACAGTGCAAGCATCGTACATGAATTTTTTTTTATTTCAAAACTTTTCTGCTAAGAACTTCTTGAAAAACAAATGATATCCAATAGGTTATTTAGGTTGTTGTTAGTTTAAATACTGCAGATATAATTTGTTTTGCGTGATTTCTTGTCCAGATTGCGTTTTCGTTCTTAAAATCGGGCCCGACACGCGAAAATCTGTGAGGCGATCACAGATTTTTTCCGAATCGGCCGACATGTAGGACTGAAATCGCGCGCGCATCGGGTCGCTATTTACACGCGCCGATTTGCTTCACGATTTCTCGGGGCCGACAAATCGGCACGACAAATCGCAGCGTGTAAATAGGCCTTTATCAAGTTAGTTGTAATGGCGTGGAATCATTGTTTGAACAGCTACCTAATCACATTGCCTTTGTCTTTTTAACATTTAACTTTAGACCTGAGATGCATCCAAATTCATTTATCGTATTAAAAGCGTTTTGCACGGAGATAATATCAACGCAGAATATATTAGTATCATCGGAAATTGGCTTTTTTTAATTTCATTTCCAAATAAACAAATTCCTTTAACACTCGTATTTTGTCGAAGGTTATTAGCTAAGATTTCTGCTCCTAATATAAAGTGGTACGGTGGTACGGTCTTGTCTAACACCTCTTGAACATTTATAAGTTAAAATAACATTAAAAGCAATTTTGACAGAACTGAAGCGATAATTATGATTAGTTATAAGCTATAAATTCGAAGGTCATTGATATAAATCGATTGACAGTAAATCAATCTCTGTATGTGTGGGTGGCTGTAGAAGTATGTATACTTCATAAGTAGCATTGAGACAGCTATTTTTAAAAAGAGGCAGAGTCGTTGACTTTCCCTTTACAAGACTGTTAATCGCACTTACCATGCATGATATTTTCGTATATTAATTTTTAACCCTCGGACGTATAAAACGCTGAAAGCTAGAAAATGTTCAACTGTATCATATTTTACAGCTCTAGAAAAAAAATTATTTGCAATTTTTGCATTTTTCGATAAAGTTGAATTTTTTGTAATATCCAAAATGGCGGCAGTATTGGCGACCATTTCGGAGGACGCCACGGACCCCCAGAAGCGCTATAGCCCATGATATTCACCTTATTAGAGTACTTCACAGGCTATCTATTACAGGTGAAATGTTTCCGATATATTGTAACACCACAAAAACCAGGAGGAGGGGCAACCTCGTTCCCAGGGTCTCTCATCTTCCCGCCCCCTGGAGCGAGAGAAGAGAGACCCTGGTCAACTCTGGTCACGTGCGTCCCAAAATCTGGGATGTAACAAGTAAAAGATTTCAGGGAGGGGCGGCAAAGTGTGAAATTTGTTCGCTCAAGCAGAGCATTATGCAAATCAAAACAAATCCGAAAAGCGTTTGGCGGCTTCCGATAAATGTGAGGCGGCGGTCATCCGCAGACTTCAAAACATATCCACATCGATTGGTTTTGAGAGTGCAAGTTGCTTCAGGATCTGTAAATTAACAGTTGGGGAATTGTCACGGCGCTTGAAGATTTGTCGGCAGTATTAAAAGCTTTGGACTCGATACACAATTACAGTCCAATTTTATTACTGGACGCCGCCGCAAAGCTCGGTCTCGGCAGAAATGCTTTTGATTTTATGTGGCATTGTTCCGAACTGAGATGAATTATCGCTACTTACTATTTAGCAGGCGATCTTCAAGCTTCATTCGACAGGCACATTAAATTGTCGCCGTCTGTTCTCGGACGATGGCGAAGTGGAAAAATATTTTGACATGCAGATAGACTCTGCACTTTTATAACAGGAAACGAGGTAGAGAAGATAATGATAGCTTTTATTCTTCGTAGGTGAGGCATGTTGTTTTGTTCAACATTTACCAGTTCCAGTCGTTTGAATGTCAATACAAGATCTTTACATTTTATTGTTTCATTATACGCTTGTAAAATTATTGAACGATAACCATTTTAATCCTTGCGCATAATTCATTCGCTTTTGTTTGAATCATTTGATTGAACCGTTTCCGGACATCAACGGACTCGCGCACAGCACGAGCCACTGTGAAGAAAACGAGACAAAGTTACAAACACTGTCGACCCCTCCTTAGGAATATAATTGTTCAAGAGGCACGTGACCAGAGTTGACCAGGGTCTCTCTTCTCTCGCTCCAGGGGGCGGGAAGATGAGAGACCCTGGGAACGAGGTTGGAGGAGGGGTTGCAACCACCCTCCCCCCTCCCTTGTACAACGGTGGGGATATAAGTTTGCGTGTACGTCCGAGGGTTAAGAGGATATGAATTATTTACGTGCAAGTCTTCGAACCTCCGTTCACTAAACTTTGTAAAATAAAATTCTAGATTAATACACGTTTTTTAGCTAAGCTTTTTTTGAATAGGTAATATGTCGAGTGAATTGTATTCTTCGTTTTCACCTGACGTCATCAAAACTCTAAAATCTAAACAGCTTATTGTACACGGCCATTCTTTTAACAGGTTCTTCATATCAGCAATAGTAATCTAAACAGCTATTATTCACGGCCCTTCTTTTAACAGGTTCTTCATATCAGCAATAGTAATCTAAACAGCTTATTGTACACGACCCTTCTTTTAACAGGTTCTTCATATCAGCAATAGTAATCTAAGCAGCTTATTATACACGGCCCGTCTTTTAACAGGTTCTTCATATCAGCGATAGTAATCTAAACAGCTTATTGTACACGACCCTTCTTTTAACAGGTTCTTCATATCAGCAATAGTAATCTAAACAGCTTATTGTACACGGCCCTTCTTTTAACAGGTTCTTCATATCAGCAATAGTAATCTAAACAGCTTGTTATACACAGCCCTTCTTTTAACAGGTTCTTCATATCAGCAATAGTAATCTAAACAGTTTATTATTTATTATTTATTTGTTTCCATGTGCGAAACAAAAACAAATTTTTTTTTTTCGAATCTTAGAACTGAACAGAAACAATAATAAAGAAAATTATGTTGTAAAATAAAAAAAAAGCAACTTCGGCCGTCATGTTGGTGTACAAAAGCGGTAAACTGAAATCGCGGACGCGTACAGTCCTACTGATTTTCTAAATATTATTTTCCCCTTAACGTTTTATAAATTTTCGTTTGAAAATTTTTTCGCGTTTTTAAAAATATATCCGTCCACACTTAGCGTTTTGAACCGTTTTTGCCCGTCCACACGTATCCGTTTTCCTTTGAGACAACATGCGCACCGCTACGAGATTTCGATACAGTTCCTAAAGCGTATGCCCTGTGACGTCATCGTTTTCGAAAGCTTCGTTTTAGGTGTAAACGATAAATCGCCGTTTTTAAAAATCTTTTCTTTGGACAGAGGTTTTAAAAACGTAGATGAGGCCAAATTAAAGAAAAAAGCTGAAATCGTGTTCATTAGGTTGTGCAATATAGCCCTGTTTCCTGAAACTGTAGATACAACCCCAAAGTTAATGTGCCACTACGACGAAATTTTTTGTATTTCTTTTCCGCTTTTTTTAACGCAAATGTATCTAATAGGTTTAGACAAATTCGAATTGCTATAAATTAGATTGATATATTCTTACACAGCCCACGAAAATCACGTAAAATCCGTCCGCCATTACTCCGTTCATAAATTACTGGTTTGCGATCTGGTACATGTGACTTGATTTGTGACGTCAATGACTCAACACGGTTCCCACCGGATCACAAACAACAAAGCCAAAAGGATTTGACGTCAAAAAATCTTTTGGAAAACTCGATCCAACTATCAGGGTTCGTTCCCGGTCTCTTTTTTTAATTGAGTAATGGCGGCAACCGAATACGAAATGTAGAGTTAAAATAATAGCAATTCCCGAACTAGTTTTGGCTTGAAACTTCGCAAGGTTAGTAACGAGTACTTATATTTTCAAAATATGAAGCAAAAAGAAAACGTATACTTTTGATGATAGTTGCACTTTAAATCATTTAAATGAAAGCTATTCAACAGTACTTTCCTGCGCTGCTGTTTATTATGCTGTACAAGAGGCTACAGGTAGCCTATATTCACGCTCATGCGAAAGAAAGTTTTATCAGTTGTATGGTCTATTTTGAACGAGTCACGCAACCCCTCCCCCAATTTTGCGTGACACACATTGCACCATCAATCAAGACATGTGATTCCCGATCAAACCCAAACCGTGAATTATTTATATTACATTGGTTTCTATTACATTGGGTTATTCTACAAAAAATCACACCCAACGGATGGCAAGATTTTTTGATCCCTCCCCCTCCGCCCGGATTTAGTGACCCGCTAGACCCCCCTCCCGCCTGGATTTCTAAGCGATTTTCTGCTTCCGGAAGGCTTGGCGATTTATTAATTATATTTACTGGCGTGCCTCTACCGTAATTATTGGCTTCATGACGAAAAAACTCGAACAAGTTTGATCGCAATTTGCCTTTAAGTATTAAATTGGAAGCTTTTTAGCTTCTTCTAATTATTTCATATTTCCTTAAGGTTTAACGCATCAACTATATTTATAAAAGCAGTGCACTAGAAAGAGCGGAATAAAATTTTGGATTTTGCGTATATCTGATTACAGAGAATGTGCACGAAAGAAGCGATGTGAAAACTGGGCAATTAGCACAAGAATTAGACATCTACTCGGTCTGCAATGATTAGTGTGAACAATTTTTGAATAAAAGACATTGGTTGAGTATGAAAAATATCCTGAAAAAACTAACTTGAAAGTAAAAATATCAAAAATTGCGTAGACATTTTGCATTTTGTGACGCGATTGAGTTAGCACTGCCGAAATGCAAATCTAGTTTTGTTTACAAAAGATCGCTTTTCAGACCAATTCTTAAAATAACAAACACAGGAAATGGACAACGAATTCTCCCAGTTGAAAGTTTTATTGAAATATCTACTAGTTTAGTCTCAAGAGCAAAACGCGTTAAATTATCGCATCCAGGAAACTGTCGGCCACACAAGCAAGTTTAGCACATGGCGAATTTCTCGCTCGACCGAATCTGGCCGAGTTTTCTAAATATTTCTCAAAAGCCAATGATAAAACAAAGAAACAGTCTATGAAATGTTTCTTACAAGGTAAATGGACATGAAAAAATGTGACTCTCTTTACCGTAGTTTTCCAGGAATGCTTGGAAATTCTTAGAAAAGTCTGCTGCTTCGAGTATGAATTCTGAGAGAAGACGTCCTCACTTTGTGACAAATGAATGCTGATCCTCAAAAGAAGATTTAATCGCTTTCAGCTCTCAAGCGCCACTATAAAGGCATAAAAAACTTCTTAAGGACTTTTTCTTTCCATTTCGAAGTTTTAAAAGGCGTGTTTTCATTCCGGTTATGAAAAATGAACGTCTACAAAATGTGAAGCGTGGAGTACATGAGCGCCTACTTGTTTGAAATCTGATAGTCTTCTCTGAGTGACAAACTGGTTCTTTCCTAGTCCCCCCTTAAAAGCCCAAAAATATCGGCAGTAGACGGACTCTGATTGGTTTAACCTTACTGAAACGATAGGGGACAAACGAAAATCTCTAGGGGAGGCAGGGGCGAATTCGCGTACACTAAAATATGCGTGCATAACTTTGCATGCAAAATCGTGACACGAAGAAAAACGAAGGGCGAATTTTAACTCATGCTGCTTTGCGCATGAGTAACAAGGTGGCTCTAACTTTTGAGTCTGTGGATGAAATCCTAAAGTGACCATTCAAATGAAAAAGCTATTGAGTAGTACTTTCCTGTGGTACTGTTTATTATGCTGTACAAGTTTGTTCTAACTTTTGAGTCTGTGGATGAAATCCTAAAGTGTAACCATTCAAATGAAAGCTATTGAGTAGCATTCACTGTTCATTATGCTGTACATGGTGTTTCTAACTTCTGAGTCTGTTGATGAAATCCTAATGTGTGACCATTTAAATGAAAGCTATTAAGCAGTACTTTCCTGTGGTACTGTTTATTATGCTGTACAAGGTAGTTCTCACTTCTGTCAGTTTATGAGCAGTACTTTCCTATGGTGCTGTTTATTGTGCTGTACAAGATGGTTCTAACTTTTGAGTCTGTGCATGAAGTCCTGAAGTATCACCATTTAAATGAAAGGTGATCTAATGAGTAGAACCTTCTTGTGGTGCTGTTTTATTTTGCTGTACAAGGTAGTTTTAACTTTTGACTCTGTGGAAGAAATCCTAAAATGTGACCAATCAAATAGAAGCTATTGAACAGTACTTGTCTGTGGTGCTGTCTATCATACTGTACAACGTGTTTCTAATACGCTTCTGAGTGTGAATGAAATCCTAAAGTGTGATCATTCAAATGAAAGCTATTTAGTAGATCTTTTCTTTGGTACTGTTTATTAGGCTGTTCAAGGTGATTCTAATTTCTGTCAGTCTGACTGTGGATCAAATCCTAACGTATCACCATTCAAATGAAAGCTATTGAACAGTACTTTTCTTTAGTGTTATTTATTATGCTATACAATTTTTTTTTAACTTCTGAGTCTCTAAAGTGTGACCGTCTAAGTCAAAGCAATCGAGTACTACTCTCCTGTGCTGCTTTTTGTTATGATGTACAAGGTAGTTCTAACTTTTGAGTCTGTGGATGAAATCCTAAAGTGTGACCATTTAAATGAAAGCTACAGGGAAGTACTTTTCTTTGGTACTGTTTATTATAATGTACAAGGTGGTTCTAACTTTTGAGTCTGTGAATGAAATTCTAAAGTGTGACCACTCAAATGAAAGCTACTGGGCAGTACTGTTCGTGATACTGTTTATTGTGCTGTACAAGGTGATTCTAACTTTTGAGCCTGTAGAGCCTGTAGATGCAAAGTTGTCTGTTGTATACCATCATTAGTTACCTGTGGTGTTATTTGCCAGGGTGTTTAATTCATCTAATGATGGTTTTGTAGAGCTTTGTACTATGAACACCTTTGTTTTGAAAGGGATTACATCAACTGAGCAATACGTAGTACGTTTTAAACGCGTCTGACCTTATTTGTTACTGTTAGGGAATCCTTGTGAAGATAACAACATCAAAGAACTGAGCGCTTGGGATCGTTCCGTCTATTACCAAGCCGAAACGGATAAGTGTGACACTACAGATTCTGAAATTGGTTCCGAGTGGCAGCATTGGTACAAAGTGACAGGTAGTGCGGGTAACGCTCTACAAGCCATTAACCCTCCTTATGCACAAAGGTGCGGTGCCCGGAGAATCATCTACCTCAAAGAACACCATCCAGCTCCAAGTGAGGGTGTGGTTAGCAAAAAAGCATGTTTAAGAATCCCAACCAATGTTTGTCAACGGGAGATACGGATAAACGTAACAAACTGCGGCTCATTTTACTTGTATCAGCTCTTCAAATTAAGAGATGATTGTGATTCCACATGGCGTTACTGTACAAATTCCAAAGGTAAGTTATTATCAAGACTCAGGATATAGTTGAAGTTCTTCTTGTGACCATGCATTTTCATTAGTGTCCAGCTCCTCCGATTGAACACCCTTATGAAACCCAGATTCCTAAAATTCTCATTAAAACTCTGTGACTGAAAGCTACACTCATAAATACTTTATTTATCACGTCCCCCGGGGGTAGTTAAGTTACTCTCATATATAAGCTATATGGGTATGTGCCGCTATATAGGGTATTGTTTTCAAACAGTTGAGTCTGGGATAGGGACGGTATAGAAATCAGAGAGATTTGGATAGAATAGAATATCATTTACCAGGACACTGATCAACGATATGAGGATAGAGTTATTATTTTATTTTTTTTTGAAAATGGCGAGGATAGGGTAGCGATTTGGGTAGTGATTTTAGGGTAGTGATTAATCAGTGATTTGGGTGTCTAGTCTAGAATAGCGTTGCGTTTAGAATAGGTCAACGTCCCCAAAGGGGGTTTTCAGAGGTACAGTAAAAAAATGCGGACGCTTAAGGGACCACGAAAACTGTCTGTATTAAAGAAAATCTACGGTAGGTTATCACGTCTAATCACCCTAAGACAAAATTAGACAAAAGTTTGTTGTGCTTTTTTCTTCAATTAAACCAATAGTATATTTTAAGCTCCCCGACGGATTCGCATTTGAGATCATTTTAATGCTTAGAATTCACGCCGGGCCAGGAGCAAGCAAAATCGCGCCATTTCAAACGCGGTCATTAATAACTTTCTATGTTTTCATCCGATTAATCTAAAATTTTAGAAGATCTCCTCATTACCGAGGTACGCAAGATTTTGGTTTTTCATTTTAACGTTTTTTTGGCGGGAAAATGACGTCACTAACTTGGCGCCAAAATTTAAATGTGACATTTTGAAACATTTCATTACTGATTCTGAAAGAGCATGTTCCTACGACTCCAAAACTGAAGAAATAACTGAAATATCTTAATTCAGTAAAAAGATATCATTAATTGAATTTTGAAATTCCCGCCATTTTGTTACTAAAAATAGCACAAATTGAAAGTTCAAGTGATTATAACTTTGGACTCAATTAAGATATTTCAGTTATCTCTTCAGTTTTGGAGTCGTGGAAACATGCTCTTTCAGAATCAGTAATGAAATGTTTCAAAATGTCACATTTAAATTTTGGCGCCAATTTAGTGACGTCATTTCCCGCCAAAAAAACGTTAAAATGAAAAACCAAAATCTTGCGTACCTCGGTAATGAGGAGATCTGTTCTGGTCTAAAATTTTAGATTAATCGGATGAAAACATAGAAAGTAATTTATGACCGCGTTTGAAATGGCGCGATTTTGCTTGCTCCTGGCCCGGCGTGATTAGCCAAATTGTCCGTATCAAGAAATTTAACCCTCTGACGAACACGCAAATTTATACCCCCACCATGTAGCCTGTTCCAGGCGTTCAGATAGTGGGAAAAAACGCGAATAGTTGGGGAAGGCGCGTAGAAAAGCGAGCGAAAAAAATTCAGGGGAGGCGAGGCGAGGCGACGGCGAGGGTTCTTTCGCTTCCTCTCCCCAGCCTCCCCGCAATTTCTTCGTGCCTTCCCCAACTATTCGCGCTTTCCCCACTATCTGAACGCCTGGAACAGGCTACCCACCATGGTACAAGGGGATGGCGGGGGGCTTCAACTCCCTTAAATGGTATTGAAAATATCGGAGAAAAACCTCCCCTTGTACGTCCGAGGGTTAACTTTGCATGCGATTGTCTAACAAACCAGGCTTACCAGGAAAGCCTAGGAAAATCAGCCTTAAACTTGGTTTGTTCAACCCGGATTTAACAGGCTTACCAGGCTTACAAGGCTTTTTGTTTGAATTTGATTTGATTTTATATGTTGCAGGACAGAGTCCGTGTCGTGATGGTTCTTGTCCTGATGGCCAGTCTTGTATCCTCACGAATAATGGCTTTAACAAATATTGTGGTAAGGATTTCACGTATAGGCGAATCTTTGTTGACGACATTGTTTTACATTTTCTCTTATTAGCATACGAATTTTAGGAAAGGGAAAAAGTAGGAATAGTCGAGCTGTGACGTCAATACAGGATCGCAAGTTTCGCGGTTTTTCGCTTCCTGAGTTTGTTCTTGTGTACATGTTGCACGTTTTGAACAACACACCTTGGAACCATGATTCGTCCTTGAGGCACACCGAAATATACATGTACTCAGGAACTGAGAAACCCCGCGAAACTGTTGAGCTTTTATTGACGTCACAGCCCGACAAACCCCACTGTGTCTTGTTGCGCAGTATTGTACCCCACGAGATCGAATGTCTTTCTTCGATTTTCTGATCAAAACACCATGTGGATTCGATTAAGCAAAAAAAAAAATCTGTTTCTACTATTATTGAGTAGTACTAATGCTACGAGGAATTATTTTCGCAAATTTGGACGGGCTCTCTCGATCGTGTTTGGGCCTCTAATTAAATTTTATTTTCTATTAACTAACTCAATGTACGTTGAAAAGTCGAATAGTGAAATATTTCTTGTTTTTAACGTCACGTTAGTGATTTATAGATATTTGAATTTACAAAATGCTACAGATGACGTCAAATCAAGACTTTACCATTATTTCTACTTCAATTTACAATACGCAGTTCACAGCTTAAGGATAATCAATTTAAAAAATACTAAAATAAAAACTGCTAATAGTCAATTGATTTGTAAAAAAAAAATGTTTCTTGGAGGTGGAAACAAGTAGTTGTATAATAAACGAGTCTTGATTTCACGTCATCTTATTAACATTTTGTAACTTCAAACCTCTATAATTCACTAACGCAACGTTAAAAACAAGAAATATTTAAGAACGTGTCCACCTGAGGACCACGAAGACGAGTCTACACGACCCCCAACCGATTTCGCTCAAATTTGGCTCACTTGTTGCCCACAACGAACCTACAATCTAGACCAAACAGTTTAACCAGATACTAATTTTTAAGAGAGCTATACGAGTTTAAAGTTTTTGTTAAAAAATGTGCAAAATCCGTGCCAAAAATGCAGTGAATCATTATGTGCGTGTTTCTCCAAAATCTCAAGCCTACAAAAAATATTCCGCTAAGTTAGGAATGTTAACGCGTATTTTTTTCATAAAGTTGATTAAAATGGCGAGTACGATCGCGATGACAATAATGGTGGATGATGGTTATTTCGGTCATGACGTTGACAGTGACGTTGATGGTTTGGTCTCTGTGTTCACTGTATCGGATCGTGATTACTGCTGATGTTGTAAGAATGATGTTGGTTTTCCGGGATAAATAAATCTCACTTCCTTCCAAACAGGACGTCCTCCGGGACGGCAGAGTCCCGAGCACCTGCGAGTCGTTTAACTTGCTTTTATTCATATCGCCTTCTTTATATCGTATTTCTTGACATTGCGGCATGGCAATGTTATTTGCAATCCCATTTTGGAATTCGTACTAGTTACATTGCTCGTTTTCACGAGGTTCACCCAAAAGTCATTGACACCACCAGTTACAAGCTCACTTCCCACCCGCCCCTACTATTCAGTCAATCAATCAATCCATCATTCAATAAATTAATACCTTTATGTAGCTCTTCCTTAACCTCCAGGGAAGTTATTTGACTAACTTGCACTTGGTTTGGAGAACATGTTTCCGGGCATCGTCCGGTTTTTCGCGTCCGGCGTGTAGTTGCTTTGTAGTTTTGTTTCATGCAGTGTTAATGATACTTATTATAAAATGAAAAATTGCTTTGATTCGCATGAAATCAAATAAAGCTTGTATGGGTGGTCGGCCTCTCCCTATACAGTAATATTCATTTAGCATGTCATAGCCATGTATTCTTTTCGGCTGAAAGTAGTGAAAAAGAATACAATCTTTATTTTACACTGATTGTTTTACACTGATTTCCTTACTTCATGTTTACTTTAAAATCGTTATTTTTTTAGACGCTTTGTTACACGTGTTGAAGGCTGGGTCAAATTTATTCTATGCAATGAAATATATCAACTAATCTAAAATATTTTAAATGATTATCCGCCCCTTATGTGTTTCCTTTGAAGCGCTATGGATTGTTCCGTTCGAAGCATACATTACAGCAATTCACACGTTCCCCTGTTACCGAAATTTTCCTTTTAAAGTTATGCCGCACTATTTATGGATAGAAATTACAAATTTGGCTTCGGACTAAAATATAAAATGAATATTTTTCAATTTTATCTTGATTTGTATTACTGAGTTTATTCAACCATTATTTATCTAAACCGCAGCTTCTCAGTCTCCGTCTTCATCCACCGTTTTACCCCAATCATCTTCCATGACACCATCAAGCAGTCCTCCAGGTAACATTTTGTAACAAGATTTAATTATTGAGTCATGCCTTGGCTTCGAGCTAAGGCGACAAATTGGGCAAAAAAAGTTGGGATTTTCAAGTGGTTTACAGCCTGAGGCGAAGTGTTTGTGAAGTCATGTCAGTTGATATAGCAACTTCAAGCTCATGGATGATTGGATTTCTTTACAACATAAGAAAAACGAAAACGACTAAACGAAACATATCAAGTAAAAGGAACTTACATTATTGCCGGGTTTGGCGAGAGTTCTTTTCGAAAATGAGTTCTTTCTTTACGACGAACCGATAAATGGAAGTATTAAGTTGACCTTTCATGCACGAGTGAGTGCGAAAGACTGATTAAAGGTTTCAAAGACGTACATTGTAGTAACGTTAGTGACAGATCACCTAGTGTGACCGGAAAAGCGACTGTACATGTAAAACAAATCATAACAACATATTGAATTAATTCTCGTTCCTTAAGGGCACTAACAAGACCCTTAACCTTGGACTCCCATATTTCCACCAAAAAACGCTTTTTTCAGGCTGCAAATGCCATTTTATGGCCATTATCTAGCCAAATTGAGGCCGAACAATCAATACCATCGTTTGCAGCTCGGCAAACTAAACCCTCCTGCCATTTGTAGAAGTATTTGAGTATTTGAGTTCGGGCATGCGCACTGATCGAAATTTCGACAAAGTTTCAATCTCGTCACCAGAGCCCGCACGTTTCAGGTCAGCGGAGACCGAACGTTCACGGACTCTGGGACAATCCATAACCGGAAGCACGATTTTGTGCTTCCGGTCATGGTGCGCATGCGCCTACGCATGCGCGTGTGCGCGTGCGTGCATGCGCTGAGCATGCGCAGAGGCTGTACTCGTGACATAAAGGGCGCGAAAAGTCATTGTCGCCGGCGTTTTTTCGCGCCTCTTTCATTTTTTCTCGCGATGCAGCGCGCGATTCTCGCGCGATGGTGAGCCCCGCACAGCAGTCTTGATGAAATTACTGAAATGGCAGCATCGGCATATATTGATCTTTTTCGTTGTCGCGATTAGGAGCAATAGTTGAACGAATTAGGTAAAACTGGGCTAACACTAAAGGAAGAACAATATGTAGCATTAAAATACGACGTTTCCAGCAAGAAAGCCATTTCAAAACCAACTGTCAAGAGCTAGCGAATAGAAATCAATCACGGTGAATCACGCGCGGTCAGGGAGAGAACCTTGTGGTAGCTTTGTTTATCTGTAAATGCCGTTTTATGACTGAAATTGATGCTGTTTGTACTCTAAAGTACATGTAATGTGGACTGCGAAGGCCCACTTTGAACGTTTGTGGTGGAAATTAGGCGGTTTTTTAATACTTCGGAAGTTTGTTATCGCCGGCCGACACAGAAGAATTTCATCACAGCGATACCGCAATCACCACGCTAAATGGGCAAAAGCCTTTGTACAACAAAGAAGGCAAATTTGTGAGTACTCATAGATTAGTTATTAAACATTCAGTAAAACATTTATGCTTGTGTTATCGCGGTCGATCACTTCAATTCATATCACGAAGGATCCGGACGCGAATCTCCGCTCGAACAGGAATCACTTCTATTTTCACTTTATCTTTATCTACGCTACTCATTGATGGGCTTAGTTCTAAGAATACCAGACTACTAATGTTATTACTAGAGTGATTTTCCTCAGACCGTGAAATAGGTAGTACACTAACACAGGTTAGTAGATCTTATTTCCATTGTTTTCTTTTGTACCTATTTGACTATTATAAGCTTATAATTAAGCTTAAAAACTACTAGAAACTGTTTCACGGTCTGAGGAAAATCACTCTATCATTATTGCCTTTTATACCTCTTATACTTTTACACCGTGTCTTGGATGTTTATAGGTCGACAGTTTTTTAGTTCCTTTTTACCAGTTTTATTCAGCTTAGCTTTTTAACGCTTTCAAGTATAGTTTCGTATTTTGATTTACCGGTAGTTTTCTCAAACTCATTACATGTAAGCTTAATAAGCTTAACTCATTACGAAAATCAGTTGAAATACTCCTCATTTTTGCATCCTTAATTTCTCCTTCTAAAATCATTTTATTTGAGAAGTAATATCAAACATTCGACACAGTATTTTATCAGATTTCCAAACACCTTGAAGTGGGTTGAAAAAAACTCGGCTGCGCCTCGTTTTTCAACCCACTTCGCGGTGTTTGGAAATAGTGCATAGTCTTTTGTTTTAAATTTCCATGGCCCTTATTGATAACAGCACTTTTATGCTGATGAGGTCACCCTGATAAAATAACATTATTTATTTATTTATTTATCTATTTATTTAATTATTTATTTATTTGCTATTCAGTAAAAGAGGAGTTGGGATTCAAGTTTTGGTTTTGAAATATTAAGAAAGCTCTACTTCGGACAGCCATCTTCGTTTATTTTGCAACCGCGTGGCCGTTTCGGTGTATGATAGAAATACTTTAATTATCTCAGTACAGTATGCTTTTTTCATAAACTTCTTTGTTTGATTTTTCTCAACGCCTAGAGTTCTTAAAGGCGTTTCTAAAGTGTCCAGCACATGATTTAATAAGCCTTGTCTACGATAACAATATACATTCTGTTTTATTACCGCAAAAATTTACTGAATAAGAAGAGAAGAAAAATATATAAGTGTATAGTGGCACAATATATATGAGAATAAAGTCATTCTTTTACGAAGTGTTATAATTTTGATACTTTTGACAAGTTAGGAAAGAATTATCGCCGTTCGCGTCGAAATTAATTTGACAACAAAACTATTTCCACGGCGGTCCGCATGTTATGTAATTTTCCGGTAATTTACGAACTACCAACTGTCTGACTTTCACATCTTGTTTGAAACGCTATCAGAAAAATCCTATTAAACAGATAACTGGACAGTCCTAAAGTGTCAAAAGCTGATTTGAAAATCACTTAAAATATTATCTGCTTCAGGCAAAGAAAACATAAACTTTATATCAAATGCACGGACCGGAATATCTGCACTGTCCTTTGTTGTGGATTTGATTACCACGGAAATGCTTGTCTTCACTTCTATCTCCTCATTTCCAGATTGAAAATTTGTTTTGCGCAAAATCTCAATATGAATTAAAGCTAGCGACCATGTCAGCTCCCTCATCTTTTTCTTGCTCTAAAAATTTTGGTAACATCCGAGGCGGGCTTGTTGTTGGCTGCTTTTTGACAGTCACAGCCGTCGAAGCAAAGGCTATGAAAGCGGTGAATTTAACATGTACCAAATCAGCAGTCGGTGCAATTCGTCTGAACTTGAAAATGAAGCAGCTTTCTCGTCCTTTTGGTTGCGACATATACCATCATCTTCTTCTTTGCGAGGGGCAAGATCGACCGATTCGGATTTGTTTATTGAAAGCCTCTTTTAGTTTTACATGAAGAAGTTGAACGTTTCTTGAGATGACTGACACATCACTTTCAGTTCCATAATTTTTCTTCTTGATATGCAGCACTTTTTTTTACACAAATTGTGCAGAGGTATGCATTGGTCGATCTTCAGATAATTTTTTACCGTCCAGGAGAACGCAGAAAGAACTAGCTTCTTATGCCGCAACAACGGCATGACTTTGCAGCTCTTTCAGTGTTAAAGTTATAAAGGCTTCTTTCCATCATTTGCAACACTTTACGAAGACATTTTCATGTTTTTGACGCGAGCAACTCGCTTTATTTATATTCGTAAACATCCTGTTTCAATGGCACTTCCGGTAAAATATAATAGCCAATCACAACTGTTTTTAAACCGGAACTTGATATGGATTATCCCAGAGGTCCGCAACCTTGGTGCTGACCAAAAGGAACGCGGCCTCTGGGAACGAGATTGACAAAGTTTTTAAACGAGAAAAACACCATTTGCCTTGACTTTTTCTTTTTATTCTCAAGCCCGTTCTTTTACTTTCCTTTTTGCCTTTTTTTTTTTTTGTCAGTTTTGTTGACCTTTTAATAGTCTTTCTTGACAATGTCAAGTTTTCACCCAGACGTGGCGGAATGTGGAAATTTTGATCGTCAAGTAGCCGTCGGTGGGAAGGGCAAATTTTCCTTTGATTTTGTAACATAAAGTTCAGAGGTTGTTTGCGTGAAACTGTAGTTCAATTCATCCAATCAGTCTCGTCTGGGTATGTTAAGCAAGATTTCCTCCTTCCCTTGCCGATAATTGAAAAAAAAAATCTTCGGACTCTAAAACTGATGACGTCACAAATGGTACAATATGTATGACCCTAAACAGCGCCTAAAAGCGCGCTTGGCGGGGTTAAAGCTTCTTAAAGCACAACTTCACTACTCGAAGACTTGTTGTTCTTGTTTTGCTATTCTTTATTCACAGTGCCCCGCTGAAATATCAAAATTTCGCTTACCTAAATTTCTATGTTATATCGCCAAATGCCAACAAATATACAACGAAATTGGATTCTTGAGAGCAAAACGGACAAGAAGTTTTGAGATGAAGTACACGATTACAAGGATGAAGTTAATAAAATTTGATTTCGTGACAGGCAGTCAATAAATCAAAATTGCATTATTGTGGACTTTGGACTTTTTAAGCCGTTATTTTGTCTATTTTGTTACATTTCTTGGCTTTTATCACCTTGTCAGGGATTCGTCAAAGTAAAACAAATGAATTCAAAAAATTGAATTCCCAAGGATGCGTGACACTTATAAACAAGAATTTGAAATAGAAATAAACATATTGGAAAAATCAAATAATAAATGTTTTGAAAAAGTGTCAAGTTAATTTCTAACAACGACGTTTCGGGCTTGGCCCTTCATCATCAGGTTGATGACCGTTGTTTTGAACGCGACTTGTTTTATTTGAAAAATTGTGATAGTGCGCGCTAAGCAAATAGTGTATGAGCGCGCGCAGTTCAGAGGAAATAGAAAACCGTGTTGAGCCCATGCGGTCGCATGGTGCCCAACTTAAAGATGGTTTCCATTTCCACTTGTTTCCTATTGAGGTTGGTACCGGTATATAACCTCAGTCCCCTGACGACAATGTCCGACTGTGAGTGGCCAATAGAGTGAACTTAGAGTCCTTGGTACCTTCGCTTGCCTACGTCTCCGGTGCCGTACCTATCAATACATCACGTCGGACATCCACCTCCGTGGCCCAAATGCTTCAATTACGATCCGTGAACATTTTACATGCCAATCAGGGAACGTGGTATGTTGTATCTTTTGCCGTCAATGCTCCCGATTATACATCGGGGAAACCGGTCGCAGTCTGCGTGAACGCTTTGGCGAACACCTTCGAAGTGTTCAAACAAACACTCCCGGTTTCCCAGTTGCCGAACATTTTAACTCTATTGGCCACTCACAGTCGGACATTATCGTCAGGGGACTGGGGTTATGTACCGGTACTAACCTCAAAAGGAAACAAGTGGAAATGGAAACCATCTTTAAGTTGGGCATCATGCGACCGCATGGGCTCAACACGGTTTTCCATTTCCTCTGAACTGCGCGCGCTCATACACTATTTGCTTAGCGCGCGCTATCACAATTTTTCAAATAAAACAAGTCGCGTTCAAAAAAACGGTCATCAACCTGATGAAGGGCCAAGCCCGAAACGTCGTTGTTAGAAATTAACTTGACACTTTTTCAAAACATTTTATTTTATTTTTCCAATATGTTTATTTCTATTTCAAATTCGTCAAAGTAGCTTGCGCGCGCCTAACAAATATCGTATGCAAACATTTTGCCGTTAAGAATTTGAATTAAAAGTTTGGAACGTCGGGGCAATCCACAAACCATTTCCACCCGTATCAATGTTTTTTAGTTAAGTGACAGCTTGCGTGAGAGCTAAAAATTTGAGGTTTTCCGAATAAAACTTGTTTTCAAGCCTGCATTTAGAAATAAGTTACGATCTTCTGTTGAGTAAAGGCTGTTTGTCAGCAGTCAAGATTCAAAACTTCTCTGCTAAACACAGATAACATTGCACGGCACTGCCCTTATACGCACTAGCGCGTTTCAAGGCAGAAGAGAAGTCGACTTTACGAGCCTTCAACTCCCAGACATATTTAGAAAGAGTAGTTTTAGCTGAGTGTTTCTCGTGATTGATTATAATTATTGTTGGTTACCGCTTATTAGGATGAAATCGATTGGGGATTTCCCCGACGTTTCGAACTTTTAATTCAAATTCTTAACGGTAAAACGTTTGAGTAAGACATTTGTTAGGCGCGCGCGAGCTACTTTAACGAATCCCTGACCTTTTTTATTCAGTCTGCTGATCGCCACCTAGCGTAAACTAAGGTGATGTTACACGGAATGGATTCGCAACCACGATTTTTAGCACAACATGGGTGCGCGGACATTTTCCTCGCAATTTTTGCGTTGCGAAGTTTTTGAATCAGCTTTAAAAACTTGCAACGCAAAAACACGAATTTCATTCAAGTTTTTTCATGTAATATACCTGTCGTTTATTTTGTGGCGCTAAAAGTCGTCTTTGCATATCGTCCCGGGTAATATCACCTTAAAACTCGAGTTACTGTTTTGTAACATCCAACCGTGTTAAAAAGTCAAATAATTTGATAGCGATGGAGATTTGGTGCTTCCCTCACCAAGAACTAGAATGCCCTTCCCTTGGTTAGCGGTATGAGGTCATGCGATCACTTTACCAGCAGTTGCTGCAGAACTGATCTTAGACTTGCAAGAGGCCCTCTGAATTACTTTTCTGTCTGTATACAGCATGTTCAGGCCCTCTCGGGATGGAAAACAACGACATATCCGATGCCCAGATCACAGCTTCGAGCGAGTTCCACGCTCGATACGGCGCCTCCAACGGCAGACTGAATTTCAAGTCTGGAGGAGGAAAAAGTGGCGCGTGGTCCGCCGGGGCCATTGACGGCAATCAATGGCTGCAGGTGGATCTTGGACAAAGTACAAAGGTGACAGGAATAAAGACCCAGGGACGACAAGACGCAGACCAATGGGTTACGAGCTATACTGTATCCTACGGCAACGACGGCATAACCTTCACATGCTATAACCAAAACATGGTATGAAGTCGATTTAAACTTACGTAGAAGGAGGATTTCCTAATAACTTTCTTCAAACCCAACCACAGTACTTTTCATTTTGCCAATAGCAGTAATAACATATCACGCAATTAACGAATTACAAGCAATCGGTCTAAAACGAAGGAAAGATGAACCTATCATTCCGGGTATTTTTAATAACTATGTATATTACGGAAAGATTACCGTCGATTTACTTGAAAGTTTAATTTTATGAGTGAATAAGAAGCAAAGGACTGCGAACGAAAATACTGCCGGTGAACGCATTATCTGTAACAGATCTAGTCAGCCAAAAGTAGGGATACAATCAAAATATACAGCAAGGCTGATACCACGCAGAACATTGAACGCGACAACGACATAATAGAGCCCAAACTGAAAGCCAAAATGCAACCGCGGACAGTTGTTTCGTCCTGGTTGGGTCTCGTCAGCACGGTGTAGCAGCAAAAAGATAGAAAAACTAGCGCGAACGCCAGTTCTCTACCAAATCGCACGTGGTGATGGCAACAGATGAATGCTCGAATTCAAATGTTTGCCAATTGACCCACGTCACAGCGGCGCGTGACCATGAGTAATAGGCAAAGAATTTGAAATATCATGCCGTTGTCGCGATAAAGAAAGTGAGGATGGACAGAACCATTCCTCAGCGAATACATGGCCAATATTTTAGGACCTAGATCTTTTCAGATCCGAAATGCTGCGTATTTATTTTTTACATGGTATTGGCCATGTATTCGCTGAGGAATGGTTCTGTCTATCCTCACTGTTTATCGCGACAACGGCATGATATTTCAAATTCTTTGCCTATTACTCATGGTCACGCGCCGTTATGACGTGGGTCAATTGGCAAACATTTGAATTCGAGCTTTCATCTGTTGCCATCACCACGCGCGATTTGGTAGAGAACTGGCGTTCGCGCTAGTTTTTCTATCTTTTTGCTGCTACACCGTGCTGACGAGACCCAAGCATGTCGAAACAGCTGTCCACGGTTGCATTTTGGCTTTCAGTTTGGGCTCTATCATGTCGTTGTCGCGTTAAATGTTCTACGTATTATCAGCCTTGCTCTATATTTTGATTTAATTTTATAATTATTTTTTTTCAAACCTGCAGGTGTTGCAAGGAAACAAAGACCGCAACACCGTGGTCTTGCATGTTTTGTCAACAGCCATTAATACACGCTACATTCGTGTGCATCCTAAAACTTGGTATCGCTATATTTCCATGAGGATGGAACTGTTGGGTTGTCAGTCAGGTAACGGTTATTTTCCTTACTTTGCCATTGACAAACAGGGTCTCAGACATTGACACAACTGCAGTTGATCATGCTGCATACATAACGGAATACGTTAATGGAAACCTCCATTTTGATAACAAATTGACGTTATATTGTTGGAAATAAAGTCGGAATTTCGATTATTTTAATAACAAACGGAAATACATTTTCAGTGTACAAAATAATGGATATTAATGTCACCTATTTTTGCTTTGAAATTTCCGCTCGCCGCCATTTTGAATATTTATGTAGTGTTACGTTTGCCGCTATTGTTAAGAATCGACATTCTTTTGAATGCAACAATAAGACAACCGTAACACGTCATAAATATTCAAAATAGCTGAGCGCGGGAAATTTAAAAGCGAAAATGGGCGATATTCATATCCATTTTTTGTACACTAAATATATTTAACTATTATAGCGCGAAAGCGCGCGTGATATTGCCTAATACTTAGCCGACGAGGCCGTAGGCTGAGTCGGCTAAAATTAGGCGATATCACGCAAGCTTGAGCGCTATAATAGTTTTATAATTCAACACATTGATGACAAAGCACAGTTTGAAGAAAAAAATATCGCAGACAAGCCTTTTATTTTAAAAAAGCTTACATATGTTTTACCGCGCGAAACTTACAACATCACACAGTTCATGAATGAAAGTGGCGCCTTTGTCAATATTGCGCTAGTTTGAACATTATAACTGGCATAGAATGTCTTAGTTACAAGTGTTTCGTATCTTAAAAAGTTCAATTCAGAATCAAAACAAATTGAACAAACACACGGCTACGAACCTAAACATAGCGGCGAAAAGTCAGAAAGAACTGCAGCGTGGACAGTATGTCTTACAAAAATTCACAGCTAAAGGATACAAGAAACGGTTAAAACATCGTACCTGTCGTTGATTTGGCTTTTTAGTCCCTTTCATCAGCACCAAATTTTCAAACATCGAAGTACGCAGATACCACGCAGCTCTTTACAACCTCTAATTTCATTGGACCTGTATATCATGCAGCTCTATTGTTTTTAGGTCTAGGGTCTATTGTTAGCCATTGTTGTGTTGTTTGTTCTATTGTTTTCTCAGCAAATCAGAGAAGACCTTGTAAGAGCTGTGTACTGCCCCGAAGTACGAGCTGAGTCGATCAATCTGATCACTGTTGTTTACAAACTTGGAATGCTCGTTTCTTAGCTCTTACAGCCGTAATGACGAGATCAGAAACTTTTCTGAGGAAACATCAAGTCTATATCATATTCCAGAGATGATTACCAAAGGAATTTTACGAAAATTGTGCTCCTTCATTCATTCCTTGTCGAGCGGTTAAACTTTGAACCAGTTTTCATTCAGTTACGCCAAGAAACACAGCGACCGCGACAACGCGAAAATTTCGTGCCTTTTTTGTCCAATCATGTGAACAGTATTTTTCTCTTTTCTTTTCTTCTCTTTTTTCTTTCTTTTCCCTTTTCTAACTAATAGTTCACGCACTTTTTCGCCCAAAAACACGAAATTGCAGGTAGCAGTCATTTTCACTTTCCTTCAAAATGCGAAATTTACCGCCATCGCTAGTTATACGTCATGTAGACATAACGTATATCGATAACGTTTTGACCATATTTGGACAGTGTATCAATGTGTTGAATTATATATATATAGCTGAATTTTTGAAAAGGTGGTCAATGAAAATTACAGCAATTTCACTACAACTAGCCCAAACAAGGGTTTTTATGAACACAATCAGCCCGAAAATCACAGAGAAGAGAGAGAATTTGGGAAAGGTTGCGTGGTCGAGAGAAGAAAAGACTCTGTAATTTTCGGGCTGATTGGGTTCATAAAAACCCTTGTTTGGGTTATTTGTAGTGAAATTGCTGTAATTTTCGTTGACCCCCTTTTCAAAAATCCAGGTATATATATATATATATATATATATATATATATATATATATATATATATATATATATATATATATAAATTCATTGAATGCAGATCAGACTTCAGAAGATATTCATTCGTTTAATGCTACAGTTCTGTTTCGTATGGTCAAAAGATGACCACACTCATCAGGCAATTTTAACGAATAACCCGTACATTTCAAAACTGGCGGTTATAAGCATTTAACACCGTTGCTATGCAATATATAAACAAAAATGAACTACGAGGTATATAAATAGATGCAATAACATACAAAAGCGGAATGAGGGGTTGCGTTACTGTGTGACAGCTACGTTATCATGAAGTTCTTGAGTATAAATCTGTTCCTGTGGGGGCATGAACTTGCTAGTTCGTTGCGTTTGTTAAGGCTACATAATTCTTTTTGACAGATTATAAAACATTTTTCACTAAGGCAGAGGTTACATTTTTTGCTAATATTATTATATGGTTTACATTTTCTTAGTATCCTCCATTTCACATTGAAGGGTTTCTTTGCCAATTTGAGGGTCCAAATGTGTTTTGATAGTTCAGTCTCGTTTCTTTTCTTGTGGTTTCGGAAGGATGCTGTGTGATTTCTGTATCGTTCTTTGAAGTTAGTTGCCAGTCCTACGTAAGTTTCAGTTGCAGTGCCAGTTGTGACAGTCGCTTGGTACACAACGTTGTTTGTGAGGCATTGTCCGTCGAGGGGGCATTGTTCTTTCTTTCTGCAGTTGCATTCTTTCACGGGTTCCGTTACCGGGGTTGACGTGTAATTGGAGAGGACTGTTTTGTTATGTGACGCGATGATGGATTTCATGTTTGGCATGCAGGAGTAGCTGAGTTTTAGCGTGTGTCTGTTGAAGATCTTGTGAAGAGGATGGTTTTTTGGAAAACATTTGTCCACGATTGTGAGGAATTTTCTTCCCAAGTTGGTCTTGACACTTGAATTCCAAGGAGGGTTATACCATGTGAGGTGGCGAGCTCTCTTGCGGTTTCGTGTGTTTGTGCGGTTGTTCAGTGGGTCATAGGTGAGTTTGAAGTTGTATCCGCTATCGTCTAGTGCTTTTTGGTAAGGGGGAATAGCTTCGTTGAAAACCTGTTGGGTGTTAAATGCTTATAACCGCCAGTTTTGAAATGTACGGGTTATTCGTTAAAATTGCCTGATGAGTGTGGTCATCTTTTGACCATACGAAACAGAACTGTAGCATTAAACGAATGAATATCTTCTGAAGTCTGATCTGCATTGAATGAATTTGTCTTTGCTCCTCTAATGAATTAGAGTTGAGCGCTTTTTGAAATCCATTCAACTGAACTGTCAAAGAATATATATATATATATATATATATATATATATATATAAAGATGAATTTCTGGAGTCGGACTAGTTCAAAAACATTTAATCGCTACTCGGAGTTTCATGCTTCAAATGAAGCAATCATCAGGCAACTGACAACAATAACGGTTACATGTAAAGATATACAAATTTGAAAATGGGGGACAATGCTTACTAGCGTGACATGCCGAGATGTGATTGGACGGCAAAAGCGCTAAACGATAAGGTAAATCTATATTAGGTAAACGCGGTATTTAACAGGAATTTCTTAGAATGTCTACAGATCGATGTCAGTTCGTTTCTATGATTAAGTGTCGACATTTCCGGCTTACAAATTATAAAATATTTCTCCCATAGGCAAAGATTACATTTTTTGTTGACATTTGAATACGACCTAGCATGCTTTACTTTTCTCCACTTAATTTGATAATTGATTTTCCGTTCCTTTAGACTCCATATGTACTTGCTAAGCTCGGTTACATTTTTGTACCGTTCGTTCCTGAAAGAACATGTGTGGTTATTGTAGCGTTCCTTAAATGTCGTGTCACACAGTCCGATGTATGTTTGTTTTGTCTGTGGAGTCGCGACCTCTGCTTGATAGACAATGTTCCGGTCATTACAATTTCCTTCAAGTGGGCAAGAATTCTTGTTTCGGCAATTACAGTTGTTATTAAATTCATCTGATTGATTTGATGGTTTGCTAATCTGGGCTTTGTTGTGGCTGGAGATAATGGTTTTAATATTGCTCATACAGCTGTAGCTCAGCTTAAGCGTGTTCCGGTTGAAGATTTTGTGTAGCAAGTTGGATTTAGGGAAATGTTGATCAATTAGTTGGAGGAAGCATTTACCGACTTTCGTTTCTACATTTTGGCTGTATGGCGGGTTGAACCACGTGATGTTTCTTTGACGGTTTTTGCTCTTTCGTGATGCATCAGGGGTTGGCGCTTTGTATGACAGGTTGTACTTGTAGCCACTTTTATTAAGTGCATCTTGGTACGCACCTTTGGCCTTGTCAAAGCATTCCTTGTCAGATGAAATTTCCGAAAGACGCTTGTTGATGGATTCGGGAATGTTCCTTAGAATAGAAGGTTTGTGGTTAGATTGCTTGTGTACGTACAGTGGTGTGTTTCCTTCTTTTGTGTATGGGAAGTGCTTTCTGTTTTTTGGGTCGAGTGTGACATCTAAAAAATTGACTTTTGTTAGGTTGGCCTCTACTGTGATCTTTAGATCATTATCACGGAAAATTTTGCAGATATCTTTCTTAATTCTTTCGATCTCTTGTGGTGTTTTATTGAATGCTGACAGCCCGTCGTCGCGATAAAGACCTATGCTATTTCCGTACTTTTCGGTGAGGCGTGATAAGATGTAGCAACCAACCAGCTTACATGTTTCTGCGCCATCAAACGATCCCATGGTGACATCGAATCGGTCGTTGGAGGTCTTCTTCTCCCATGGGACGTTTTCGCTGAACAGCAGTGACCTTTTAGCGTGGATAATTATGTCTCGTTCATGTGCGCTGATGGGTCGGTAACTATTGGCGAAATCCAGCGCTTTGCAGAGCAGCTTCTCGGTTATTGACGGGTAAAAATCGCACACGTCAAAACATATAAAAGATAACGATTCTTTGTGTTGCAAGCCGTTAAACCATTTGAGAACACTGGATGTGTTTTTTCATTGATTGATCTTCGCTTTTATTGATGATGGTCGTGTTGATGTCATCAAGGGTCCAGTGTTTACTTATCACACCGATTTCAGATTTGGATGGATTGATTAAGCGGCAGGTCGGGTGGTCGTGGAATGCAGGTTTGTGATCTTTTAAAGTGAGAAATGCTTCCTTTTCAGCTAGTTTTTCAATGCGGTCGTCTAGTTTGAGATGTTCAGCTATTCTTGCAGACTGTGCATTCAGCTTTTCTACAACTTTGCCACTTGATTTCTTGTAGGTTTTTGTTACATTTTCTTTGATTAACTTGTTGTAAGTGGTTGTATTCATTTCGTAATAATTTGTGGTTTTGTCAGCAGTGATCAGAAGGCTGTTCGGTTCCTTGATTTTGTTCTTGAAAATTGATTGAAAATCAATTATCAAATTAAGTGGAGAAAAGTAAAGCATGCTAGGTCGTATTCAAATGTCAACAAAAAATGTAATCTTTGCCTATGGGAGAAATATTTTATAATTTGTAAGCCGGAAATGTCGACACTTAATCATAGAAACGAACTGACATCGATCTGTAGACATTCTAAGAAATTCCTGTTAAATACCGCGTTTACCTAATATAGATTTACCTTATCGTTTAGCGCTTTTGCCGTCCAATCACATCTCGGCATGTCACGCTAGTAAGCATTGTCCCCCATTTTTAACCCGTGAATATACGCGCATGCGTAATGAACGGGTTATCGGTAACGACGACAGATATGCAAATGAGTCACTCACTCGCTCACTCCTTCCATCAGCTGTAAACTTAGTGACGTAATGCTTTGTTACGAATGCGTTTTGTAACAAGAACAGCGTGAATCCAGCGATAACAATAACTAAATTGGTGTAAACGAATAAAAACAACAATAAGCTTAAAGATGTTTGGCATTTGGAGTCTTTAATGCAACGTTAAAATCGATCTAAAAGGAATTTTCAACTGAGACACGCATTTTGATGGTTATCTGCTTTTAGGTAATGAAATTTATCCCTTTACATGTCAGTGGTCACGGTGGTCGGGTGGTGTAAATTGCGGACTTACACCCAAAAGGCTCAGGGTTCGAATCCCGCTCGGGGCGTTCTTTTTTTTTCTTTCTTCTTCGGACTGAACATTATGAAAGTGATGTACTGTATTTTTATTTTTTGCGTTTGTCAAAGTTCCTTACGTTTAATTTAAAAAAAAATATTGAACCGTGACAGAGTGAAAACATAAGCTTTCCGCAATTATTGCCTTAAGCGTTAGCATTTCAAATTCACGGGTTGGCTCTAAGGAGCCTTTGATCAAATTTGTATATCTTTACATGTACCGTTATTGTTGTCAGTTGCCTGATGATTGCTTCATTTGAAGCATGAAACTCCGAGTAGCGATTAAATGTTTTTGAACTAGTCCGACTCCAGAAATTCATCTTTATTCACAGCTCTGGTTCTACCATCGAGCACTTTTATAGCAGATGAAGTCTTCAGTTTTACCACTGGTAGTTATATATATAACAAATAGATTCCATTTGGCCGTGTGTCTGTTCAGTTATAGATCACAGATGACGTCAAAATGTGGTAAGAACAAAAAAGTGGCACACGAGCCGCAGGCGAGTGTGTCACTGATGTTCTTACCACATTTTGACGTCTTCTGTGATCTATAACTGAACAGACACACGGCCAAATTGAATCTATTTGTTTTATACAATGAACAGAAAAGTAAAAAGAGTACAATTACGAACTTGCCTCGTAGCGCTCGACTGTTCGAAGATTTGTTCCAGTTTAAGTATTTTTCAAGTCGCCAAGAATACTTTTCGTCTTGGTTTCTTCTTTTTCTTAATTGCTCGTAAACAGCTCCTGCTAAACATTTTTCGAGGCTTTCACTTGCTCAATCCAGAATAATCTCGCAAACATTTTCAAAACTGTGCGCCATGTTGGACAAAACGAAGCAAACAATTTTTCTATGACGTCAGCCGTGCGTCTGTACTCTGATAGATCGTAGGCAACGACCAATCACAGAGCGCGTAGTATTCAGTTCATTGTATATATATATATATATATATATATATATATATATATATATATATATATATATATATATATACATGTATATATATATATATATAAGTGTAGAACTGGATATTCGTAAAACAGTGCTCAATACATTAATGTAGAGCGAAGTATATGTTTATGGAGGAAAGAAACAAATAAACTACGCTTTCATCCCGACAAGCCTGTTTCGTGGTTGCCCCTGATGAGTGGGCAACCACGAAACAGGCTTGTCGGGATGAAAGCGTAGTTTATTTGTTTCTTTCCTCCATAAACATATATATATATATATATATATATAAATTATATATATATATATATATATATATATATATATATATATATATATATATATATATATATAAGCCGAAGTCAACGTTTTTATCACATACATACTACGCAATCGCGGTTAAACTGGCATCTTCATAGAACGGACTCATGATATCCACTATAGCATATTAAAATGCCTTGAGTGGATTTTATTTTCACCCGAATTACGAACTAAATAGAAGAAACACTATGGCGCGTTGTGTAAGTTGGAAGTCTCTTGGCGAAGTGATGCTCGTTTGTTTTGATCTCATGATCACCTGTGCAATGCAAACCACGATATACAAAGGAAAGTGGCTGAAGTAGAATAGTTTTCTCCAAACGCTCTTGTGTTCAAGTTGAAGACTACTTTTTCCATCATCATGCACCAACCTGGTAATCAAATACCACAAATATTTTGGGCTAAACTCGGTTGTCCGTGCGCAAATCTAATTTTTGGCAAATACCTCTCTACATGTATCGAGAATGCACTCTCTATCTCAGTGACGACAACCACAAAATATATGTTATAACAGAAACATATTTTATTTGTTTTGTGCCTAGTTATATTCATTTTTATCCATTATATGTAGTTGTTAGACAGATTTATTTCCACATGCACATTTTAACGAGTTTTAACTCCTCTGCTTTATGTGTCTAAATAAATGATAGATTGACTGATTGACTGATTGATTGATTGATTGATTGATTGATTGTTCTAAAATTCATTAATCACTACCATAAATGAGGTGTGGATACCCGGTCTTAATTTGAATAGATTTTGGCGATTTTATTCCTTCGTTTTCTCCGCATTTAATGATCAGTTTGAGACGTTATATCATACATTTGAAAAAGAGTTTAATCAGGTACCCAAACACCTCGAAATGGGTAAAAAATAACTCGGCTGCGCCTCGTTTTTCAACCCACTTATCGGTGTTTGGATATCCTGATGAAACACTTTTCCCACTTTTCCTCGTGTTTGATATATTAAATATATTAGGCAGGGCACTGACCCTTTAAGCGTTGAGTAGTTTAGTAGCGTTGCATGATAGTTTGTGACCGTTACGCTGGTCTTGTGATTCAAGGGTTCAAGGTCTAGGTTATCATGCACATGTATTTTGCAGATTGCAAGTTGTGTCGTCTACTTGATTGAGTACTTAGGTCTTTGAACAATAGTCCTTGATGACCTTGGATTGGACCTCCGTGAAAACCCCTGTTTTGAATTAGTCTCCTTTGACTGTAGTACTTCCTGAGTTCTCATTGGATGTTTGCTACCTACTTGTCCAGTCGTGTAGATGTATTTTATTTCAGGTTTTATTAGTTGGATATCCGGCTTAGACTTCTTTAAGTTCTCACCGTTCGTAAACACAAACATGTGCACAATTATAGCATATAGATACTAGGTTTGTTTGAGCTTGTAATAGGTTCAGAAAATATAGCTGTGATTGTAACAGAGAAGAACCATTACAGTCAACGTATTGAAGACGATTTTCGGCACCTCTCGCATTGTCGCCTAGCCAAACAACTAGCTTCATTACGTTGGTGGAGAACTCCGTCTTTAATTTCTAAATGGAACTTTGCTTTTTTATCATGTACATGCTTTTCCGTTGCAAGTTCAGTCAGCGTTATTTTGTGTCAATGAGATTCCCCTATGTCTAGCATGATCGTCTGTCCATGATCCCTAGTTAGTCTTTTAGCTACTTAGTTTTGTGTAAACCATTTGTTTCAATTGGGAGGTCTGGTTCTTTTAAAATCCTTTGGTCGTAATCCTAATAACAAGACAAAAAGCGCAAGCCCTGGCTGAGGTAGATTGCGTTCCTGCACTTTGTCCCCAAACTACTTGTTATTTTGCCTTATAGAATATATTTATTCATTTTAGTTATATATTTGGTGGCATGTGGCAATGTAAGAAGGATATTAGGTAAGCCGTCCTACCTAGCTTATATCATATAGGCATGCCACTCACAAAAAGGAAACAAATATTGCAAATTGAATACAACAGGTTAAAACTCCCAACTAGCAGCAGGAGGCAACAAAACCATTCTACTATTTGAAATGAAGTGTTTGGAGACGAACAATATGTATCGTCCTTAGTGTTTTTATGTGTGAAAGCCCGTGGTTTATAATTTGCGCAAAATCAAGTTCTGAAGTGTCTAAACTGAGATATGTAGGGTGTGTAAATCTCCTGGCGGACTCCCATATGAAAGGTACGGGGATGCTCGTCTGAAAGGAGACCAATCTGGACGTGGCTCACGCTTTATAAGAGATACCATTCTAAAAAGACTGACGAACAAGAGTTATAGTGACTTTAATGACGATAAAAGTATTGTCATTTAATGCTTCCATCCGTAATTTACACCCCTAAACGAGACGACGTACGTTCCCGCACTTTTCATATGGAAGTCCACCCACCCCCGCCCCACCCCCCTCCCCTGCGTCCCCACATCCTACATCCCACCCCGGGAGGGCGAATCCTCTCCCTTTCCACTAACGAAGTTTTTCCCACATGTTGCAGCTGCAGTTTGCTTCATCAAAGCTGTCGGCGTTGAAGATTCCAGTATTGTTAACAATAATAAGATGACCGCTTCTTCAGAATTTAGCGGTGCATTTGCGGCTGAAAAAGGTCGACTTCATGGGAACAAAGCCTGGTGTCCACAAAGTCACAACAGCAATCAGGATTGGCTTAGCATTGAGCTGGAGGAAACAACTAAAATATGTGGTGTTGCTACCCAAGGCTACGAGCGTAATAATAGATATGTAATAGACTTCAAGTTATCCTACTCCCCTGATGGAAGCGCCTGGAATACCTACACAGATACAAATGGAACGGAAAAGGCACGATTTTATTGTTTTACAAGGAATTTTAGTTATTAAATTTAAATTTCATTTGTTTCGTTCTAATTATAATGTTCATTGACACCCTTACATCTGTCAAACGGACACTTTGCGCGTGAATCACTTTTCCACTTCTTATTCACCTTTTCTTAAAACACTTCAAAAATGATCTCTCCACTTCCCACCATCCACAATGTTGTTTATCAAGGCTGCCATTGTAGCACCGAGTTTGAGATATTTATTGCTTGGAAAAGGTAAAAAGTCATTTTTATTGTTTCAAAAACAACCTAATCAACGTACGAAACGTATTTACATGATATCGCAAGGTGATTACTTTGACGGTTCTTATAATCCACCCCATTGACACACGATAATTCCCAGTTGTATAAATTGGCAGTGTGAGTGAACAGTGGTCGTGTTTTGTCTTCTTCGAAAGGTGTTTACTAGAGTTGGAGACAGCAGCACAATCGACCAACAAAGCCTTCCAGTGCCAATCTCTACAAAGTTTATTCGTTTTCATCCAATTACTCAGAATGGCTGGAACTGCCTTAGGGTCGAGATGTACATCCCCTTTGGTGAGTTTGACAAACAAGTACAGGCGCCATTATATGAGAGTCGTACTTTTAGAGGAACACATACGCGAACTGAAAATTGACATCAAGTAAGATAGTGCAAACATTACTAAACGGCCGTGGGGGATACTCATTATCATTACTTATTAGTTTTTTTTTATTTTTTTTTCGCCTTCTGTACGAGCTTAAAATTTTTCATTTCAAACGAATTCATTAGTTACAAGCAACAAACAGCTTAACTCTGCCTGCTATTGAACTGTTAGCAATCTCTCTTGACAAGTAATTGTTCTTGACCATCCCGTTTTTACAGCCATATTGAAAGATCTTTATAATTCTTGGCTTGTTCATGTTAAGAAGCCTCTTCTTTATGGTGTCATTCCTTCAGTCATCGATAAAGTATGTGGATGAAATCCTAACGTGTGTCTATTGAAATGGACATAAGGGATGGACCATTTTATTTTTGGGGGGGGGGGGGGGGGTTGGGCAATTTTTGCTTGGTAAGAATTTTTTTTTTTTCGCCTTTGGGCTGTGCAAGAATTTTTTTTTAGTACCTAAAGGTTGTGCACGAATTTTTTTTTTCCATTTTTTTTTAGTCTTCATATTTAGTATCACCAAAAATGAGCATTCCATAGTTGTTTTTTCACGCAAAGAACGCAAAGCACTACATGAGCTAAAACATAGCACTGAAATTAACCTTAAAAAAGCGGACAAGGGAAGTACCACTGTTGTCATGAACAAAAGCGATAAAATACGAGAAGAACAAATCCAAATCGATGATCTAAACAATTACAGTCCTCTCGTTGAACCCATGGTTAAAGAGACACATAACAAGGTGTCGCGTCTGATTTCAGAACTACACCAAAAAAAACACATTGATGATATGACAAAGAAATGGCTGTTACAAACACCAAATCCACCAAGATTACCAGAATTTTACACCCTTACAAAAATTCACAAACCAACCATCACAGGGAGACCAATTATCTCCGGTTGTGATGGACCAACAGAAAGAATATCATCTTTTGTTGATACACTACTTCAGCCTATATCGAAATCACGAGCGTCTTATCTTAAAGATGCGACCGATTTCATAAATTTTATTGAGAAAACCAAAGTTAAAAAACGAACATTTCTTGTATCGATGGATGTCACAAGTCTATACACAACTATACCACAGGAAGAGGGTATTATTACAGTATGCACAGCATACGAGAACTTTCACAAAAACGACCCTCCCATACCAACACATTATCTCAGAGAAATGCTTAGACTAATTCTCAAAGAAAATTCCTTCCAGTTTAATGGCAAGAACTATCTGCAAATACACGGTACTGCCATGGGAACTAAAATGGCCGTTGCCTTTGCAAACATATTCATGGCGAATATTGAAACAAATTATAAGCAAAAACGTCTCTAAACCCACAGTTTGGAAACATTACATTGACGATATATTCTCACTATGGGACATAAGCAAACCAGATATTGTACAATTCATCGAACAAGCCAACTCACATCACCCTACAATCAAATTTACGGCTGAAATCTCAGACATTGAAACTACATTTCTGGATACAGTTACACACAAAGGCGAAAGATTCAAGGAACAATCTATCCTTGATATAAAAACACATTTTAAGCCAACGGAAACCTTTCATTAGAAAATGGTCACACCCACTCAGCCAATCAGTGCCCAGTATTTGTGTGCTCTATATCCCATAAACTGTCTTAAATTATGTAAAGAGGCGGGGGCTTTGAAGCCCAGGGAAATTGTGGGGTAAATAACTACTCATTAGTAAGCTCTATATAGAACATACTAATGAATTCTTTTGTTTTCCTTTGTCTAAAAACCTAATTAGTATGCTCTATATAGAGCATACTAATGAGAAAATAGAGCATACTAATGAGTATATAGAGCATACTAATGAATTACAGGCTGCTAATTTAAACAACTTGCAGTTATAACAATGACAATTTTATTTGAAGTTCTCGCTTTACATAACTTAAGCAAGAGATTAATCACCAAAATAACAAAACCAAATTCGACTTAACAATTTTTAGGACAAATTAAACGAAAGACTGGGTCTTTCTGCGTGTACCGGTACTCAATGTCTTCTATTGTTTGTAAGGTATTGTACTTTTGGTCTTGTTTTGCATTTGTATTATTGCCGTTCTTTGTTCCTTTTGTTTTACGTCATCTGTCCTCTGGTACACACAGAAACAACCGAAAGACTGGTCTCACCGTGGTTTGGAATTCTGTCTCTTTCTCTTTGCTCACTTTCGTTCACTGTCGCAGGCTTTTGGAAACGTGCACTTTTGTCGAATTCATATCATCCCCAAGCACTCGGATATGTCTACGCTCTCAAAAGCAAGTAACTCTTGAGTGGCAAGGACGGCCTCAAGTTCCTCGAGCTCTGTATACTGGCTCATAGCCGGAGCAAATGAGCCATCAAAACAACAAAGAATAAACAAAGCCCCAAAGAAAGGAAAGCATTGTTATTCGTAAAATTCTTCCAACGTTACGGCGACATCCAAAACAAAATAACAGCGTGATTCCCAAGTGTGAATTTCTTCGCGGATATGACCATTTTCTAAGACGGTTAGACAATGAACGCTCGTGTCCTATGGGATATAGCGCCTCTGGCATTAGATAGAAGTGCCACTCGGGCTACGCCCTCGTAGCCTTCTATCTATGCTCGAGGCACTATATCCCATAGAACACTCGCGTTCATTGTCTAACCCTTACATATACACATTTTACCTCTTGTCACCCACCAAGTGTTAAAATAGGATTCGTGAAGGGCGAAGCCCTGAGACTCCTACGAACTAATTCTTCAAAAACCACTTTTGAGGAAAATATTTCAAAATTTAGAAAACGCTTGCTGACTAGAGGCTACCCAAATAACCTGGTAGAAAAAATCCTATCAGAAATAAAATTCACAGGAAGGGAATCGGCGCTTAAACAAGATAAACAAACTCAAAAAGACATTTTGCCTTTTGTAACACAATACCAACCATCAGTGCCAAACATCAAACAAATTTTAATGAGAAAATGGCACTATAAACTAAACCAACCACTTTTACGGCAAATTTTTAAAGAACCACCTATTATATCCTTTAAAAAAGGAAAATATTTAAAAGATACACTCGTTAGAGCAAAAATATAAAAGGTTCTCATATGTTTCACACTGGTATAGAGATTGTGCGGCCTGTCACCCTTGCTATTTCCTGATAAATATATATGAGATATGTTGAAGATGGCTGAAAGTCATTTTATAATACAATTTATATTTAAATATAAATGATATTTTAAGACATGATTTTTATAATATACCAGATTCAGTGAAATGGTTCAAATTTATGTTTTACTACAAGAAATGGATGGAAATGTTGTATTTTTGATATTTATGATATGAAACACAAAGAGGTGAATTATTTTACAAATATGAGTTTAACAGCATTTTTGGTCTGTTGAAATAAAATTGACAAAAATTACAGATTACCTTTTTACTTGCTCTAACAGGATCCTACCAGTAGAAAGGCTTGCTCGAATTTTTTTTCCCCTGGCCCACTGTGCATGATTTTTTTTTCCATGACTTTTGCTGTGCAGGAATTTTTTTTTTGGTAATTGCCCAACCCCCCCCCCCCCCCCCCCTCAAAAATAAAATGGTCCATCCCTAAGTAGTAACAAGTAAGACGAAAATATTGTTGTTCACTGTATCATAGGGAACCCACGCGTTTATTTAGAATGATCATAGAATAAAGTTACAAATGGACTTACGCGATGTTGTGTTTCAATCCAAATGTGCTGTTGAATAACTGAAATCAGCTTATGGCGGGATTTATAGCAGCCACAACGGTCCGATCAAATTCGTTGATACGATTTCGAACCGATCGTGTCTGTTATTTCGTGTCTCGCATTTCGCCGTCTGTTATTAAATTTTAACTTGTCAGCCGTCATGCGGCATGGTCTCGTATTTCGGCGTCTAGAAATAGGGAGAAGAGAAAATATACAAGGGACGAAACTCATTTGAGGACAAACTTCTTCGTAAGCCGTTCCGTCTCTTAACTGTCAGAATTAAGCTCCAAAACCACAATGAGTAGTATCTGAAAGGTTGAAGTTGATGTCAGACCGTTTATTTCCCGTGGAAAATTCGTTATTCATTCGTGAAATAAACAGAAATCTTTAGCTCCTTTATCGTAGCATCAATGACTTAACTTGAGTGGACCAGAAGTTGGCATACACGTTGTGACGTTGTGTTTATCAATCAATATATTTTGTTTAAGTGACGTTTTCCACGCGCTAAATACTAGAATATATAGAATATTTGTCGCGCTATGTTCCTGGTTTTCTCGCGTGTAATTTATTTGCTTTCGCGGAGCTTCTTTTTCCTTCTTGGTGCGCGCTCTACGTTTAAATATTCGATTTTCAATCGTCTATAACAGAATATCCAAGTCAGAGTTTGCCATTGTTTTTGAAATGTGACCACAAATGCACCTTCGGGAGTAAAAATGTAGGTGGAGATTTTAAATATGCTGTCTTTCCTGTCGCGTTCCAGATCTATCAAATGCAGGCATTATCTCAAAGATTTTTTGTGTTATCACAGGGTCCTAAATCTGTGCCAACAGAACGCTTTATATCTGATTCTTCAGGGACATAATGCCTTCATACCAGGGGAAGCTGGTACGGGCAAGTCGTACTTGTTAGCCTGACCTAAATAAATCTCATGCCCATCGTGTATCAAATAAAAGTAATTTTATTTTCTCTTATTTATAAAGGAACGTTAAAAGTACGCAAAAGTTAGCTTTCTACTTACCAGTGAACAACATTGAATCTGCCGTTATCGGTCGCGGTCGCGTGAATCTCTCGAATGTTAACAGACTCTGGAGCTTTCGAGTACCTCGCGCATTGCGTGGGTGACGCGGTCCACTCAAGTTCAGTCACTGATATATCGAAATCGACCCTTGTCTGTCTCTCTCTCTCTCTCTCTCTCTCTCTCTCTCTCTCTCTCTCTCTCTCTCTCTCTCTCTCTTAACCGTTAAAAATTTAAACTCTTAATTAATTAATAACAAACGGTTACGTGATATACCGCATGACGGCGAAATGCGAGACGCTAACGAGTTAAAATTTAATAACAGACGGCGAAATGCGAGACCATTTAAAAATAACAGACACGATAGTTTCGAAATCGTATCAACGGATTTGATCGGACCGTTGTGGCTGCTATAAATCCCGGCATAAGCTGATTTCAGTTATTCAACAGCACATTTGGATTGAAACACAACATCGCGTAAGTCCATTTGTAACTTTATTCTATGATCATTCTAAATCAAACGCGTGGGTTCCCTATGTTAATTTGTTATTATTTCATTTACTTATGGATCGTTTTTAATCCCTGTGTACCTAATTCCCGAACCTTCTTCGGCCACAGTTCAGCCATCGCCTTCACTGCAATCATCTCAACAAAATACGTGTACTACAGCTTCAGCAACACCGCCACCAACACAATCACCAGGGAAACCATCAATGACCCTGCAACCATCACATACAGTCCAACCTTCTCCCGCCTCCTCCCAAGTAGCTGTGTCAAGCAGTCCTCCAGGTAATTACTCTACAAATACATTTATCATTTTCTGCTGATTTTCTGTTTTAAACTCCACAAAACTATTTCTAGCCTGCGAATACAGCCGCCTCTCATAATTGCAGGCTGTTACAGGCATTGCATTTGCGCAACGAGATACAGCTGTTCTAGGCTACTTGTCTGCTGCTCTAGGGATGGTGCCTTATCACTCACATTCCATATCATCGCATAGAGGACTTTTCGCACGCGTGTCATTAGATAATGCACATTATATTTAATTGTCTTGTCTGCATGCGATTAGTCAGGAAAATAATCGCATGCAGACATCACCGTGCCCTCTTTTTGATTTTCTTCGTAGTTCATGGTAACTGGAGTAGCTGGTCTTTATGGCCGAACTGTAACAAGCCGTGTAATCAAGGATCCAAGACAAGGAAGCGACTGTGTGATAACCCTGAACCAGCTAATGGCGGAAGAAACTGTGAAGGCCTAGCAACCGAGAGCGAACCCTGTAACCCTGACCCATGTCCACGTGCGTATATTACATCTTTTCATAAAATGCAAAAAAGAAAGATATTGCACAGAAGTTATTCATGTTCTTATACTCATTGATTAAGAGCATGCAGTTAATTCAACATGGTACATAATTTTAATACGACGCCATATGTACAGACAAATTGATTTATAAATGTTATCGTGACGTAAAATTTATACAGTTGAACCTCGGTTATCCGGACTTCGATTATCCGGACCATTCGATTATCCGGAATTTTTTCTCTGTAACATTGATTTTAATGGCTGGAGAAAAGACGTCATCCGCGCGTGTTTCGCCTTGCTGTTAACGAAGTCAAAAGTAGCCTGGGCCCGTTTCTCGAAAGTCCCTCAAATGTTTCTGGACCGGATTAAGATTTTAAAATCAGAATCTAAAGAATGGTGATGCATTAATACATGTAGCTCTTAGGCCGCAAAACTATCCCGACTGTTTTGTCAACTTACAGTTTTATTGAGTACCTTTCAAAAAAGTAAGAAATTGAAATCTATTGCGGTGCAAGTTTTGCATGTACTTCATGCATGTAGTGCATCTATCTTGTGCACGTTGTGGCTCGCGCTTCACATTCGCACACCACAATAGCGCCTGTTGTGCAGACTAAGTCAAAAGCTGCAAAACGTTTTCGATTCAGAAAGCCTAGGAGTGTAAGCGCGAAAACGAGCATTATCTAGGCTTTCTTGTGTTCTGTCGTTCTTAGAACTATTTCATTGCTTTATGGGTTTCAAATTGTTGCTCTTTGTTTCAAAAGGGAAAAAAAATTATGAATTATATTCTTCTTTGACTGCATGGTAAGCAAATAACTGAACGTGAGGTATAGAATCTGAATTCACTTTGTTCCCCTTTTGACATTGTTCTTTTTACTTATAGCTGATGACATAAATTATGATGTCAAGTTTACAGCAAAAACCTGGTCTGCTGACCTGGCTGTCAAGGGAAGCTCAGGTTTCACAGACTTGGACAACAAAATTGTCCAATATGTAAGTTAACTTTGCCTAGTTTTAAGAAACACTGCGTGCCAATTTGGTAGCGACATATTGTTGTTTTTATGTCTCAGCTCCAAACGTGTGGAACGAAGGCAAAATTAGACATTTGTTGTCATCAGAGCATAAATGTGTGAATATGTCGTACCCCCAAATTGCAACAGGAAGCTGATTGGCTAGTAGGCATTTTTTGTCATGCGCTTTCCGAATATTTCATAAAATCCCATAATTTCACAAATTAAAGTATTTGTGACGTCAACCTTTGGCACTCTATATTGTTTTCATAACACTGACCTCAGTTCGTTACCTGGATAACTTGCTTTAGTTCCATTGAATTTTGCGGTGGGTTGATGAACGTAAACAATATTCAGGTCACGGATATATGTCAAGGACTGGTACGTACTGATTAATCATTTATATTTTTAATTACAGGTGACGAATTTTTACAGCACAATGTTTCGAGAGGTAGTTTGCAAAGTGTTATCGTTCAGGTAATTTGAACTTTTTATTAATAAAGTTCAACTTCGCAGTTCAAGTGTCTGTCAACGAGATACTTATCATGTCACTTTTAACTCGTAAATACGCGAAGCATTGAACGAGTTATAGCAGTGAGACAAAATTTCACTCGATCACGTGATTGGTCGATCGGCTGTTCACGTGGAGCCCGCAAAAATTAATGGTTATCTGCCTTACGCATGGGGACGTCGTTAGAGGGAGGAAAGGATGGGTATTGCACGCAGGGTTTGGAGGAGGGGGGGGGGGGGGGGGGGGTTGCGGTGTCGTTGGAGTAAAACGCTTAGGAGAGGGAGTGTCCGAAGAGTGTTTGGAGAGGGAGGGTCGTATTCACGATTTGGATCATAGGAGTCTTTGATTTTATAGCGTGAACACTAGCACCGTCCTAGTAATTAAGAACGTCTCTCAAAGCAATCAATCCGCCTTGCATTTTTAAACTTTAGTCGATCATCAAACAAGACACATTTGTTGTGCTTTTTCCGAGGGATATGTGCGATTTGTGGATCGAGTAGTGATGTGCAAACAGGTCGGTTGAAATATTTAGGTTAGGCAGGTGTTATCCCAGTGCTCAACATTACCTTCCAAGCAGAATTTTCTCAATCAGTTTTCCATTATGTTATTTTTTATCTTTATCCTCAAATATCCTTTCCTGTTATTTTGAGATTGTCAGCTTCATAAAATGCGAAACAATGGCAGAAACCCTTGTCTCGAATCGTAGCTTTTTTTTTATAAAATGCTGAAGTGAACAATAGTCCACGAAGAATGAAAAACTAGCATATGCAGCATTGCACTATGTTGTGACTAGCTGTTTAAAAAAAACACTAAGAAAGCCAGTACCTGACTCACGTTTTAAGTGTCTTCACTGTAAAATAATACTAAATAAATTTCGTTCAGTTATTTCATTATATGTTTGTTTGTTTTTTGCTTTTTTTTTTCAGGGAAGGAAGCGTTATTGCCAGCTTTAACGTTACTTACATGGCGGTAGACTCACTACAGATCGTCGCATTACAAGAACAAATTGACAGTGGAGGAACTTTAGGTGGCGATTCGGTAAAGTTACTAAACATTTCAAGCAATTACGGTAAGTATGTAGTACTGGAACTTGCAAAATATAAGATATATTAATAAAAGAATGTCGTCCGAAACGCCTGCTATGATGTGAGTTTTGAAGGAAAATGAGCAAGGAGGAGGCTGAAGATGCCAACGACGACAATGACGATGATGATTCAGTAGAATCCAAAGATGGCGTTGACGATCAGGCGGATGGTTAACGATGACTGTGACATGAAAAATTAAGATTATGCTAATGACGATGATGATGACGATGATGATGATGATGATGATGATGATGATGATGATAATGATCATGATGATGATGGTTGTCAATATAAAACACAAAACGTCATATTTGTCGACAGTTGGACACTGTACAGACCTAAAAAAGTATTCAAAACATGTTAGTTGTCTATTGTTCGACTAAAAATGATGTTCGCAATAGTTTTAATTAATGGTTTTGTTCAGCGTTGTCTAGTTATTATTTCTCGGTTACCCGTATCGACGTGTAAATTTGTTTTGTTATTTTTACCTATGTTACTTTCTTTGTTTTCTTTTTACTTTTTTTTTACTTTTTTTTACTTGTTTTTGCTCTTTTACTTACAGTGCCAGGTGAAGCGCCAGTGATACTAAAAGCAACAAGTCCCACGTCAACGACTATCGACATCAAATGGACCGAGGTCACCCAGCTAAATTCAGCTAATCTAAAAGGATATGGTATCGTGTACAAGAAAATAGGCGAAAAATTCCAAGTAGGTTTCCTTAAATCCGTGTTCCCGACACCTCGAGAAGCAACATTGGAGGATCTGGAGAAGTTCAAAAATTATACAATTCGCGTGTTTGCTTTTACGAGTCTTGGAAACGGAGTTTCAAGCCAACCATTCTCTTTACCGACTCAAGAAGACGGTAAGATTACAATGTTGATAGCCGGCAGAGTCTTCATGCATATAGCTATGTTAATCTGCCGCAGTAAATTTAATAGCGACTACCAATATCCGCCACGGAAAATTTTTTTTTTTATTAAACGCATTACTCCCTGAATTGTACTCCACTCAGTCCAATTACTATTACTAAAAAGTAAGTATTTACGATTTTGAATAAGAATAATAGGGCTACTGGCCATCCGATGTAACCTTTAAGTTAAAAATGCCATGCAGCCAGTTAACAGAAAATATATTTCACATGTTCAGGTTGGGAACACAAACAAACGACTAAACAGAAATATATAATATTGGTACGAAAAAAATAATTATTGAATCATAAATGTTGAACCGTGTGTTATAGGCGTTAGGCCCATGATACACAGTTAAACATCTGTTGATCAACAGATGTTGCAACGGCTGTTCAACAAATGTTGAATCGTGTATCATGCCTTGTTTTCGAGATTCTTGTGGAACACTCATTCTTAGGTTTGATTTATCTTCTCAAAATGACCATAATATAAACAAAAACGCTTCGGCACACACAGTTACAGAACCCATTGCATAAAGACTAGTCTCGTGATCCGGTCTCTACTCAAACTCTGGATTTAATTTATCTCATATTTTGTACACTACAAAACTGTTTATTCTCTTACTCTCCATTCCTTCCTTCTACTTTTTCAAGAAGTCGACACGGGAATGTCGGGCAAAGATCCGGCGCTGGACTAGAAACATTCCTGCTCAGTTGTGCTTTGCCCCTGACGATTCACAACAATTCAAAAGAACCCTAGGTGCCGATACATCCTTTTCTCTATCTTTCCTAACTCGTCAACACAATGGTAATCTACAACTACATCAAAAATGTCAAGATGTCAAAAGCTCAAGACTCAAGATGTCAACTCAACATTTGCTTATAATCCGGACAATTTTTGTTTTTCTTTTCATCCTCCACTTCCTTGTTTTCTCTTTGAAGCCTCGACCTTCATTTAAATACAATAAAATATATTTATTTAATACTATTTTCATGAGGACGTTTTAACCTAAAAAAATGGTTGCACTGAAATTACTATTGTTCCTTCCCCTCATATTTAAATGCTAACCCCTAGCTCAATCACACTTTTCTCCTCACCAAAATACTGGGAAGAAGAGGCCATTCCCTTAGGTCTAACCCTAACCCTACCCTTGTTAACAAAGTTGCCGCATTATAATACACAATCTTTCCCTTATACTTATAATTTCAATAAACCAGCTTTTTCCCGCAAACCAGCTTTTTCTCATAAACCAATTATCACTAAATTTTAATCGTTTAAACACCACCTTCTCAATTACAAAGTTACAGAAATACAGGGTGTTTCAAAAGTTCGTGGACACCTTTCTATAGTACAAATAAATGATACTTTTAGAATTACGATGTTAGTGAAAGTTTTCCAGTTTTATGTACATTGTTTTCTTTGTCTCCTGTTAAAATATCAATAACCAGTGTGCCTCCATTATTTTGTATAGCGTTTTTTTAAGCCGTTGCGGCACGGACCGAGCTAGCTTGCTAGCGGTATGTTTCGCCAGGCTTGCCGTAACCTTGATTTAGTCCTCCCATCGTCTTTGGGATCGGATCTCTGTATGCAGCTTCGTCAATGATGCTCCATAGGTTCTCAATGGGGTTAAGATCAGGTGATTTTGCTGGCCATTCATCTTTTTCAATAAAATTCGGGAGATTTTTCTTGCACCACTGCTGGTTGCTTTCGCTGTATGAGCTGGTGCGCCATCTTGTACGAGGGTCACACTGCTTTTGTTCGTGAAAAGCTTTCGTTCTACCGGGTCTTCTGTTGTAGATCAAAACAGACTTCATTTCCTTCTCAAGGATTTTTGTGGTATAATACTCTGCCGTTATAGTTTGACCTTGCGGGATAAAATGTAAGGAAGTCATACCGCGGCCTGTCATGCCACCCCAAACCATCCATTTGGCGCTTCCTTTAACTTGGTACGATGGCGGAACCTGGCTCGCCTGTTAGCCCTGTACGGTATCGTTTTTAGGGATGGGGAGATGGGAAAGGTATTAAGGGCACTCATCGCTAAAGAGAAAGTTTTCTCCTTCATCTCCTGTACTTTAGATATTTGCGAGCGAATGACAAGCGAGCTTTCCACTGTTTGTTGCTCAAAAGTGGTAGCTTTTTCGTCTCCAAGGTTTCCATCCTTTGCTGGACATATATCTCCACACTGTTGCTAAGATCCAGTTCCCCCCCCCCCCCCCCCCCCCCCCCCCCCCCCACCCCCCCCCCCCCCCCTTCAATGCCCACTGTTTTCAGTGGAGATTTAGGAACCCATGTATTTGGGATCCCATAAACTAACATCAGAAATGCCATTAAGGTTGCTAGTAAATCTACTGGTTTGAAACAATTTTTTAAATACTGCCATTCAATTGCAACACGTTGGACGGAAGCAGAAACAGGCTGTCGGCTGTCTTCCATTCAACAAGTTGCAACTTATTGAACGACCTCAGTCAATCGTTTTAAAATGTTGAATGTGTTTTCTACTCATTCAACAAGTTGCAACATCGTTCAACATTTAACATGTTTATTGCTGACTCGCTAGAACTCTGACACTGAGATTTGACTCTGATTTGATTTTGCTACAGTCCCCAGTGAAACTCCACCGAACACCATTGTCCAGTCAACGAGTTCAAACACAATCGATGTGTCCTGGGAAGCCATCGATCAGGCCTACGTACATGGAATACTCCTAGGATATGAAGTTAGGTATGCTAAGAATGATGGTTCACCACTGGTCTGGGAAACTAAGACCATGGATCCTGACACTAACAAAATAACTTTAAGTGATCTGGAATACTTCACGCGCTACAAGGTGGTGGTTTGTGCCAAGACTTCCAAGGGTTGTGGCAAGAACTATTCCGCTATTTCGTACACGTGGGGCGATGGTAAGTGATAGATAAAATATAAGCGGTTGATATGTATGTATATTTACAATGGTAAGCCGCAGGCGATGCTTATTTCCCTTTTGTAAACGCTTTACGAAATCATAACTGAGTAATACACCTTTACCAAGTTCTGTTCGATTCAACGCCAGTTACCATGCACATTAGAGTTCTTCAATATATTAGTGTGGAAAAAGTATTTTACATCGTTAAAGATAATTTTAAGTAATTTTCTTATTAGCCTGTTCCACTCTTTAAGATTGTAGGGCCGACGAGCAGCTAAAAACCGGCGCGAATGAGCGCGGGAAAAACAAGAGGAGTCTTGGGTGGGAGCTCACTCTCTTTCGCGCTCATCCCACTCCGTCAGCTCTCGCAATAATATATATTTTTTCCCGTTTACGCGCTTACTATCCTTCGCTCCTTACTCTGAGTATCTGAACACATGAAACAGTCTATTTTCTTGTGAAATTAATGTCTTCACAATTACTATGATTTTTCATTCTAGTCCCTGACAAGCCGCCACAGAGTCTTACAGCTGATAATCTTACCTCAGAAGCAACCATACCTGTGCAATGGAGTCCTGTACCTGACGGTCATGTAAAAGGGCTTTTGATGGGTTACTCAATAAAGTATCAAAGAATTCGGACCGCCGAGAGATCAGTGTTTGACCGCACAGAGGAAGAAACAATGATTGTTAAACCAAACCAACGTTCTATTCTTCTTCCAGTTCAAACTTATTCAACGTACAGTATTAAAGTGGCAGCATTTACCCAGGCAGGAATGGGGCCTTATAGTGAATATGTGTACGCTGGTAAGTTGTCAATGTGGATTTTAACTGGGATAGACGTTTTAAGAAATATGTACCGGACAGTACAAGCAAACTTATACTCCCACCGCACTACAACGGGAGGTTTTTGGAACCCCCACTTGGTTTCCTTCGGTGTAGCGATCTATCAACTTCATTTTATTTTCAATGCATGGCCCATGACATCATCAATTTATAGAGTCACCATCTTTTTTTAACAATATAGAGTCACCATCTTGGATCCTCCATCGTCAATTGTTTTGATTTGTAGGAAAATAGGTTTGAAAAGTAAACAGGCCAAAAAAAATGTACAAAACAGAAAAACAATTCGATTGACACGCCTATCACAACTTTGTTGCCATGCTAACATCACAATGTGACCGGGGAAAAGTTCGAACAGCTACCATTGAAATTCACTTGGGTCTTTTCAGATGGATTGGATAGAAAAGATGTAAATACATATCAAATATTTCGAGGTGTAGAGTTATCTTCTTACGTACGCGTTTAGCCCCAAGTCAATAAACAATCGATTAACTAACTCAAACTGAATATTAAACTTGTATTCAATGCGTAACTCATAATCATTTGAATTGTGTCTAGAACATCATTAGATTCTCAAGCATGTTAAGGCATGGTTCAGATCCTAATTTGCATAAAAAACTGAAAACGATCGCAACTTTGAGGTGATTTACCTAAACAGGCTCAAACTTAGCAGCAGGATAAAACTTGATAACCGTAAACCACTTCAACTGTCCAATATTTGCTTCACGCGACCTGTCATCATTGTTTTAACCCTATTCGGCCTGGGGGGGGGGGGGGGGGGCACAAAGTGCCCGCGCTAACTTTGAACGTTGATAACTTCTTTAATATGTATTCAAACGCCATCAAACTTTGTGACTTTTCCTAAAATTTATCTGGCAACAATTTAATGTAACAATTTTTTGATCACGTGACTTGATGTTTCCATGGCAACAAGATTTTGACAGCCATGTTTTTTTAAATTTGCATATTTGTACCTTTGAATGAAGAAAAACAACGTTTATTGGTATAACTTTTATATTTTTACGTCATTTAGCGTTTATTTATTGGTTTTGATTAATTTTGAGTCAATTTGGATGGTTTTCACGAGGTTTTTAAAAATTTCAGAAATCCAAGATGGCGGATCCAAGATGGCGGCCGTATAACTAATTACCTAATAACTACGTCATATGACGTCATTGTTCCATTGTGCGGACCGCAAAGGAGACATTTTCGGACGTACTATATACCCTCTAGGTTTCATTGTCGTAGCCTTAATGTTCTTGAAGTTACGAAGGGGGGGGGGGGAATGTGCCCCCCCCCCCCCCCCCCCCAGGCTCAGGAACTCAAAAAAAGCCCAGGCCGAATAGGGTTAATACACAAAAAGAAAATTAAAAATGGGGTGCCGAGATGGCATATGATGGATATAAATCGAACCGTTAATTTATTTGTATGGTTCTCCCTTACATGAATTGGCCGGAACGGGGAACGGTTGACTATGATTTACAGTTAAAGGGTTATTTCGTAAAAGAGGTCACGTTTCATATTTTGTCTCTTAATATCTTGTTTATAAAATAAACAAGAGGCTACACGTAGCCTATACTAATGCCAGATAAAATTAAATAGTACACTAATCCTGAGATCTTTAAAATGAAGTTAAAATTAATGAAAAATGTCATTAATTAAGGACATTAATTTTGAAAAAGGGTGCTCTGTTACTTATAATTAAGTTTTATTGTATATAATTCTTTATTATATATTAGCTAGCCATAGTAGGTCCACATCAGCTGTAAAGTTGCCCGTCTTTTTTCTCGACCTGCTTCACTAATTAAAGTATGTATGTATGTATGTATGTATGTATGTATGTATGCCCATGAGACTCTAAGACGCGTTGATTGAAGTTACGAATTTTTCTGTACTCGATTTTAATATTTAATTTATTGATTCCCGATCAAATCCAGACTCGTCTATTACTTTCTAGGCCGCGAATTATTTCTGTTACATTTGAGAAGACTACTTACAAAGCAATGAAGTCAGCAAAAATCGACATTAATATGACACGCATTCAAGTCCAGTCCCCAAGTCCAATTTTTTTTAATCCGATATCCTGTTGTAACGGCACTGTTTTGCCGTGTTTTTCTATTGTTCTTTCTTTAAAAAGGTCTTGAAATTACTCACCACAGGCAGCGAGGACTGCTCCGATACAGGCATTGTAAAGAAACGGCAGTAAAAAGGGGAATAAATTGACAATATGCTTACCAGCGTGAGAGATCGATGTTTGGCATTTTTGCCTCGGAAGACCTCTGGTTAAAAATAGCTCTTAGTATTTCAGAATCGCGACAAATTCGGCATCACGTCGTATGCTGTGCACAAGAGGGCAATGTTCACCTCGATGAGAGAAATACAGGACTGACTTATACACTAATAAACCACGGAAAATGTTTGTCATGCGCATGCTTAAGAAATATTTGTCTTATATTTCAATGTACCATAATAAAAGAAGCAATTTTTCTAAAGCAATAAGACGATAAGGACCCGCATGTTCCCAAGAATTATCTCTTACGCTTTATACCTATCTGTGTAAAGTGCGTTTCTACTTTTAATTGCTTTTATGAAGAAGGCTACCACAAGGAAGTCAGCGATTCGTCAGAACCTAATATATACGTAATGTGAATACTAATATTAATGTAGGGTGCGTTGGGGGTTGGTGGCATGATGGTGTGACGCTTCCATGATGTTGTTTTGGTGGCGTTACTATTTACGTCATTCCAAAAAGCCGAGAGAAAAGCGGAAGCCTGGGAATAATAAATTAAAATATGCGTGCATAAATTTGCATGCAAAATCGTGACAAATAATAATAATAATAATAATAATAATAATAATAATAATAATAATAATAATAATAATATTAAGAAGAAGAAGAAGAAGAAGAAGAAGAAGAAGTAAAACAAAAGAAAACCGAAGGGCAATTTTTGAACTCATTCCGCTTTGCGCATGAGCAAGAGTTGTCCATTTCGGGCACGGATAGTCTTTGTGCATAAAGGCAAAAAATTGCGTATGATTTTCTTAGCCAAGGTAAACCATCCTTACCTCATTTGAAGTTTCCTTTTTGTCTAAATTATGACGTCATCAGACACGTGACCACAGTAATTAAACATTGAGTAATTTAAGGATGCTAAATTCAGTTTGATGTCTACTTTTTGTGATTGTTAGGGATATAAAAAAAACATTACTTCCAAAGGGAAAATAATTTACTTCGCGGTGGGTCTACACCAAAGGACGAACCATGCCTTAAGGTGGCTCAAAACAAGCACGTGAAAGTTTCTTTATCCACGAAGGCCAAAATCTCAAAAACGGACCTGGTGACCCTAATTTTGAAATTAAAAATATTATTTTGCAATAAAAGTGGAATGTGTCTGCAAGATTGTAAAAAAATGTGTTGAGAAAAATTAATGCAATTCGTTAATTTCCATTTTTTTTTAATTTAAGCAAAATTTTTCAAAATGTTCCCTGCATCGTCTTCTGGATGTAATCAATGGATTTATGTAATAAAAATATAGGGTCACCGGCTTAGTTTTAAAGGTAAATGCCACTGATGGTAAAAAGTGGGTCAACTTTGTTGCTATGCAACGTGACAATGCTACTTTAAATTATTACTTTAATATAATGTAAGGCACAGCGGAGAGTTACTTTAAAAAATTTCCAAAGCCGATCAAGGCAATCCTGTTACAAGCCTAAAAATTCGCACGCCGGTTTTATTAACCCTAAAAATAAGTAAAACTGTTTTGAGCCACCTTAACATGCTTAAGTTCGTATTATTTTTATTTTATTATTATTATTTTTTTTTTCAAATAGAGAGCTGCCGGTGCCCCAAAATTCTGTACACAAACTACTGGTCAACATTTCCATATCTTAAGGTTACGGAGGACGATAAACTCAAAGGACTTTTTAGCGGGATTGTCACAGACATGGTACACACAGCTTGCGGGTATTGTCCCGCGTACGGCGATACGACAATCGATATTGCAACGAACGGCAAAGGAGGTCGTGCAGCCAAAAAAGGCATCTTAGAGGTCCTTGCAGACTTTGATGAGGTTCCACAGATTATGTTTCCGATCTACGGTAACCAGTACGTAACAACATACATGGGAGACAATGCTTATATCAACCTTGTGGAGTCCCCTGGGATAGCTTTTATTGCAACTGCTAGGCCCCCCGGTGAAGCTGCTACGAACATGATAATGGCAGTATTGGGAACCGTTCCTTTGATGGTGTTGTCGGCATGCTTTGCTTTTATATCCGGGTTTATTATTTGGCTTTTGGTAAGTAAAAGTACGTAGCCAGTAGTAATCCCAATCACGAAAACTTTCATTCGTTTCAAAATAAGTTAAAGCCCGTCCAGATTTTAAGCTAGCATTATAACATAGGACAACTATTGAATCGATAAGCACAGGACACCATCTCCTTATTATGGCCATTACCTCATACAATACAGTGTACATATGCATATGGTAGAAACATGTATTAAGTGAATTGAAGCCTTCACCTATTTCTTAGGGTTATCCAATACACCCTACCGGAGTCGAGGCGTTTAAGGTAGTTGACGAGTCGTCTTACCGGAAATCAGGTCGGGGTGTGTTTAGTTCTCGGCTCGACACGACTCGCCTGTGTACAAGTCGACTCGACTCTGCGGAAGTCAGTTCGCGAGAGACTTAGAAAAAATACAGTATAAAAAAATATATATATACTTGGTGTCTCGACTCGGCGGAAGTCAGTTCGCGAGACACTTAGAAAAAATACAGTATAAAAAAATATATATATGGGGTATTGGCATGGATTTATCGTTTCACGCTTAAAGAACGACATATACATATGGGTCGTGGCGACTCGTCAACATTTTGAAGATTAAATTTCCGGTAAGCATTCAAGCTTTTAATTCCAATCCTTCCGGTGGTAGGATTGATAAACGTTACGACCTGACATCCACTTGAACGAGTCGACTGCCCTTTAAGACGACCCGACTCATTTCGGGTGGTGTATTGGGCATGGCAAAATTGATACAAATGATGATAAGGAAATACTTTCCAATTTTGATAAAGATTAAAGAAATGAGTAAGTATAGGAGGGGCCGGTTTCTCGTTTTTTTTTTTTTTTTGGTGAGGTGAGGTGGAAACCACTAACGTAGGTTATATCTTAAGCTATTGTCTATTGTGTCAAGGATAACTCAAAACTTAGTTAAAATATTGTAGTTTAATACCTTGACATTGGCATCATAATGATTCCCCGAAACGTCGTTTTTTTATTTCTTTTGTGCTTGTTTTTGCATCACTAAACCGTTGTTGATTAGTAGATTATTAATGTTACATTAGTGAAGTATTAGTCAAAATGTAGTCATAGATAAGTTGCAGATTAGTAGAAAAATAAGTCAAAGATTAGTGAATCCAGATTAGTATATTTTGCCTAATTCCACCCGTCCCCCCCCCCCCCCCCCCCCCCCCCTTCCCACAAGGCAAACCAGTAGCATTGGTTTTCGGTACCGGACTTGATAATAAATGCGAATGTTGTTTCTACAGCTGCTTCTGTTTTAAGAGTTTTTCCTTTTCATTTTTTTTTCACGACTGTTATCCCAATTTACGGAAACATTGTAGATTAAAACTTTTATTATAATTGCTTCATTTTCATTTATCCATTGTAGGACTCCAAGTCCAATCCAGATGAATTTCCGCCCAGTTTTATGAAAGGCGTCGGTGAGGGATTCTGGTGGTCTTTTGTCTCCATGACAACTGTTGGGTAAGTAAATTAACATAACGGCAATACATTTACTCTTTCACTAGACATTCACGTAAGTCATTCATAATGCCTTTAAGAAATAGTGTATTTTGAACACGAGCAATTGTCACAGACGCTTGCTTCAGTGTTGACCAAGCCAAAGAAAGTTAATTTCAAATTAATAGCACCAAAAAGCAAACATTCGACAGGTGATTCATGTTCCTACCACTGTGCTTAGTGAGACATTTTATCACCGATAAAAATTTACCATAAAATGATAAAAAAACGTTTTGTCGATTCTTTGTTTGCTTCTTATCAGATATGGTGACCGTTCGCCTAGGTCCATTGCAGCCCGTAGTTTTAGTATTGTGTGGACCTTAACTGGACTTGTTATCATTGGAATCCTTGTTGGTGCAATTGCCTCATCACTTACATCTGTAAACGTACAAAAAGACATCACTCTGTATGGCACAAAAGTGAGTTCTGATCGACATGTAATTTTCATTTTAACCTTCCATCGCAAAATGTGAATTTGATGTGTCATCAATATATCAATGTGGCAAGTTTTCATTTACATTCAACAACATAGACATCGCCACATTAATTAACGAATTGCTTTCATTGAAATGGCTACACATTTAGAATATGGTCCATGGTATGACATCATTTAGTTTTAGAGCCGACATGTTGGATTTTTTTTACAATAATGCAAATCTTTATTGAAAGTGACAAGATCCAGTTATAAATGGTATATTACAAAAATAATAAGTGTAGGTGACAATGTTAACACTAATAAAAATGCGATTGCATTATTTACTACATACATACACACAGTTTACACACAACAAGAGACATACACAAGATACACACACACCAGCAAGGGCAGTATTTTATTACATATATTCTCAAAATAAGACATGTTAAATATGGGCTAAGTGAATACCATAAAATTAAAGAATTTGAACTAAGAAAGGCCTTCAATGCGAAATTTGAAGGCAGTTCGTTGCTTAAATTCATCAAAATTTATTCGTTTATTGTTTAGTTTTTGACAGTATTGGATTTTGGGTTTCCAGAACGCACTTACATGTATATTGAACCAAAATTAGTCTAGAAAAGAAAAATACAAACAAGGCATAGAAATTAACAATGAAAAACACAAAATTTCCGTCGACTTACTTATGAAAACATGGAAACATCATATATCGAAAGAAAAAAGTTTAACATCAAATTGTGTCCCAAGAAAACATAAGCTTTAACCTGTCAGATTGAACGCCACTTTTTCAAAATTAAAACAAGGTTTAAGGCCTAATTATCATTTTTGATTTAATTGAATCTTTTTTATGCAACCAATTTACCTTATCAGTTGAATAAAACCACATTTTCGTGTTTCACTGCCCATTGAAAAAGTGCCACAGTTTCTTTAAAAACTATAACCACATTATATAAATATGAAACCGACAACTGACAAGTAAGGGCAGTTATAATTTTTATATATTAGGTTGGAGCCATTCATAACTCTTCAGAACATCGCCTTGGAATATTAAAGAATGCGAAAGTTAACACAGGTACTTATGAATATAATCATCATTATTATTATTATTTTTACGTCCATACCCCTGGGTACGTTTGCCATTCTTTTGTGACATCCAATTAGGAGACGCTTAGTCACGATGTACTAGCACTGTTCTCAGAGAAACAGGCGTTAAAATAATACCGCTGCTTGTGAGGTCACCAGTATAAAAATGACTGCGATGCCGATGGAGGAGTGTTGACAGTTCCCTTAACTTCCCTTTTTGGGGTTGTGGATCCAAAGTAGTTGTTGGACTGAAACATTGATTGATCGATTGATTGGATTGTTTGATTGACTAAAATATTGGTTGATTCGTTTAATATTCCATTGATTGATTGATTGATTGATTGATTGATTGGTTGGTTGATTGAGTCATTGATTGTTCCATTTATTGATTAATTCATTGATTGCCTGATTGGTTGAAAGAGTGATTGATCGCCTGATTGATTGATTGCTTCATTGATTGTCTGATTGATTGATTGATTGATTGATTAATTGACTGATTGACTGACACATTGATTAATTAGTTGAATGATCAATTGATTTATTGTTCGATTACTTGATAGATGTATTGATTGATTAGTTGTATGATTGACTGAAACATTGATTGATTCTTCGAATGATCGATGGATTGATTGATTGCCTGATTTGTTAAATGATTGATTGATTGTCTGATTGATTAACTGATTGTCTAATTAGTTGATTGATTGATTAATTGATTGAATGATTGATTGTCTGATTGACAAAAAGATTGATTGATAGGTTGAATGATCGATTGATTGACGAATTGATTTATTGATTAATTGATTGATTGAAATATTACTTGATTGATTGTCTGATTGACTGAAAGATTGATTGATTTGTTGATTGATTTCAGAACATAAGTATACCAATTTGGATGAGATTCGAGCAGCTTTAGAAGATGGTGAAATAGATGGCGCTTTGTTGGATACTTACGTGGCTGCAGAGAACAAAGGAACGCTTCTTGACGACAGGGTGTTCGTCAAAGATATTCTTGATCATCCATTTGGTTATGGAGTGGTTCTTTCAGGAACGGCCAGAAATGTCGAACAAAGATGCCGAGATTACATCAGCTTGCATATCAGCAAAATATATAAAATCATTGAAAACAAGACAAAGACACTTGACGTAAGAGTTTTCTTTATTTTACAGATGGCTTTAATATAGATTCTCCTAAAAAAGAATTCACTATACTATGGCAATTTATGATAGAGAATAATTTCTTAGATAATTCAGCTTTTGTTGACGTTTTCAGCTCATTTTCATGTTTCGGGCCCATTTTTCTCCCTGTTGTGTCTTATGAAGCACCACCGGCTTCATAGTGTCTCTCCCTAGCTATATAGGGAACTGACAGAATATTGGGAACAAATGACGATACTGAGACTGCTGGGGCTAGATTAGCCTTACTGACCTCGAATGTGTCTCACTTCACGGATTCAAGCAATAACCACCAAACAAAACAAAGGCTATGAGTCAATTCAAGCGGTTTTCTTTCATCATTTGGAAGCAAGCATTCTCAAGGTGGTAGATCTGGAATTTTGAAAATTGTGACAAAATCTGCAAGTCAAGAATGATTATTACAACGTATCATCCACGTTTAATACCACGTTTGATAAAATCCTCTTTAAATTACAGGAGGGAAAAAGGAAATGAAACTTCTAAAATAAATCCCTACATTCAGCGACAAAAACGACACAGCGACCTGTGCCTTATGTGTTCAAAGTCCAATTAAATTTGCAGAGAATTGCCCAGAACAACACATTTTGGAAAGAAAGTATGACTGGAAAAACTCAAACTTCTGCATTTAAAATGATTTTGCCTATGAGTCAGCTGATTATAGCCACCAATGGATACCCCTTTCCATTTCCGTTCCGGTAAAGAATTAAGCACTTGACACCAATCCCTCTCTCTCGTCTCATTTCTAATTTAGCCTAGCAAAGGAAACCTACCCGATTCGTTCTTCATTGTTTTCCACAGGCGTCTGATGGCGGGATATCCGAAAGTACAGGTTTATTTGACGCTGCATCGCAAATGTTCATTATGGCCATTGCTTCTCTGCTTGGTCTTTTGGGAGTAGCCATCATAATCGGACTTTTGTATCAATTTCTGGTTTATGTTCCTGGAACAAAGAAAGGTATAGCGCTTATTATATTTCAGTGTCCTTAGTTTCCTTATTAACCCTTTAACTACCAATCGTACATATTCGTACGAAAATCACTAGTAGTGATTTAAAGATCTTCAGCTTTCACATATCTACACAAATGATAGTAATGATCCCTTGTTAGGGCAAAGCGATAAGTTTCATAGCATTAACAACCAACTACTTGACTACAACTGTGGATTTCCGCTGCATATGGTTGTTCATTCGGCAGCAAATCCAGAAATGCCCGTTTTCTACTTCCCAGGAAAACAACAAAAAACGCACATCTTTGCATCAACTTCTTTTAATGAAAAAGTAACTCTAAATCCAAAAGTGTACATTTGCAGCTAACTTCGAACCTATTCCTCTGCATCCACTTAGAAAAATTTCCATCAATATTTCAACAGACCGAGCAATTTCCATTCAATCAGAGCTATTCTTGCAAACTTATAATATCCTTATGCACGACCGAAAGGAATTCTGGGTAATACGACCATACCGGCGGCATGCAAGTCTACCTACCTCTGTTTGATATATTTTTTAGAAGTGTCGAGCCACCCAGACCAACTGGCAAAATATTGCACCGATTGCATTCTTTAGAAGTCAAAAGTCGTCCAAATTGCCTTGGTAGGTCTCGGAATCCAACCACAGAAGGGCCAGAGAGACAACTTCACTCATGGACCGCCATGTTTTGCTACGGATACTTTTGGCGTTCCAGTCATAGTCAAATCATCTCTCACCTCTGATTTCTTTCAGACGTTTGCCTCTGCCCACCATTCCAGCTTAATGATGCCAGCCTGGGGGTTTCTGCAGTGAAAAATGACTGGAAAAAGCACTTATAAACCAAATTCTTATCAGATTCGAGTCCGTGTGATCGCTAATCGAGCGAGCAACGGCTGAATACTGATGTCACAATGAAAATTCGAGCCCACGTTGATTTGAAACAGCGTATATTTTTATGTGAGCTATTTATATGCAGTCACGAAATTCTACAGATTGCCTAGCCCCACAAAACTGCTTTGGAAACCCAAAGAAATTTGGTAGTTAAAGGGTTAATGAAGTGCTCTCCTGCAGGGAGGGACAGCTACAATATTGGTTACATTTGTTGGAACGGTTTTCGCTTTCTAACCCTTCTTTCTCCGTCAATATGGTAGTCCCCGGTGTTGTGGTTTGGTCTCCATGGGGGATTGATATCAATTAATTGGGACGTATGTCCTGTTTCTTTCTCCCGTCACGGCGACAAAAATCGCCACTGTCACAAAAGCGAGTAGATTCGTAGATTGATGTTCAAGTTGCTAGAGTAAAACAATTATTTGCGAACGCAACATTGGAAAGCTAACAAGAGAAACATTGGGGAGAGGAGATGGTCCAAACGTGGATTACGTTTCTGAACTGAGAAATCTGCACTATGCACGCGAAAGTTATGACTGGATTGTCTTTTTTTGTCAGGGATAGCCGAGTCAAAGCATTATGGGTGATGATGTCCTTAACCTTCGGACGTACAAAAGGGAATTTGGATTTTTTTCAAGAGCATTTATTGTTGGCACATCATGTCATCCTTTTGACAGATTTTGGTAAAGTTTGCTGAAAACCGGTTGCTATGGCAACAAGATATGACATCATAAGTAGCATAAGGTCAAGCCATTTTTAAAAAGATATGCGTGTTTTTCACCTTTTTAGGTTAAAAAAAGACATAAAATGGTACAAAAAGCAGCAAAAGTTTAATTGTATAACCATATTTTGCCACTGTAACAAAAAATATTTACAATTTCCGCATTTTCCCGATAAAGCTTAATTTTTAGTGAAATCCAAGAAGGTTGCAATATTGTCAGCCATTTTGGATGACGTCACGGACCCTCAGCAGCGCTACAACCCATAATATTTACCTTATCTTGTAGAGCGCATCACAAGCTATGCAGTAGATGTAAAATATTTTCGAAAATATGTAACACTGCAAAATCCCAATTGGGGGGGGGGGGGGGGGGGTGCGTGTACGTCCGAGGGTTATTCTCATGACCTCTTTGGTTGTCTAAGCATTTAAATTGCAAGGAGAAATTTGGTGATGAATACTATTAGGGCTTAAAGGCTTAACACTTGAGAAGTGTAACATGGTCCTTACATTTGAGTGATTGACTCTTCGGAAACAGGTTCTCGCGGTACTGTTTTTTTGGTATTTTGCAGAGCAAAATGTCGTATTTTTATGGATATTCTTTGTTTTTGTTCCTGCCGTTTGCAGTACAAAGAGCAATGATATACTTGTGATACATTTCGTTTTCGTAACAGGTATAAAGTTGAAAGCCTCTTCATCACATTGCGCTTACAAAGAGTCCCTTGTGAAAGAGATGAGAGAGTTCGTGGATGCATTCTATTCCAAAATGTCAAAAAAGATCCCTTTAATCATAGAAATGAAAAAAAGGGATTTGAGAGATATAAACAGAATAACGAAAGATAAGAAGTGCTGCAAATCAGCCAAAGATGGAAGTTATTCTTTGGAAAGTGTGCATTGCAACAATCCAGTATATTCATCGACCTCAATACATGGTGCTCCTTTAAAGCGGTGCGTCCCCTATGTTACAGCCAAGAGCATTCTGGAGCAGTCACGGGAATGGCCAGCCCCTTCAAGTAGAGCTGACGATGCTGTTAGTGTTGACAGTGCTTGCCTTGCGATGACTTCCATGGATTACCGGTCAGTCAGCGAGGGCGACATGACATGAAGACAATCGTAAAGCGATTGAATATCGAAAAAATAAAACTCGATAAATCTCATTTTAATAATCCAACACCTCCATAAATAGCATGGTAATCGGCACCATAGCTTTAAATTTTCTGGTCATTCTCACCAAGCAGCTTTAAGAAAACGCGGGCATTAGTCCGGAAATTAGATTCAGTCCCAGCTGTGACGTGCACATAATGCAACGTGCCTGATTCAAATAGAACATAGCAGACTGTCAAACATGGTAAGCGAAACGGGTGGGGGAGGAGGAGTGAAATAGTCTATGTATAGTCTTAAGTCAACACGTCACGTCACGAAAAGAAACACCTCTCCTGCTCCTCAGGTTGGTCCTCCTGTTCCACCTCTCCTGCTCCTCAGGTTGGTCCTCCTGGTCCACCTCTCCTGCTCCTCAGGTTGGTCCTCCTGGTCCTCCTCTCCTGCTCCTCAAGTTGGTCACGTAGAATGTAAGGGCGCAATGTCACGATGACTAAGCTCCTTTGTATACAGTCGTTTGATTAAACGTTGTCACTGATCGGTCTTACCTCTACGCGACCAGACCGAAAGGGAGTATGGGTGAATTAAAATGCTTGATTAATTGTTCTCTATCGCGTTTACAATGGAGAACAAAATTTACGTTTGTCTTCGCGTGCTACGCAAAGACAATTAATGCAAGAGTCGCTTCGATACATATTCCGTTAAGGACGTTCCGTATTTTGATAATGTGCAGCTATTGAATGTGAAATGATTTCTCTCCATAATCCTTTTCGGTCTGGTCGCGTAGGGATGAGACCGATTTCAATGACAACGTTTAATCAAAAGACTGTATTAACAGCAAGATTCTAGAACATTGAAAGAAAAATATTGAGTTATATCGATTTCCATGTACGGAGAATAAACCATAACCAATTTTGAAATGATTGTTCTAAAATGTAATGGAGAAACGCGCAAAAAATGGCCATTTTTGTTTTCAAGATGCAATCCATTTCTATCTTAGCCAAAGTAGTACATAGTAAATGATAACATTGCTTCAGGGTATCCTTTAAAATAAAATTGTCTTTTGGCTTTTCTTGAAGATACGTTTCTTTATGAAAAGCCAAAAGAAATATTTGTAACATAGTCATTTTTAGCTGCATATACATTTTAAACCTATTTTAATTATCCTTTGGTGCGATCTTATTTTAATAAACGAATAGTGAATACGGCGTGTACTTACTGTTACTTGGAAACTTGCACGATCTACATCTAGATATCTAGTTTCCTTTTTGTACCGTATCGTTTTATTTTATATCTATTTATTTTATTTTAGAACTAAACTGTTAATCTATGTATCATCGATCATTTTTTCGTATATCCGTCATTAAGCAAGCTATTTCTCTATATAATCACGAATACCAATGTAAATTTTCCCCATTGTATACCTGAAGAAGAATGGTTTGGCCAGCCAAAATAAAGTACACAAAAAACTAAAAATATACGTTGTATCGGTCTCTACTTCTACAGAATATCTAACTTTTTACCATGTGGCAACGCAAGGGTATACAACACTGTACCACAGGCTGTGTAGTATGTCAATCAGTATGTCAGTATGTCACTCAGTATGTCAATCAGTATGTAAATCAGTAAATCAATCAGGGTGTCACTCAGTATGTCACTCGGTATGTCAATCACTATGTCAATCATATTTCAATCGGGAGCTCACTCAGTATGTCAATCGGTATGTAAATCAGTATATCAGTTGGTATAAAACTTAAAACTAAATGCAAGGCCGATCGGACAGCTATAAAGGGTATTTTATTGCCCAATATTTCGGTTAGGCAAAACTAACCTTCGTCAGGGGCTACGAAGAGCTAAGTAAAAATGGAATAAGACGGTTACAAGATATAAAATGATTCAAATGAAATCATTAAATATGATTGGTTAACAAAAATAAACAGCAGAAACGTTTACAAAGGCTACTATAAAAATAGAAATATATTAACCATATTCGGCCTGGGGGGGGGGGGGGGGGGGGGCACAAAGTGCCCGCGCTAACTTTGAACGTTCATAACTTCTTAAATATGTATTCCAACGCCATCAAACTTTGTGACTTTTCCTAAAATTTATCTGGCAACAATTTTATATAACACTTTTTTGACCACGTGACTTGATGTTTCCATGGCAACAAGATTTTGACAGCCATGTTTTTTGAAATTTGCATATTTGTACCTTTGAATAAAGAAAAACAATGTTTATTGGTATAACATCTGTATTTTTACGTCATTTAGCGTTTATTTATTGGTTTTGATTAATTTTAAGTCAATTTGGACGGCTTTTAAGAGGTTTTAAAAAATTTCAGTAATCCAAGATGGCGGATCCAAGATGTCGGCCGTATAACTAATTACCTAATAACTACGTCATATGACGTCATCGTTCCATTGTGCGGACCGCAAAGGAGACAGTTTCGGACGTACTATGTACCCTCTAGGTTTCATTGTCGTAGCCTTAATGTTCTTGAAGTTACGAAGGGGGGGGGGGGGGGGGGGGGCACAATGCTTCTCTGGCCTTAGACGCCTTACGAATGGCGTCTCTGTCAGAGTTTAATGATTTCAAGGGGAATGAGTTCTATGTCGTTGATTGAATGGCCAGGAAGAGTAAAGTGATCTGAAACGGCGGTAGTCTGATGAATGTGATGTTGTTTAATGGCTTTTTCGATTGCGCGTCTGTGTTCACCAAATCTGTCGCTGAGATGTCGACAATATCATACTTCATGATATCCGTGTGGGAAGTACTTTCCCACAAGTCTTGCACACCGCAGACTTTAGACACTAAATCACGGCCTGAGAAATTTAAAGTGCCCCTATGATCAAATTTTTGATTTTGATTTTTTTACATTTTCGTGTACTATTAGGCTTTCTTACTCATCTTGCCAAATTTCAATCTATTACGGACATCAGAAGTCATTTTATTTTAACATTTATTTCCGAGAATTTACTTACGGCCGCCATTAATCAACCTTGTTCCAAGGCTTGGTTGCGAATGGGAGAAAGTGACGTCAAAGATTGAAACATACCTCACGGGTTGAAATTGTAATAACAATAAGTATTGAAAATCACGCGAAAAGCAACAAAAACTTTGGACTTGTTCTTCGTGCAATTTTCTATGCTGATTGTTATTATAATTTCAACCCGTGAGGTATGTTTGTGTCTTTGACATCACTTTCTCCCATTCGCAACCAAGCCTTGGAACAAGGTTGATTAATGGCGGCCGTAAATTCTCGGAAATAAATGTTGAAGTAAAATGACTTCTGATGTTCGTAATGAATTGAAATTTGGCAAGATGAGTAAGAAAGTTTAATTGTACACGAAAATGTTAAAAAAATCAAAATCAAAAATTTGATCACAGGGGCACTTCAATAACGATCCTAGCACTTTCAAAGCGGTAACAAACTTTAGCCGGTAAGTATTTATCTTGCAACAAAAGCGAGTCAAAGAAACCGCAATGTATGCCAATAGAGGTAGCACCGAACAACGGCATAAAGAAATAAAATAATTCTAACGGCTCTGGACAGCATGAAATTCTCCTATTAATTTGAGAGATAATCCTCTGAGATCAAAAAGGTCAATATCATTGAAGAGAACAAATTCATAACTGTGATCTAAAAGCGCAAATCTCTTCGAAATCTTACTGGGAGAGCTTTATGCTTTCGGCTTTTTAAATAGTGGGAGTCGTGTTTAGCCTGTCTATTTTTATACTTCTCGCACAGCGGATGAGTGCCCTGGATATTTTTGTACAGCGGATTAGTAAAACTTAAAGGCCCACCTTCACCCAAAATGCTGTACGCGCCGTGGTCACTTTCCGGTGCTGAATTTCGCCCTCCGAACTTCGTGTAAAGCTTGAATGCGTGCAACCAAGCAGACAATGGAGCATTTAAAAACAAAAACAAACGACCGCAAAGTCTCTTGGGTGAAGGTGGGCCTTTAAACCACTCATGCGAGACGGAAAAATGAAACTCGCATAAAATGATCAAAGTCAAATTACATACCGAATATCATGCTTCAATGGCCCAATTTATACTGTAGACGGATGATCCGTCTGGACGAACTTGGGCAAACATTCGTTAGTTTGTCTGATAATCCGTCTGTGTATAAACACGGGCAAAGAGACGGATTATCCGTCTAGACGAACTATCTGCTTAGTTCGTCTGCCAAGACGAACTTAGCAGACAGTTCGTCTCAACGGGTAATCCGTCTCTTTGCCCGTGTTTATTTTCAGACGGATTATCAGACGAACTAGCGAATGTTTGCCCAAGTTCGTCCAGACGGATCATCCGTCTCCAGTATAAATCGGGTCAATCAGTTCGTTCAAATGTGAAATGTGTAAGGTGAAATGTAATATCTCATATGAATTAAGTTGAAAAAGTGAGTAGAATCTCATGTAGAACTTTAATATGACGCATCGACTTCGTGCTTGTTAAATGTCGCATTGCCAAACTCCAATGTAGCATAGTCAACACGAAAATCGAACTGTGAGACTTAGTCAATGTCGAAAAAGCAAACAACAAAATCGCATTACAAAGAAAGACACAAATTTCGTTACATGAATGTTAAAAGGTGATGTTGAATTTTGTCGGAAATATAACGCCATATAGAAAGTCATCAAAGTGTTTTGAGCAGCAATTTGCATTAAACGCCATATTAAACGATGATTCGGAATTCCCATGGGGCACAGAAATGACATCTTTGTTGCTTCGTTTTCGAGTTCAGATGCTTCGTTTTCGAGTTTCAGGGTGCTTCGTGCTTCGGTCGTCGTTTTCGAGTGCTTCGTTTTCGACACTACCCTTTGAATTGTGGTTCATTTCGGATGCTGTAATTGGCTGCCTCAGAATATTTGGTATCACCACTGATAAATACTGGTTCGCCTTTCGTCATCATTGGCAGCAAACAAAACGTGGACAATGAACATACATGCACAACAAGAGCACAGACGAAATACACCACAACAAATACAATATACTGAACATGAAACCATAAACACAAACAACTAAACTACATAAATAACAGCGAAGTGAAAAAACATGGCGCTGTACAAAATTAAACGATGTGAAGATGAAATGACATGACAACTCACAGCAAGACGAGACGGGACAACAATATAGCATGGCCCCTTAGAACGCGAGCACTTCTCAGCTTGAAAACTTAAGAAACACTTGGAGGTGTTACAATACAACTCCATTCAGGTTTTGGTTGTCTTCACAATGCTTCCAACGTTCAAAGTATGACCATTCATGTGAAACACAGACACAGCGACAGACCGACAGCACAAACAACATGGCACACAAACATGCTGAGAGACTAGGTACTAAACATGCAACGCGCATGATCTTCGTCTAATATCCGCTGTGTGATTGTATTGCAACGGCAGCCTTTACCCAGTCTTTCGCGTCTTTTGCTGCTTATCGCTCGTCTCACTCATCCAAAATGGCGACTTGATGACTGTTATTGCTAATTATTTTTCTTATATTTTTACATATCTCCCGCTCTTTTACACAGTTGGATAGTTGCAGATTCAATGGAAAATGAAAAATCGGTTATTAAGAACGGTATCGTTACGTAAAGAAGCGTTATTTTGCCCTGTAAACTCGTGAAATCGCCGATTGTGTACCTTCACATTCGGTTGTTATGGGACACTGCGGACAATACACAATTCTTGGGAATATCGGTGAAGGAGCTCATGGCATAGTCTTCAAAGCCAAGCACATAGAAGTAAGATTTTCGCTGCTTCGTTTGAAGTGTGAACATTTGAGACGCCTGAGATGTTGCAGTCAGTTAGCTGAATGTTGACTGCAATTCGCAATTTGCTATCAAATAAGCTTAACTAAGTTGATACATGTGAAGTGAATTAGCCACTGTAAAGAGAATCAAAATGTGTTTTAAGCAGCGGATGACTAAGATGGAAATGGATTGTAACTTAAAAAGTTTAGGCTAAAATTTTCAAGTTTTTTCTTCAGTGTCTTTGAAAAATGATTTTTCAAAGACACTGAAGAAAAAACTTGAAAATTTTAGCCTAAAGTTTTTAAGTTACAATCCATTTCCATCTTAGTCATTGGCAGTGGTTCGTTCTGCCTTAAACAAAAACAATTATGTCTTCCTTTTAAGTTTTTGCATGGTTGAAGGTATACGTCAGTAATTTTAATGTTGACCAAAAAGCAGCTTAAAAAATCCTTGTGATTATATACATGTAGCCCCTTTTAACCACCCACTCACATGAATACATGATTGTATTTTAAGATGTAGATGTATCATTTGATTGACAACTGCAGCAAGTTAACATACTCCCATGCTCCAAACATTTTATGTATTTTGACTTATATTCCCTGGCTAATACTCCATAGTCATATTTAACTCTTGAACACCTGAACCATTGAACGTGTTATTAAACACTGTAGCAGTGGGCAAAATTTCACTTGATCAATCACTTGATTGGCTGTTAACATTTAGCCTGGGATATGCAATGGTCATCTGCCTTAGCAATGGGATGGAGATGGCATTGGAGGGAGGGGAGGGTGGGGAGTTAGATGCAAGGGATGGGGGGTCAGTGGAGCAAAATGCATAGGAGAGGGGAGGGGAGGGGAGGGGAGGAATGTTTCTTATTCACAAGATGCTTTAATGGGAGCCTTGATTCTGTCTGCCTCCTGCTCAATGGTTTTTCTCATGGGAGATGATTGTTGTGTTCATTTGCTTGATCATCCGCATGCATGACTATCCTTAGAGAAAGTCTAATGAACAACTGATCTACATTGTAGTTTTTACAGGTATCTAATACATGTAAATTTGCTTGGTTTTACAGAGTGGAGAAGTTGTTGCTTTAAAGAAAGTTCCCTTGAGAAAGCTAGAAGATGGGATACCAAACACTGCATTAAGGTCTACATTACTTTTTAATTTATTTTGTTTCTATTGTCAGTAGTACTCTATTCTGTAAAAACAAAGTGGTAAATATATGTTGTGGTTCAATATATATATATATTTTTTGGTTTGAAATTATGTTCAAACCAGATTTGTAATTTTTATTTTCATCTTGAAATTATTCTGAGACAAAGGAAAACAAAAATCAAACTTGCTTAAAAATGTTTAAACCAAAGAAAATTTTGAACCACAACATAAATTATACACTGTACATGAATTATGTACATGTATTGGCCATTGAAATAATGTTTTTACATTGTAGTCAGACTGTCATTAAAAAAATGTATAATTTACACTGTAACTGCATGTACATGTAGTTTTATTTCAATCCCCATTTGTTATATTGATAGAGAAATAAAAGCACTTCAGGAAATAGAGGACAATCAAAATGTGAGTAAATGTAAACAATACAACTGCACATAGGATACTGTTTTAATAGACTTAGTGTCAGTACATATGTATTGCCTGCAGAGCAGGAGACTGTTTTGGGGGTGAAGGGAGCACTGAGTTAATTATTATACTGTGGATTGTCTGGTAATTCAAAAGAAGAGAAAGTGGGTGAACTGCAGAAGTCAGGCTGAAAGGTGTAGTGAGGTGGCTTAGGGCGATTTTAAGGCGAAATCGTTACAGAGCGGAAGAAAGCGTCAAATTTGGCACAAAGTATCTTGTTGGTGTAAGAAACAAATTTAGCCTGGGTGCCACGTGATTCGATAATCCGGGGGGGCAAGGCACACGATTTAAATTCATGATAACCTTCATCAGCATGAAAACGAGGCTGATAAGTAAAAACATAGCTTTAATGCTTTTGATCAGCAAATTGAATCAAAATACATTAACAAGTTATAAATTAGATTGTATAGTTTATTTAAAAAGCTAAGGGTGTTTATGTCACGTGACCATCCCATGGTTCTTTGCTTTTTCGCTCATGGTCTGACTTTCAGAGAATGTAGTATATTCAATTGAGCTTGAAATCTTTTTTTATGTTTTTGTTGTTGTACGTTGTTGTTTTGTTGCTCTTGTTGTTTTTTAAGTTTTCCTTTGGTTTTTCACTAAGAAACTGCGGAACTAGAAAACATGCAATCGCTGCCAAGTATGCAAAGATTACAGCCGGTGCCACAGCGGAGGTAAAATTTGTAAAAGGTGCCAAATCAGTACTGGGAACTCAGTAGACAGAGTTGTCATTGTTTGTTGGCAGCAAGCTATTAAGACCGGCAACTGCATTGGAGATGATCGGCACCTGAAAATTTGAGAATAACTTAACTGGAAAACAACCATGGGAGGCTATATTGGGTTTATGACCGCCTATCACGGTCCTTGTGAAGCTGGCTTCCTCGAAGCTTAATTATATGACAGCCCTGAGTAAAGATTCAGTTTTGATCTGATGTCGAAAGTGCGGTCTGTAAACAACATTTTGCTGCTGTATATCACTGTTAACTTCCTAATCGATTAATCATGACCTAACTTCATTCAGAAAACACGAGGTAAGAGAAACGCAATACTTAATTAACGATGCAATTTAACGTGTCTCCTTAAGAACCGACCTAAGATTTTGGTTAGAAAAGTAAATTTCTCTGATATAGGGTTATTTAAAAGCCTTTACCTAAGCATTTATAAAAATGCAATTCGTTTGATCCAAAATAATAATTTAATTTTTTTACGATTTATCAAAGTTTCACGTGGTAGGTACTAGTTTTAAGCCGCTGAGACCCGAATAAGTCACAAACATTGCCGTCGCTGTCAAAAAATAACAATTCACTCAAGAGGCTCAGTTGTTTTATCAATCTACAGATACATCATTGCAGTTTGCTTAGCTATATCGCATATCCAGATTCGTTTCTTATTTTAACAGTAAACAACAGGTTATTTTACACAAATAAGATGCCTCCGAGCAAAACACGAAAATAATTCAACTTTAAGGTGAAATTTTAAAAAATGTGACACCTGATTGAAAGTCATTCTATATTCTATATATAAACAGAAACTATAAATGACCCTAAATCATAACTAAGAATAAAATGTTTGTGCGCACTACGTTTTCAAGATTTACAACCGTTTTAATTTTACGAAAATGCGAAAACATACCAATAAACAAACACTTGTCCTTAGCAGAATGCTCGAGCGAGTTCACTTTTGCTTTAAGTTGAGAGTTTCGTCAGCTTAAGTCATCCCCCAATCCTGAAAATCGTCAAGGCAGTACAATTTTCATCCAGCGCTAAGTTTTTATCGAAGTTTTACCTTGCTGTATAAACGGACCTCTAGACGGCCATGTTTGTTCAACCAAAGCTTGTCACGCGCCGTTTAGGTTTGTGAACATTGTGACTGTAGACTCAGTGTTTCAAAAAAAGGCTGCAAAGCCAATGAAGTCTATCGAGAGTGTGGGGAAGAATCAGTACAATAATTTTGTAAAGACAGTGATCGAAGATAGAACTGTATCGATTCATGCCGAATACCATCAAAAACAATTCTTTGCCACTGTTCAAACGACAAACCCTCAAGCCTAAACAAAGTCAAAGCAGCAAGTATGTGCACCGAGAAGCGATTGCAACCTTTACAGCCGAGCGGTCTGTACATAGCCACCCAGCATCGAAGCGGAGACCTTGACTATTTTTCATGCACGAAAACCAGCCATACCCGCCATCTCTCTCCGGATTTGTAAAGCAAAGATTCGGGGAAATAAATGTTTTAACCCTGCCAGTTCAAAGCAGCCTGATCCACCCCAACTCTTTGACTGTAAGATCTTTGATGGAGTAGCGGTTGTCCATGCCCTTCCTTTCACAACTGTTTCCACCTTTGATAGTAAGTTGTGCTGAAAACGTCTTTATCTCATTTATTGTGAATCATCTTCAATCAAGTAAACGAGTGGACATTGTTTGGGATACCTACAAGGAGAAGAGCATCAAGGATTCAACCAGAGAGAAGAGACGTGAAGGTCAGAGAAGAAAGGTCACGGGTGACCAAGATCCTCCAAACTGGAAAGCGTTTCTTCAAGACAATACCAACAAGAAAGAACTGTTTGCTCTTCTGACAAGAAGAGTTGCAGACTACCAGTTTCCTGAAGACAAGGAAGTAAACATCACCTCAGACGAATCTGTTGTCTCAATCAGAGGTTCTACCGATATAGCAGAGATGCGACCATGAGAAAACTGACATGAAAATCGCTGTGCATGTTATACACGCGCTGAGCAAAGGATGCAGTCAAGTTTTCGTCCGCACGGTGGATACGGATGTTCTGGTCATAACGAAAGGGCTTTTTCATGACTTGATCGCTTTGTATCCTTTTACATCCATCTGGATTTGTTTGGGCACGGGGAAATATGTCCAGTACATAAGTGCGAATGACATCTTCGCATTTCTTGACCCTCAAACATCTCGGGCACTTCCTATGTTCCATTCATTCACTGGATGCAACACGACATCCTGTTTCTTTAGTTTGGAAAGGACGAGAAGTCCGCCTGGGACTCATGGAAGTCAGTCCCTGATGCGACAGAGGTATTTCTGTTCCTTTAAGACCCGTATAACCAGCTGGACAAGGATGATTCTATCTTCAAGCTTCTGGAGCGATTAACTGTAGTTTTCTATGACAAGACCAGCAATGTGTTCAATGTAAATGAAGTCCGCAAAGAAATCTTTACCCAAAAGAACAGAAACCTAGAGAACTTACCTTCTACACAAGTAAATTGAATGCACAACATTCTTAAGGGGTGAAATTCAGACTTTTGAATTACTTGACTGATCTTATTACATTCCTGTTTTTGTAACCACAAGGCTGATTTCTACTTTTGCTTGAGCAGGACGCGCTGCTACCGCGCGTTTTAAGAGCAATTTACCGAAGTATCATCTGGTACACAAGACTGCAGTCTGTTTAGATGGTTCCTTCAGCCGAGGGATAGGGTTGGTGTGACATGGATAACAAGTGGAGACCGGTCTGGATGACCCTACCTAAAGTAGCCAAAGCCTGTCAAGCTTCTTAAATGTGGCTGCAAACAAGGATGTACTGGCAGATGTGTCAGTGCTCCGGCGAATGTAGCAATAATTAACGCTAACTTGATATTAATTGTCTTTCAACTGAGGGACAGACATTGTATATAATGCTGTTTTCATAGACACTGAAGCGAACTTCATGTTTTCTCAATTTGAGTCGAATGTTCCATTGTAACCGCAGAGTTTTCAATCAAGCATGATGTCCTAATATGCAGGGATAATGTATATATTGGTGAAGCCTCGTCATGTACTGTAACAACAGGCCAGTCTCCAATCCACTCCCAACCCCCCGTACAAAACTACATGTAGATTATCAGTTAAACACTTTCCTATTTTTTTGCACAATAGAAAACGAATATGTTCCGAATTCTGCGTTGTATGACAGTTTCCCCCGGAAATATTTCCGTGATTTCTGTCAAGCTTGCCTTTACTCCCATTTTCATTGTACGACTTTCATTTTTCGATATTGATATAAACACAGGATGTGTGTGCTTGTTATTTACTGCAGTATGTATAGTAGTGATATTGCTGTTTTGCATTCAATATGGCGAGAAACCAAAACCTCGGTGTGTGGTTGTCACGTGACTACATCATAAGTCAACATATTCTTTGTAAACTTAACCATAGTACCCGAATAATATTGTTTATAATATATAATGTTTTTAAACTAATATTTCCCTATAATAGGCATAGTCTAACATGATTAAAATATTTAAATATACCAGCCTCGTCTTCATGCTAGTCGGAAAAGTGTTAAAAAAATAAATTGCGTGTCACGCCCCCCCGGATAATCGGATCAAGTGGCACCCAGCCTAAATTAGTTTGCAGTATCATAAAGACTTTGTGTGCCAAATTTGGTGCTTTCTTCCAGTTGGTAACGATATTTTCCCTAAGCCACCTCACTAGTGAGGGAGAAAGGAGTCAGGGAGAGGAAAGCAAAATTTGCCTGCTAACATGCAGTAATATTGTTTATCTACATGTAGGAAACCCTGTACTTTATGATTGGCACTGTGGGCTGGATATTGATTGATAAATTATACAATCATTGTATGTTATTGTATGTAATGCCCAGTGCTAATAATATTAGGAAAATTAATATGTACACTGTATATCAAATGAAATGAATCTGGAAAATTTAATGAAATGATGCCACCAACGGAAAAACTTACACATACATTTACAATGTAAATTTAAGTATTAAAATCCATAAGTTGCAGCAATAATTTGCTTGTGACCCATATTTTTAATATATTATGTGTCTGCTGAACACTTTGCTTGCTTTTAGGTTGTCAAGTTGATCGATGTCTTTCCTTACATGTATTTACAATGTAAATTTAAGTATTAAAATCCATAAGTTGCAGCAATAATTTGCTTGTGACCCATATTTTTACTATATTATGTGTCTGCTGAACACTTTGCTTGCTTTTAGGTTGTCAAGTTGATCGATGTCTTTCCTTATGGCACTGGGTTTGTGTTGGTGTTTGAGTACATGCTCTCTGATCTGTCTGAAGTTCTGCGCAATTCAGTCAGACCATTAACTGAGGTTAGTAGACCATTCACTTGACAGTAGGATAGACAGGATCTGTTAAACAGTGTGTCCTTATAACAGGGATTCTGACAGGGTGCGGGAAAAAAAAAAATGGAAATTGTGCGGGAGTTTTGGGGCAAATTGTGCGGGAAATAACTTCGATTGTGCAGGAAATTGTGTGGGATTGTGCAATCCTGTGACCAACCAAATATTCAATCACCAGTGTTCTAGCCAGGCCAGAAAAATATCACAGGAAGGAAATTCTGGTAAATGAAAAATACAAATAGATGTTTTAATTTGCGGATTAAAATGTACCCAGCAATCACCAATTTGTGGCTGTTTTTCTTCACCAAAGTTTATTTGTCTCAACAAAATCACATTGCATGACACGATGAACTCGATCTGTTAAAACCGAAATACCACCTCAAAATAAAATGTTTCCAATCTGAGGGAGTTCCTTTATAAAAAATCTGTACATTTTATGTAGTGTGAATAATTTCCAGTAAAGGTTCACACAATTTCTTTGAAAGTTTGCCGCAAAAACAGAACCCCGAGATGTATACAAATTGCGTGCTAAATGTAATTTGATAACATGTTATTGTTTTGCATTTTCCTGAATGACTACATCTTTTACTTGATTGAAAAAGTCAAATCCAGTATTCTGATCAGAACTTACATTTGTGTAATAATTTTCTCCTATCAATCCGAAGTTCCAGTGCTTTAATAGTTTGTTTGTCGATTCGCAAACTTGATCAGTTCTTTGCGAAAATAATTTGGACAGAGTGACATTTATTTGTCGCAATGGTACATTTCTTCGGTGTTTCTTCTTCAGTCCCCGAAAAATGACATAATTTATATAATGTCTGGAAAACGACAACTAAAAAGCTACGCGAAAATTTGGTAGGAAGTCGGACAGAAGTAAAACTGCAGAGACTAGTTCCCGGGATGGCGAAGAGAACACCTTGTTGTTTTTATATCAATCCGCTCAAGCTGTTTGAGGAAAGCGAGAGATTTCTCAATATTGTTTGGAAGGAAAATGGGTTGAAAATAGCCTAAAAGGTTTCTCGAAATCTTGGTAATCAATATAAATACCTGATTTAATTAAAATTTTAAGCACATATTTCAGTATTTTGCGGATTGTTAGGAATTGTGCAGATTTGTGCGGGTTTGACCGAATTGTGCGGTCCCGCACCCGCACACCCTGTCGGAACTCCTGTTATAACAGTACTGGCTTATTTAAGCCAGAAATTTCAAACTTATAGGTATCCTGAAGGCATGTTATTAACCCTTTCACTCCCAGAGTCAATTATGGAGACGTGTTGTTCTAACTTTTGAGTCTGTTGATAAAATCCTATGGTGTGACCATTCAAATGAAATCTCTTCGGCAGTACTTTTGCATGGTACCACTAATTTTTCAAAATTTTACGAAATGAAATTTGGGATTTTCTGTGAATTTTTTTTTTGGCACTCTTGGGAGTTGAAGGGTTAAAGTATAAAACTAAATTTATGCATTTCTTTAAAAAGTTGGCATTCCTGGCCATGGGATGCCTAAAACGTGCTTGACTGGCTAAAAGACATTTAAGAGGGTCTTGGGCAATCTCAGGGAACACTCTACACCCATCCCATGTGCTCTCCAGATAAGTTTGACAATGCCATCTACATGTAACCTAATATTGCAATTTTTTGCTTCTTTTTTGGTGCATGGTTGAAACACAACTTAATGATTTTCAATGGCGGGTGATACTGAGTTTTATCAGTTTTTCATATTTTTAGCCTGCAAAGTTTTAATGAAATTAATGCAATTACCACTGAAATAATTTGCATGTAATAAATAACTTTGCTGACCCTGAAAGCATGGCAGCAAGATGAAGATCACAAAAGAGTCTTTCTGTCAAGAACAAAATAATTGTGAGAATAAAACAGCTGGTATTGTGGTTTCAGAGGCTTATAAATTGTACAATATTACTAATTACACATTATGTTAAATGTAACTTTAAATTATGCAGTCTAAGTATTAACAAAAGTTTGTCCTCCAGGATTAACCCAAATGTCATGTTGCTTTTTAAAATGTTTTCTTTCAGGCCCAGATTAAAAGTTACATGTTAATGTTGTTGAAAGGTGTGGTGTTTTGTCATGAAAACTCCATAATGCACAGGGTATGTATATTTTTATTTTAATTATGCCAGGGAAACAATACATACAGTGTAATAATGTACAATGTACTAGTTATTAAAAATAAGGCTGAAAATAAAATATTGTTAATATACAATGTTCCTTGTTACTTTTCTTTCTGTAGGATCTGAAGCCTGCAAACTTACTTATCAGTTCTACAGGACACCTAAAGATAGCTGACTTTGGTCTTGCAAGGGTGTTTCGTAATGAAGGCAACAGACAATATAGTCACCAGGTTGCTACAAGGTATGATACAGTATATAATGGCCAAATGAAAGAGGAAGAGCAAGACAATGTGTTCATTAGGTTGTACATTTAGATACATGTACAGTTGCTGTGCTAGACAGATATACAGATGTACATGTATATGTAATTGCATAGCTAAATAATTCTTTATTGCTATAAATTATCTCTACATATCGATGTACAGTCTGGATGTTGCTATACATGTACAGTACACATGTACAGTGTACATGTATATTTAATTAATGTATATTTAATGGAAGATATTTTACTGCAAGTATATGTATGTACATATAAAATTAATTTAAAAGTAATTTAAAATTACAACCTACAACTGTACAAAGGTCATGTAACACTTCCACCTCCCACTCCATCTCCCCCTCAGTAAACCCTAAATTAACTGAATTTGGTTTATGCTATTTATACAGACAATAATTTTGTAATCTTCCCTGAGTCTTGCATGAGAACACTGCCATTATTATTTGTACATGTACATGTAATACTGAAACTCCTTTCTGATGGATCAGATTCTGTCCTCATTTCTGGCACCTTAATACTGTTGATTGCCATAGTTGATTGTGTGTATATAAAATTATGTATATATTTTATATTAGGTGGTACAGAGCTCCTGAGCTGCTGTATGGAGCAAGACAGTATGATGAAGGAGTGGATCTCTGGTAAAATACATTTTAGTTAACAAGTTAAAAGGAAACGCTAAAAAACAACGACGTTTCGACCGTTCAGCGGTCATTTTCAAGTTGAGGAATAAAATTGTAACATGCGCTTATATAATCAATTGTAAAAATGCTAATGAGATAATGACTAAAACTTTAAAATATTTACATAAAAACAATATGGGAAATTGCGGCAAGGATAATAAAAGAAACGCTAATACGAAATGGACAATATAAATCAGGTAAACACTTTTGCACGGATCGAATCACTCTGTTTGTTCAGCTTCGGTTTAAGTTCACGAATGAAAAGCATTTCAAAAATCAAACAGTCTAGTTTACTCTGACACTTTTTTAAAATCTTGAAATTTCCTTCGATGGTCTCTGGATCTTTTCCATGCTCGTCCTTTACGTGATTGCCGATTGTTGATCGCTTATGTTCCTCCACACGTTGATGTAGGTGCCGACTCGTGAAGCCGACATAGTCTGCATCACACAGACCACACTTGTAATAATAAACAACGTTTTGTTGATTAACAATCGGAGGTTTGTGTTCTTTCGGTTTGAATTGTCTTTTGATCTTCTGACTTGTGTAAACGGGCTTGATAACCGCATCAATCTTTCGGCTGAGATCACCGAGTTGGTGTCTTACCGCATTTGCTGATTTCTGGTCTTTAAACGGTAAGACAATACGGATAGGAGCATCACGTTCATCGGATACTTGTTGTTTAGTCCATACATCCTCAGTGACTTTCATTTCAATAAAATGTCTGATGGTATTCTCCACGAGAGTTTCAGGATAATGCAAGCGAGCAAAAACAGTTTTTAGACGTTCGCATTCATGATGGAAAAACTGCCAATTCGAGGACAGTTTAAATGCACGGTTTAGCATTGTCTTCAGCATTGTCTTTACCAGAATAAGTCCCCGATTAGACATGAATGTCTATGTGAAACCAACTGATACTGGACTTTTACTGCATTACCAAAGCCATGTTGACGTAAAGTATAAACATTCCCTGCTGAAGACAACTTATTCCTCAACTTGAAAATGACCGTTGAACGGTCAAAACGTCGTTGTTTTTTAGCGTTAACTTTTATAGTAAAGTTAAAAGGAGTAGACCAAAAATTAACAAGGAGCCCGATGGGCTTCAAAACTGGCTCGTTTGTTCCCAGTTTCCACCCGGTTTTCATTTTAGAGTTCGCAATATACATGTAGACATCTAGAATCTATCAATATGCACAGTCCAGTCCACAATACTAATAACAAAATTCCTGCACAGCAAAAGTAAATAAATAAAAAGTAATGCACGCGAGCCAAATGAAAAGCAGTTATGGAACAATCCCGAAAAAAAAATTCTTGCACAACATCAAGACGACAAAAACAAAATTCATGATCAGAAAAATTGCCCAACACTGCCCCCGCAGCAAAATCGATTCCCGGGGCAGGTGACACGACAGAAAAAAAAGAGAGGGTATTTTAAGAACTGACTCGTCGCAGAGTGACGAGCCAGTTAATAAATATAAATGAACATTAATGAACATTAATGAATCCATTAAAGGAACCACCCGAAATTGAAAGCCAAAATCGCTTACAGGAAGCTAATTGTCACTTATGAGTGATCAGACTACAACACACTTTGAATCAGAAGTCAAATACTATTATGTATGCGCACAGCCATATCACCCCGGCAGTGGCAGCCATGGACAGCTGTTTCGTCCTTGTTAGGACCCATCAGCATGGCATAGTGTTGCCAATGGGCAACCTGATAGGACCCGAAAGCCCCATGTAGAATGCCCTTTACTGCATGCACATCTTTAAGCGCCAGCTTCACACTGTACATGTACATGTGGTAGCTGTTGGCTGGGGCTGTAAAAACTACTGTACCTTGTGCATGCATAAGGTATTGGCCATACCGCACAGATGTGTCATGTGACCCATTGCTTTTAGATGGTTTAATTATAATAAGTTGTTATAATTACGTGTCTATTATCTGCAATTAATCTCACAAAATGATAGAAAGCTAACAAGCTACAGTCTGTGTACAAATTGTACAATGTACATGCATGAATTAGGAAAAATAACTTGCATGATTGTATACTTGAACATTCTTTATTTTAAAATTAAAATCAGTTAACATCATTTATAACATGAATTTCTTTAGGCCAATAATTATTGTCCTTAGGACAGGGGTCCAATATCCACACATTGTGGCTAGAGTACAGTGTGCAAGTACACTGTAGATGGCATCCATGTTACTTGTAACAAAGCAAAGTGAAATGTGACTATTTTTTAACATGGCCGGTACCCATTCCATCTTTGACTTTTTGTGTTTGATTATGTTCCTCCAGGGCTGTTGGCTGTATATTTGGAGAACTTCTCAACAACTCACCTTTGTTTCCGGTAAAGATAATTTATAGTGAAGATTTTATCAATCGTCCAGATTGGTACAGAAATCTCAGCATTTTTGTTTGACTAGATTAATTTACATGAAGTCATGTAAGCCAGTTATTTCCCTGTTAATTTCTTATCAGTACTTAAAAGATTATTCATGATATTTTCAGTGCTATTTGTGCACATGTAAATGTACATATGTATGTGTCAAATGCACTCCATTAAAAACAGTAAAGTGTTGTTGGGTTTCACAGCACAGAAACCATGCATGTACTGACCCAATGGAAATCCAAATAAAAAAAGATGGCACTTAACAGTTCTTTTAATAATCTGCAAAAACGATTACCGTAAACACCGGTGTATAAGCTGCAATCGTAGATAAGCCGCACCCCGAGTTTTGAAGCTCAAATTTTGAAAAAAAAGTTGTTTTTTTTTTTAATAAAAATGTAAGTCAGAGAATTGGCTCCACAAAATGTAAGCTAGACTTTGCTTCTATTCATTGAATCATAGTGTATTGGAAAAAATAAACACAGTTTTAGCAGTTTTCAGCGCAGCTTCGTTCATTTGCCCACCGTTCGTTCAGGCCAAAACAAGCTTGGTAACTGTGCAAATTTCTTGAGCACATGTCTTTAGCCTGGTTACTAAGGTTAACCAAGATGGCCGCTTGTTTACAGATTCTTTGGCTAATCTTTCGTTCCTCTTCGGTGTTCCGTCATTGCTAAAGGCTTCGAAATGTCTGTCAAAGATAGTGAGCACTGTTTTAACACAGGTATTTTGACAATATGAGGCTAAATTTTACAATTTATAAACACAAGGCTCAACTGTTTGCAAAGTACTCATTCAAGTCTTCTCATTACAGTAAAACGTAAATTTCCCAACTAATGTACACTGTATGGTCCCCAAAAATTTCATAGGAGTGTTGGAACATACAGGTACCCATTTTCAGACCAGTACAGTACATACATGTACAATGTATGTATGTGTCAACTAAATGCACCTCCATTAAATGTTACTTAACAATAATTGCAAGTTGGGATTCACGACACGTAAATCATGCATGTATACTGACCCAATGGAAATCCACACTTTACAGTTCCTTGTCAATAATCCGCATACATAAACAATATTAAAAAGGCTCATGTTTGCAAAGTACTCATTGAAAGTCTTCAACATAAAATTCCAAAGGTATGGTCCCCAAAATTTTCATAGGAGTGTTGGAACATACCTAGACTACGAGTAATCCCTCATTTTTCCTCAGGGACAGTAGAGCAAGCGAAAAGCGAGCGCTCGTGAAAATCACCCCATGCGAGAAAGGCTTGCCTCGTAGTCTAGAACATACCCATTTTCAGACCAAAACGGCTTGACAGCCATACCCCGTTTGTGCTGCACATACAGTGTACCCACGGGGGAATACCTTGGTGGTGGGTGTGGTAGAAGGTAAAATGATGTTTTGTTTTATATTACATGTACTGTAAACTGAAAAACAACAAAGATTATTTATTCTTAATGTTTGAAGATGACCATTATTAATGCCTCTGTTTACAATGTATTTCAGGGTGAAAGTGATATTACACAGCTGTATTGTGTTCTCAGAGTACTGGGAACTCCAAGTCAAGGCCAGGTATCCATTGTTTTTGTTATTAATGCAGAGATTGCATTATTATACTAGACTGGCTTTTCTAAATATTTTCCGTGTATTTAAAGTTGCATGTATTTTTTTTATTTACATCAAACATGGGAAGAGTGTTTCATCAGGATATCCAACCACCAAGAAGTGGGTTGAAAAACGAGGCGCAGCCGAGTTTTTTTAACCCACTTCGAGGTGTTTTGTTGCCAGATGAAACACTTTTTCGACTGTTTGATGCAGCTTCTCAAACTGATCATTAAATGCGGAGAAAACGAACGAAAAAAATCGCCAAAATCTATTCGAATTAAGACCGGGTATCCAAACCTCATTCACGGTACACTTTGTGTTCTTGTCATGAATTATTAATCAGTTTTAGAAGTTAAACGTGATTTACTGCGAAAACGAATCTGACAGACCGAACTGTGGCTTTGCATGTACACAGTATCTCAATTTTGTCTTTGTGACAGGGAATGACAGAGCTGCCAGACTACAACAAGATCGTGTTTCCAGAAATGCCGCCCATCCCGTTGGAGACTATTGTACCAGATGCCTCCCCAGAGGTGGGTGGGGCTAAAGTGTTCTCCGTGATAGCACCTTTTTTTAAATGATGTGAAGTTGTATTGTTTCCCATCAAGTTGATCAGGAAGGACTTTTAGTATTTGCAGTTACATGTACTTTCAATACACTATAATATTATTACAAACGCGACTAAAAAACTAAGTTTTATGTTTTTGTATCACCTCATCAGTTGGTCACCAAATTGTTCACAAGCAGAATTTCATACAAAGGATTGTTTTCCCTTTTCCACAAAAATCAGTTCTCAAGAATTATTATTCTCCTAGGGATGTGCTTCATTTAAATCTACATTTGTAGGAAATCATCGAAGAAAAATGACAAAGTCATGCTATGGACTGGCATCCCATCCAGGGGAAATATAAATTCTCCAGTTCATTTGCTTAACTTTGTAGAAGTCATTTGCTTAACTTTGTAGAAGCAGGAAAACAACGTATAATTAACACATTAATTGTCAGTGCCGGAGTATGTTGCGCGAATACAATGGTCTAAGTTTGTGTCAAATGTGACTTGTTTTATACCAAATAATGTCATGTTTTTGTTAGACGTGTTCACGTCAAGTTAGAATTCACAGCGTAACAGACTGTACATTGAATATGCGACCTCGTGTTATGAACTGTGATAGCCCTGCTTAAACTAAAGGGCTTCACATAGTGGAATTAGTTTACAACAAAATGTTAAGCAACAAATGGAAATCTAGTACCTGCTTTCGGTTTTGAAGGTCTTTATGTACAATGTGACCATGAATAGACACAACAAAACTAGTGAGCATTGTTGCGTTTGTTATTATTCAGGCTGTGGATTTGCTGAAAAGATTTCTGGTTTATCCATCAAAGGAGAGGATTTCTGCTGCAGAGGTATGTATATAAAGGAAAGAGGAAAAATACTATGGCCTGAGTTTCTTCCCTTGTCACATTCTTAATCAATAGACCTACATGTATAGCCTCCTCTGCGACTCGATAGAAGAGACTGGGAGAGAGAATTAAGCACCTGATCCTCCTATTCTTGGCTTTCACTTACGTCATATAAAAATTCAGAAGCATAAAAAAATAGATTTCGAATCCAAAATGTTTATGGAATTGTAAAGAGTTTAAAACTACACATCTTGGCGCAAAAGCATTTCGTTCAAGAGTTATAGGCGAACGAGTATTAGATATTTTTAGTAAGAAATGTATGGAGCGGCCATCTTTGTGCCCCTAAGAGGGGCACAAAGATGGCGGCCAAAAATTCAAAGTCTTAATTAAACCAAAAATCACATCCAAAAATATTGTATTTGCTATAAGCTCAATCTCGGCTTATAAGCACTTATAATGCAAACAATAACTTTCAGCTGATTCAATTTTGTTTATTTTCGCGGCTTATCTGAAATAGCGTGACGCATTGCGTGACACATTTAAAACCTTTGTAAATCGGAAGCAAAACATCGTTAAAACCTGAAACTTTTTGTGAAAGATTATAACACTTGTATCCACATACCATGTTAGAAACAGCTTTGTAGGACGTTTTCTTTAGATTTTTTAATTTTTATGACGTCATGTGAAAGCGAAGAATAGAGTGTTTTCACATGACGTCATAAAAATTCAAAAATCTAAAGTATACATCCAGGCGGTGTTGGACACGCTTCGCGCTGCATGTTGGGAGAAATTTAATCTTTACGTTATTTGCATCTTGACGCCAATCAGTCAGCATCTCTGCTCTTCGTGATTCAAAGACGATTAGAGGTAGATTTCTTCGCTTTCTTGGAGAAATTACTGCGCTTCTTCGTTTTATATCTTTCTCTAACCTACTGGCTATTGTAAATGTGCATTATGGATGCTTAGAACAGCTATAAAGGACCGAATTTAGTGATGAAAGTCCCGATCGCACTGATCGCAACATGCGATCGCCGGCGCTCTTGCGCTCTAAAAAGAAAGATCGCTTGATCTGCCTAATCGCAGGTTAATCGTAACGAGAAAGGCGACATTACCGTCCGTCAGTCGATATTTTTGCTACTATCTTTTGCCGAAGTTTACAACTGTCACGTATTTCTCGTCTTTGTTTAGTGAATTCGTGCAAGGAATTTAAAAACTGGCGTGAATCTGAAGAATCGTTTGCTCTTGTTTACACGGGATGTTCCAGAAGCGCCAAGGCAAGAAAAATGAACTGCTGGTTTTGCAGAAGGCCTAATATTCCATTTTATTCTTCAGGGCAGAGTGTAATGAATACCTTGCGAGCCGTTTATACATACGAATTACAGCAGCTTACTGCCACTGGTAATTTCTAAAAAAATTGGAAATAAAATGCTCTACTATGAATGCGCCACTGAAAGTCCATCTTGCAAAATTATTGTATGGTTGGCGTTTTTGAAAAGCTGGAAAGCCTTTACTTAATTAATTCAGGGAACTGTATGTTGCTGCTACAACAAATTTAATTGTTTGTGTCAGCATTATTGTATACTATTTTTCTATAAAATAATGTATTTTTTGGCCAATCAGTTGTAAATTTCATAAATTAACTTTTATTTCTTTATTATGAAACTGACCAGCCTAGGTGCATCTTGGGATAGAGAGGAGAAAGACCAAAACAATCAAGACTTACTTGGTTGCATCTTTCATTTGCAACACAAAATGAGCAAGTAGAACATGACATCACATATTACCCGGTATCTTCCATTGTGGTAGACACCAATAATGACTCAATACCAGCATTCACCCTCTTCTTTCCTGGCAAAGATCTACATGCATGTACAGTGAAAATGGAACTGAAAGAACTTGCCAACTAAATAATTCAACTACAAAAAATGTCAATTAAAATTTTCAAGGAAGCTGAAATGAAAGTTTCCTGGATTCCATGGCTGTATGTTTAAAACTATTATAAAAACTAGTATGCCAGTGCTTCCTTTAAATCGACAGTGGTTTAATTAGTGGTTGATTAGGAGATAAACTAGAAATAATTAGGAGATAAACTAGAAAGGGATAACCTCTTATCTCCTTTTCACTTTTTCAATGGAATTGTAAATAAACAGTTATTATTATTATTATTATTATTATTATTACTATTGATATTTTATACAATAAGACTCTTGTATGATGGTGTTATAAGGAATGGCAAAACAATTCAAATTCCCCACATCTGTTGCCAGTTCCTCTTGCAAACCCCTCGGGCCTCACATTGATTAAGTGGTATGACATGTACAAAGCAAGTGACTCAGATAGCATCATTCTTTTATTACTCAAGTCCTCCTATGTTCAATAATTAAGTAAATTATGTTCAATGTGTTACTTAAATTCAACACTTTTTAAAAGTGCTACTTTCCAGTCTTATATTGCAAGTAATCTCCTATTTCCTATTTGTGGATAGTCAAGTGAGGTAAACATGCGAGTGTCTATGCCAGAAAATTGGCTCAGGTAGCCAATGTTCTTGCACACTGGCTTGCATGTTTCCCTTGCTTGACTATCCCACCAAATAAAGGCGCTGTTACACTAGGCAATATTTCGTGCAACTTGTCTCGCAACAACTAAAAACCATGCGTTGCGATGCTGCGAGACAAGTTGCCTGGAGGGTGTTACACTAGGCAATGTTTCTTGCAATTTGTCTCGCCCGACGGTGAAAGGAGCAATTTCATTGGCTAAAGTCACAAAACGTTGCGACACAAGTTGCAGGAAACATGTTACACTACGCAACGCTTGAAAAATTCGTTGCGGCGTGGCGAGAATCGTTGCGAAAAGTAGAACCGACTTCTACTTCTCGCAACGATTGCGGCAACAAAAAAATCGCGAGAAATGTTTGTTGCGGGGTATGTTACACTGGGCAATTTTTCATGCAACTTGTGTCGCAACAAAATTGCGAGACAAGTTGCACGAAACATTGCCTGGTGTAACAGCGCCTTAATCCCTGAGAGAAATAAGAGACTCCCTACTTTGTAGTCTATGATTGAGTCTCTCCAGTATACACTGCTTATAGTAGTTGTTACATTTCTTGAAATATATATTCCTGAAAACAATTTGGGCCCAATAATTCAAATTTTTCAAAGTTTCAATTATTATTGATGTAAAGCAGGTTTTCACAAACCAAAAAAACTTTAGCTTCTTGAATTTTATCAGTGTTGTGAACATAAGAAATATTTTTTACATAAAACAAAATTTGGCACAGAATATTTTCAGGACCTTCATGAGAAATGTATTACAAGTTCTTTTCCAAACTGCAAATTTGAAATAGACCTCATGATTAAGGAGTCAGGGAATACTTGAAGGGCTCAGTACAAAAAGGGGCCTACCGTATGTGCTAATGTTTGAAAGAAAATCCAACAAAACATTTTATTTTGAGGCCCTGGACATGAATTTACAGTTTTAAAAGCACTTGAAATGGCAAAAATGCTTGAACGCTATGTTAGAATCAAGCTCCTTCCTAACATACCGTGATGTAATCTAACCATAAAAATGTCAACAGGCATCCCCAGACCATTACCAAAACTCCCTCAGCAAATTACTAAAATACTGAACAAAATCATGCAACATCCCCAGATCATGACTCCTGTAAGAGATTCAGAGAGATCACAACTTAAAAATTTATTGTATATTTTTTCCCTGAATAAAGCTATGGAGGAAAAGAAAGCAGGAACATTCCATGGAAGCTGACTCAGTAATCAAAACAATATATTTGTACATGGGGTGAAGAGCCTTCGGGCCGTTTAGAACTTGAAATACCTAGAAGAAAAAATATATGTATTTTAGATAAAAGGAATCAGTAAAAAATAGTATTCTGAGTTCCAAAAAGTTTGTTCTTATCCCGATAAAGCAAGTTTGCGTGCATCAATCACGCCATCACCTCCCGTGAAATCTTACAAGATAATACGTGACAAACGCGAAAAAAGCTACAACTTCAAGTCGATTTTTCACCACTAAAACGGCGGGGCCCCAGTGGGCCCCCCAACCTTTTTTCAAAGTTTAACTATTAAACTTTAATTCTGTGCAAAAATAAATCCAAATACTGACCGAACGATGCAAAGAAAGGGCAAACTAAATACCCGTGTCACACATAAGTGGTAAACAAAGATTTTGAAGACAACATGGTTTTCATTGAACAAACTTGATACAAAATATGCTCACCTGAAGCTACAAGTTAGGTTATAGCTTGCCACGGTATTTGTCTTTCGGCCCTCCGAAAACGATAAACTAAAACGTTCGATGAAACGAGAAATCAATCCAAGAACAGAGAGGAGACCTCAACACGAAAGAGGGAAGACGGCCGCCATTAGTATCACTAAAGTGACGCGTGATTGGACGAATAAAGTCACGTGGACCGTGTCCAACACCGCCTGGTATACATCCTACAAAGCTGTTTCTAACATGGTATGTGGATACCAGTGTTATAATCTTTCACAAAAAGTTTCAGGTTTTAACGATGTTTCGTTTTCGATTTATAAAGGTTGTAAATGTGTCACGCAATTCGTCACGCTATTTCAGATAAGCCGTGAAAATAAACAAAATTGAACTAGTTGAAGGCTATTAATGAATTATAGATGCTTATAAGCCGATGTCATGCCTCTTATAGTGAATACAATATCTTTGTGATGATACTTTTTTATTTTATTAAGACTTTAAAGTCTTTAAATTTTTGGCCGCCATATTGGTGTCCCCAAGTGGGACACCAAGATGGCCGCTCCATACATTTCCTACTAAAAATGTCTATACTCATTCGCCTATAACTTTTGAATGAAATGCGCTTCGAAATTTGGCCCAGATGTGTAGTTTTAAACTCTCTACAATTCCATAAACATTTTTGGGATCGAAAACTGCTTCTTTGATATGACGTCAGTGAAAACACTCTCTTATTAACTACATACTGTACAAGCGAATCTGATTAACATCAAATTGCCAAGCGGGTAAAGTAGGTCCTATGTATCTAACGATAGAATTTGTAGTGTCCCTTGGATCAATATCTATAAATGTTCAACTCACAAACAGATTTAACTCAAACACGTTTAGTCTCGCGACTCCAACATGGCCGCCGCTATCGAAAGCACATGGTCTCTCTTTCCCAGCATACATAGCGGGCTAATACATTACAGTATTCTTTATCGTTTTACTTACTTACACAAGAACGGAACCTAATTTATTTGGCAGAGAACTGAGAGAATAGAGCTCCGGTTAAGCAAAGAATTACGTTTTGAGGTTTAGCACTTATCTATGGTGTTTAGGGTTAAGCACTGATTTGAAAACGGTTAGCTTTCATTATTTTACTGTTGTGGGCAACTCTATCATGTTAAAAATTACAGTTCCCGGCAGCTTGCCCTTGCTGGTGTAGTGGATTTGGAAATAATTTGTGACGTCAGTGAAAACTTGAGTTCAAGGCATAAACTATTTTGATATTTTCCTTCTTTTAGTCCAAAGTGTGAAATACGTGTTATTTCATGTAATTTTAAGTGAAAGAGAAACATCAGCTTGAGATATGGAACGAATGAGACTACGCTTCACATTGTTCTCTTTTCGTTATTCGTTATAACATAATGACCACATAACAGACATTTAAGGTAAATGGAAGTTATAAAATATAAATTACAAATTAAATATTAAAGGGCCTGTGGATGTAACATGGTTGAATTATTAGTGCTCAGTTTAACTATCATTTGATTGGCCACACTTTATAAGGGTTTAACACCACATTACATGAATCGTGATTTTAATGAGATTCCACTGCATGGCGAAAAGAAATAGACATGTTGATACCTTTTCCTCTATACTCTATTTCAGGCCTTACTCCACCCATATTTCTTCACGGAGCCTCTTCCAGCTCACCATTCTGAACTACCGATCCCAGCACGCAATGCGCGCAGGACATCAGGACGAGGCCCGTTACGACGCGCGTTTGATATTGATGTTCCTTTGGAGAAATCCTTGGTCAATCCCGCATTATTAGTGCATAATGTTGTAGGCATGCCTAACTTCCAGCCCTAATAACTTTTAATAAGTAAGTTCCTGATGACAATGGGTTACCATAGACAACGCACGGCCGCTAAGGTATTTTAGCAATTCGAATGGGTTCCCTGTTTGTACGATCCTTGAAGGGCCCGTGATTATGCAAGTTCCTGTTCGCCTGCAATGCCAACATTATGCACCGGTACAGAAAAAACAATATTAAAAAAAACCTGCAGTACAGTATAAACAGATAAAATTCAAGTGGTTTGCACAATTTTTCATGAGATTTTACTCACAAAGTGCGCCAAAGGAAGTGAAGCAGCAGACCACAGATTAGGAAGAACACGGGTAGAGATTGTAAGTCGGGAGCGGAAGGCGAATGATTTACAAGCCTTTTTAAGTGCTATTCTAACATCTCAAGAGGTGATAAAAAATATTTTCCATGTTGAATACCTGAAAAATAGTCAAAAGCTATTGACCAATCAGAGCACGCGCGTGTATTCTTCTAATTAATTCTTCTAATTACTTGTAATCTCTTCTTTGGGGCAAAACGCAGCTCTCACAAGGTCTTCTCTGATTTGATGAGAAAACAATAGAACAAACAACACAACAATGGACATGGACCCTAGCCCTGAAAACAATAGAGCTGCGTGATACCCAGGTCCAATGAAATCAGCGGTTGTTAAGAGCTGCGTGGTATCTGTCATCTTTAGTGCCATGAATTGTAATAAATAAATTATTGTTTAAAAGAGTCTTTCATTTAGTTTAGTAAAGGGGTCATATCGCGAGATATGTCACGCAGGTAAAGACGTCGGGCCGACATCAAACAAATTCTGGAATCGGGCAAAGTCCTTCAGTTCTGCCGTGCTGTGTACTCCGAAAGGTCTCATATTTTTCTCACATATAAAAAGTATATTTGTCTTGATTTCATTTCGGTTATTTCCCCGATTCTGTAATCATACGCTCCAGTACATGTCAGTATCTCAATGTCTAGAAGTTGCATTCAGTTTACATATATAATAATCAGTTGAGCGAATAAAAATATATATATTTATATATGTTAGGTTTGTCTGTGGTAATAAAAAATTGCAAAGCGAAATTTTCTAAGCCGACTAGGTCTTAATACTGAAGCGTGCTATTTTTGTCGAGACAAACAAATTTTATTCATAATTATTTTATTTATATTATAATTATTCTATTTATTCATATATCAGATAGTAACCCTTGAGAACTAGAGCTATTTTAAAAGATACAAAGATCGCAATTGTCCCAAAAATTCAATTTTAATTCTTGCAATGAGACATAAAGGACGATTCAGTTGAATTTATACATGGGCCGGCTAAATTAATCTGCGTTCGCCTGGCGCGGCTGGTCAGTGAATTATTCCTACAAGACATAGCGAATCGCTCCTTAGAACATCGCGAAGAATCGACGTTGGTATTTAGTTGAAAGCTTCCCAAATCAGGCCACTGAGAACCACGGCAAAATCAAGTTAGAGCATTCACAACATACCAGGACGGTGCTAGAAGCAAGGAAAATCCGATAACATCTTGCTTGATTCCAAAGAGACCCAACAACTAACTTGGTCCGGAGAAGAACATTCGTCCATTTCCACTACGAATTTTAGACATTGAGATATTGAGCCGTACGATTCCAAAATCGGGAAAATATCAAAAACTAAATCAAGGCAAATAGATTATTTACATGTGTGAACAATTTAAGACATTTCGGAGCACTCAGCTCCCCAGGATTGAATCGTTCCTCTTTCTCTCGCTCCAGTGGACGGGAAGGAGAAGACCCTGGAAACGAGGTTGGGCGTAAACTTGAAAAACGGCCGCCGGACGTTTTTCAAGTTTGTAGCGTTGAATTGGGTGACACTTCGCGACTTAGTAGCCTGTGTGGCAGGCGTTCTAAGGGGAAGGGGGAAATCGCGCGCCCGAATTTTCCCCCTCCCCTTCCCCTTAGAACGCCTGCCACGCAGGCTACGACTTAGCGGAGCTACAAAAAGCCCGCAGTCACGCAGAAAAGATAATTACATGTGTGGACAAAACAACTGTCCATTACCCTTACTATTTTCAACTAGCTGTCCACTGGTTTGGTCTACTTATACTGAAAAAATTATATTCACCTCACTTTGTCGGCCAAGAGAGGTAAATATTTACCTCGCCGCTTCGCGACTCCGCAGATATCCACCACTGTTCACCTCCACTTTGGTGAATAAGTGTTAATTATTTTTACACGTGTGGTTGACTGCTTTTACAGCCATGCTCCGTCACGAGTGACCAGTAATCACAAGACTGAAATGAACATTTGAATATTTCTTAGCGCCCCTTCCCTCTTCCCCAGTCCGCGCTTGGCTCGCTTTGCTCGCCGATTTTAACCTAACCAATTACCCCCAAAAGAAGCCTGTTCACAGGCTAATATTTCTTTGTAAAGCCTGGTTTCCATATAATCGCAGCGATCGTTACGATCGACGATCGCTGCGATTCTTGCGACCCTTGCGATCATATGGAAACCAAACGTTGCGATCGTTGCGATTTCCATCTCTGCGATCGCAATCGCAACGACCCGGCGTAGCTAATCGAACGAATCCGAACCAAAAACCAATCGAACCCAATCGAACTAAATCGTTCGATTGGAGTTCGATTGGTTCGGCAATCGAACATAATCGAACTGGAACTTTTGGGTGAGTTTGATTAAGTTCGATTACCGAATCCAATCGAACCCAATCGAGGCGATTGGTTCGATTTTGTTCGGTGGAAGAATTTCACCCTTTAAGGTTACAGTGTACCTTCGGGGGTGTCTCCAGTATAACAGCTCTAGCGTCTTAAGATTACACTTAATATACCTAAACCCAGATATCAAATTAAAGCTTATAGAGCTGGCTATCTAAATATGGAAACCATTTGGTAATAAAATGAATTGTCGAATTTTTTACGACGTCTAAATTCGAACGTCCGAATCAGCTTTAAAACGCTATAACTCAAAGCGATTGTTGTATTTTGCTAATTTGATTTGTTCTCGGGTTTCCGGACACGAAGCGCTAAAAAAACGTCTCGGCGATTTCCCATATTCAATTGCAGTAAAAAGTTACAGAATATTTTCGAAAAAGGGAGAAAAAAAATTGGAATGATTGCACGGAAATAGCTCTTGACGAAAAAGTTTTCGGAAATAAGAAATTCGCCGACACGTTTTTGTTGATTATATGTTAGCCTAACTTCTGTCCAAATTTGAGGAAAATCGAACAAATTCCCTTTGAGTTGTAGCTCTTTAAAGTGTCCCCAACAAGCGAGAAATTAACTTTGAGAAAACAGCGCTTAAAAAAACATATCGCCTCATAAACAAACTCCGCCCACAAATGTTATACCGTCATTTCTCCGTCAATTTTCACTATTTTTCGATAATTTTTTTTTGGATGAAAGTTCATTCTGTAAACTTTATTTTGACGCCAAAAAAAAAATTTTCGATAAATTTTCGATCTGAAGGTACACTGTAACCTTAACTGATCCTTTACCAGCGGAGCAATTGTGAGAGACGTGATTGATTGTCGTGACGTCACGTAAAAACGATCTATTAACACATTTCAATTAACTAAAATCTTTATTGTTATGGTGATTCGAAATTGAATTGAAATTGAATTTTTATTGTACAAATATGAGAATAACTGGTTTAATTTACCCAATTTATCAGGAAAGTCTTTAGCTTGATTGTTTAAGACGGTCGAGTAGCATTCCCGCAGCGAGTATCAAGATTCCCGGAGTTTCTTCATCAAACACAAGACAATGAGTTTTTATTTGAACGTTGACTTTATTTCCTGAGTATATTTCACAACGATGTAATCCGGGTGTAATCAATTACAAGTCAGACATCCGAGGATAAATGTTAACGTTCGACAAGGAGCGTCGTACTTCTTTAGCTTGAGTTCTTTGAAGTGGCTTTACTTCTATCCTCACTGGAACATTGATTCCACCACCAGGCCTCCATCTCCCTTTCGGATCATCTTTGGGGCTATCAGTCACAAACCTTAGACCATAAACAAGGAAATTTTATCAGACCTTTGTACGTATCAGAAAGTGCTTCACACGTTAACGTGAATAAAACTTTCACTTCAATTTTTTTTTCTGTCAGCGGCCATAGCACAGTCACAAGTTCACGCTGTAAATGGCCAAGCTGGCCGCGGTCACCATCTATTACCCTCAGAGCCGGACCTCTTTCTCCTCTTTTCTGCTTTACAACAAATTCTCTCCGACACGGACGTTGAAAGAGCACTCGTGGTAGCCCTTTACCACCGCTTCCAGAATGGTAAGTTTGACGTCTGTTGCCCTGTCCGACATTTTGTACTCGTGTTTGAAATAGAAGCCAAAAATAACTTACTTGACCGCAGTGCTTTGTTTCAGACCAGATTAAACTAGTTTTATATTTCCGATTGTTGAAGTGTTCGATTATGTTCGATGAGTTCGATTACGTTCGATTGTTGAAGCGTTCGATTACCGAACGTTCGATTGCGTTCGATTGGCAAAATTTTTCGGTGAGTTCGATTAAGTTCGATTACCGAACCCAATCCAACCCAATCGAGCGATTGAGTTCGATTAGGTTCGATTACCGAACGTTCGATTAGCTACGCCGGGAACGATCGCAACGGTTGGTTTCCATATGATCGCAAGGGTCGCAAGAATCGCAGCGATCGTCGATCGTAACGATCGCTGCGATCGGGTTCGATCCTCGCGATTGCGATCGCAGAGATAGAAAAATTTCTATCTCTGCGATCCTCGCGATCATTGCGATCGAGAGGTTTTTATATGGAAACCACTCTTGCGATCCTTACGATCCAAAATGTCCCAGAAGACATTGCACCCCAAATCCTTGTATCATTTACATTTACATTTACATTTACATGTATTAGGTCGGTAAAAACCGTTAGGTTATCACACCAACCGTAAAAAAATAAATAAATAAATGAATAAAAATAAGTAAATGAATAAAATACAGATATATCAATATATAAAATAATTGTATAAAAATTAAATAAAAAAGACTATATAAACTATATATAACTATTGTTGAAGAAAAGCTGCTAACCTATATTTAAAAATTTCTAAGGAAGATGATGAAACAATGGCCTCAGGGAGGCAGTTCCAGTCCGCTAAAGAGCAGTCCGGGCGATCTCTAAAGCTGATTACAAGACTTCAAGTAAACCTCTTTTTGCAAATTTGAAAATTCTTGATGTTTTTAGTATCTACTCTCTCCAAGTAAGTTCTTTCATGTACCTATATCATAATGATGCTTTACCTATTTCTTTTACCCAAATCTTTCAAACTGGAAACCAGATTCATCAATATTCAACAAGATACTCTGACTTTTACCGATCTCATACCTGTAGAACAAATATTAAAAAATTTTCGATCCTCTTTCAAGGACCTAGAATATGGAATTCATTACCGAACGACATCAAAAATGCCCCGTCTTAGGCTATGTCTACACTATACCGGATAGCTTATCATGTCGACATGAAAAATACTCCGGCATGGTGTGAACAGAAACGACCCAGAACTGGATATTTACTTCTTTTTCTGTGGATTTCAATTCTCGCTCCTAGTTGTTGACTTCCGCTACGGTTCGGTTCGATTGCCTGTTCACACTGCCCCAGAGATTGGCATGAGAATCTATCCGATATTTAACGATTCACTTTCACGAGCGCCGCGTCGCAGCGGCGCTCCGGAACAAAAATCGTTCCGAAACTAGTGTTTCATGTGTGAACGAAAGGCCTATCCGGTATAGTTTTCGTGCCGGCGCAAGAGCTATCCGGTATAGTGTAGACATAGTATATTCAAGCGTACGATCAAACCATTTTTAAGGGTCAGACAGAATGTAACCTAAAACACACTTATATACTTAAAAAACGAATTTTTTTTTAAATGCCGCCTAGTATTTAAATTGCCCGTAGGGGGAAATCTCTATTCCTCATAAGCTCGGCTTCTTGGAGATTTCCCCGCCACAGTCACTCCTCCCAAGTTATGTATAAATTTTAAATTTAATGTTAATTAACCTATTTATTAACTTTTTTTTTTCTCCTTGTAATTCATTGTGTGTGGCAAAATAAATAAAATAAAATAAAATAATAGTTTTTGGAAAAAATGAAAATTTAAAAACGTCTTTATTTGCATATGGCACCCGAAATTTAAATTGATGACTTCCCCTCGTGCGACACTCGGAGTGTTGAGTTAAATATTTTGGGGTATCTATGTCCGTAATGCACTTACCGTTTGTCGGATCCAGGCCTACTCGACGTTTCCTTGCGATCGCTGCGATCATATGGAAACCTGAGGTCTCAGCGATCGCAAGGATCGCAAGAATCGCAGCGATCGTCGATCGTAACGATCGCTGCGATCGTTGCGATTATATGGAAACCAGGCTTAAGTTTCTGTATTACCTGTCAATAAAAAACGTTTTAAAGTTAGTTGTGATTACTGAGGACTTCTTTATGATATGAATGTGAAATAGGCACATTTCCATCATACCAGAATTCTAACTTGGCTCCGAGGTTTAGGGGAATAAAACAAAATGAATTAGTTATTCATCCCTGAAAATCAATGTGATTTATTTTGTTTTATTCCCCTAAGCCTCGGAGCCAAGTAAGAACTTTAATATATCGAAATAGGTCTATTTTTAATATCCGTGGGACTTGTTTTGGTTTTTGACACTTGAGTAGAAACACTTTGCAAGACATTAGTTGCACAAAACATTGCAACAGGCACCACAGCAGGTAATATACGTCGCAATTAATTGCAAGTGGTGCTGAGTGGAACGTCGTAGCACTTGTGGAGTGTCAAAATGCTTGACAACCGCGGACATTTATTCTCATTCATGAATAATTTTCATTTTTCTTATTGTTTCCCGCTTTTAATAAGCGCCGTGGCACTTTTTTGAGTAAATGAAAATAAGAGAGGATGCATTACACGTAACGGCTTACGTAAACGTAAAAAGTGGAACGTGGTTTAAGTCAACAGACGCAAGCCGTCTATACATCATGTCTTAATAAACTATATAAACATATATTAAAATCGTGGAAACATTTACTAGCGTTGTTTGTTAATTATCATTGTAAGGTGCCACATGAGTGGTTTATGTTTGGTGACACCCAATCAAAGAACTATTACAAAAAAAAAATTAACACTAGAGAAAGGAAATTATTAATTGTAAATAAGAACTGCCCAATTACGGTAAAAAATTCTTGAAACATTTTTGGATTTTTTCTTGAACTCGCGCGCAGTACAAAGCTCTGGAAGCACAATTCATTTTCGGGCGTCCATTTGGGCAGAAGATGTGGCGTTTCTCTATTAAAATTAAGTCGGTGTGTAGTTTTATCGTTTATCAAAATGCTGAACAGTGTTGCTTTTTTCCAGCCATCATGATCGTGAAACGTATCGCTGCAGAAATAGAACGGTTTGATACATAGGACTAACAAGTGGTTTGAGGGTTGTTTCTTAAAGACAAACATCATGATCACTTTCCGAGACGCCATCACGGCATGGGTTCATGAGTAGGAAATATGCGTTGAGTAATTTTATATTGAAACATGAGTTTAACGTCTTTTGTAAATACGAAAGGTGCCGAGCTCGTAGACTTTTGCTTTGTGAGGTTGGTGGTACGAAAGTGTCTATTAAATTTCAGTAGAATCGAAATATAACTTGTAGATAAGGATGTCATACAAGTGACTTTGAGATTGTTTGAGATTATTTTTCCACGCGCGAGGAATGTCGTTGATAAGGCCATAGAGAATCGAACTGCATCATAATTTTATGTGTTTCTCCATTTTATAAGCTTTAAATTGACATATAGCCTTGGGTGCTTTGTATTAAAACCCTGAGCGCTTACAGGACTTTATGCCCGACACGGTCTATTACTCTCGAGTGTAACCACGTCACTGTCTGACACCAATTCCGAGAAACGCAGGATATCTTACATGATTCGAGACGGTTCACCGTGCTGCCAATCATCTTCAGCGACACATGTCGGGCAGTTAAGCAGTGTATTTTCGTGTATTGGAGGCCATAAACAGCAAGGATATGTCTGGCTTTCGCACGATTTATACTACCAAATCGGGCTAAATAGAGAAGGTAAGAAACTATATATACATTTCGTGATAACAGCTCTAGACAAACAGAACGTGTAACTGATTCCCATTTACCGACCATGCAAACCGCGTGTGTTGATCGGACAACAGTGAATTGATCGTCCGGGCTGTTCGCTAGCCGTAAATTATTCGAGTTTAATTTTTTAATACTAAGTTTCAAGCGACTATCATTGGTAATAGGCATATATATATGTTCATGTATATCGCTACCCGTTCCAAGATGGTCTCCTGCATCTATGCAAATCTAATAAACAAACGGTGTGGATTAGAATGCGATGAAGCAATTTATTCTGCTAGAGTTGTCAAACAGAGGACCTAAACTATTAGCAGATGATACTAGATTATAGATTTGCGTCATTTGCTATACACTATTTCTATTGTATGGACCTTTTATAATATTTGATATTGCCGTTGAGAGTTAGGCTCAGACCTCTTTAGAATTGTTGCCAACAGGTAAACAGTTATTTCTGGTATGTTATAATTAAGTCACTTCCAGTCAACTCAAGACCAAATTAAACTGCACTTGAAAGCTCAGAAACGTACATTGGCCTTCTTAGGTTTTACTCAGGTGTTTATGTGTTTCCATTATGGAAATCTGGATCATAGAACATCGAACTAAATATCACATGTATAGCGTTACCATTTGAGTTATAGCTTCAATTTTAGTCATCACGAGACGGTTTACAAAACGTCTCGAAACTATGAACAGTAACCAAGGTCTGCTCGATTCCGCTCTTAGTGTAGAATTCTTAATCTTTAATCTGTAATTAGCTTTAATTTGTTCGGTTGATAAGATAGGCCGCTTGTTATTGATAATAGCGAGTGATGCGCGTAATAAGAATCAGTGGCGATGATAATAGATTCATTAATACTGTAAATCAGTTGTGCAAATTTCTGTCATTGCTTTATATAAATAATTTTATCATGACCATTGTTTTTCGTACGCAGGTGCAAGCATGGCTGAATCACCTAGGATGGTTGATGGAATGAAAATGTTGGATTATAAAAAGTTCAGAAAACAGAGAGAACTTGGTCGTGGTACATTTGGGGCAGTTCATCTAGCGCATTGCTATGATCCCAACATGAGCAACCCAGTTGTCATGAAGGAAATACTCGGTCACCTGGACGATAACTCAAGGAAAGTATTCTTTAAGGAAGCCAGATTGTTAAGTGGGCTTCGTCATGCAAATGTCGTCCGAATGCAAGGTATCTGTGAATTCCCACTTATCATCATCATGGAATACGTTGTTTTCGATTTTAAGCCATTCCTGAACAGAAAATTTCAGGTTAATACCGTAGATAAATTCCTTTTGGAAGTTTCCAAATTGCGCCCAAATAAGGAACAATTTGATTATTTGATTCCAGCAATTGCAAATGACGCTGCAAAAGGACTGTCGTACCTACATCAACAGAATATCGTGCACCGTGATTTAAAGCCTATGAACATTCTGATTAGCAATCAGCATTATTGTTATCTCGAGGATGTCCAAGAAATTGAAAGGCTTAAGTCAGTTTTTACTGTTGTATGTAAACTAGCTGATTTTGTTTTAAGCCGCTCGCAGTTGCTCCAGACCAACAAAGTCAGTGACCCCAGTACTGTCAGTGGATGGAAAGCCACATCATCTTTCATTGCACCGGAGATCTTTGAGCCAGTACCTCTTCCGAAGAAAAAACTTTCACTCGAAGATATAAAAAGAATCGATATTTGGGCGCTTGGGCTTGTCTTTTACTGTCTCGTGAATCCAAGTGTTTCGTATCCATACGAGCGAGATTCCGTGTACACTTATGAGGACTTGATATTTGTACACCGGCAAGGAAAGCGCCCATCAGGCGATCCAAGGTACCAATTCAAACAAGATACAGTTTGGTCCTGTGTAAATGCAGCTCATCAGGCGTGTGTGAAACATGATCCCACTGAAAGACCAAATGCCTTTCAAGTCCTGAATGTTTTGCAGATTCACTGCGCGCCCCACAGACACGATATGGGTAAGTCTACATCTACATTTTATATATTGAGTCGGTAAAATCCTTGCGGACAGCACATCGACTATACAAAACAATACTAATCTAAATTAAAAAATATCAGACTAAATCTTAGGATAATTTAAAATAATTTGGCTAAATAATCAGTTGATGAAGTTTATGGTTAAAGTAAACAATGAGCAACTTTCAACTAATTCATCAGGTAGGCTATTCCAAAGTTCTTGGAAAAAAGGAATAATACACATCCTTAATTGCTTTATCTAATCTATCGCAATGAGTCCTCCTATCTATATCCTTTGACCCTCAGCCAGGATCGAACAATACTTGATCCGATAAGGCGAACGAACAGGGAGTTGATCCCAAAAAGTCATGGGCTAGACTGCCGTTGGAGCCTTTTGAAATACCTCTCATCTTCGTTCTAATGCTTCCATGTTGAAAGGCCTATGCCTGTACTTAAAAATTATTAATATGTTGAATTACTGTTTTGTAGTGACGAAGATGTCATTAATGGAAAACGATGATGTTGGCATAGATCTGCCCGAAATACAAATATCCGAACAGTTAAGCGTAAGTCGCGTGGAGCTACGAACCGCTTTTCGACAGTGGATACCAGTTAGGGTACACACTATGGAACGACTAGAGGAATTGGCAACAAAACTGCACAATAACCACAGAAATGTTAAAATTTCCACTATCACAGGGGCTTCCATTGGTACAGTTGGAGGAGTTTTGGCGGTGGCAGGGCTTGTCATGGCACCCTTTACTTTTGGGGCAGGTTTAGCTGTTTCTGCTGTGGGAGCCGGGATTGGTGGGGCTGGGGGTCTCGTCATGTCTGGTTCCAAAGGAGTTGAAATCCTCCTTGAAAAAATAGGACTTAAAGATGTCCAGCAGGCAATTGAGGAGGATTTTAAAGCTTGTAAACAACTTCAAAAACAGATAGATTCCCTGGAGAGTTTTATTTACGAGCTGACAGCGTCCCTCAGGCTTCATCACGATGACGCGATTTCGCTCAGGGATTTAGAGGGGAGCGGCCTCGAGTTTCTTTTTGCGCGGATATTCCTTGACGACAAAGGCGCGTCGACCGAAGAAACAGTAGACTTTGGTTTTAGATTCTTTCGAGTTGTATCGTCTGCCGCTACAATATCAGCTTCGACAGTAGCTACCATGGCCCGGAGCGTGGCTATTGCTGGAACACGCGCTGCCCACATCGCTGGTTCGGCAATCGGTGCTGCTCTGCTGCCCCTAGACATTGTACTACTGGTAAAATCGTCTTTAGAGCTGCATCGTGGTTCCACGTCAACTGCTGTGGAAGAGATAAGGCGGATTCTGAGCGAAATGAAATGTCCTGGCGAGGAGGAGATTGAAAGTTTGATCGAGAGGTTTATTGTGGAAAAGTTTAACGACGCATTCTCTAAAATGAAATGGGATACTTGAAGACGCCGAGAAACAATTTTGTCCAAATTAAACATTTTACAAAAACTGAAGTGTATTTAAGTTGATGCACAAAGTAGAAGAATTCAAACGTGAAAAACGTGAACGGGTGTGTGGATATACCTATTCTCTTTGCAAGTGTTCTTCGCGATATCTCCCAAGTGAGCGATCGAGTGAGATGTCGAGTTTAACACCGGTTTGTTTACAACATAAACGACAGCAATTACGTTTTAGATTATTTTCCCGAAAATGTCCGAAGATGGCCGAAGATTTCTTAGATGCATCTCCAAAGATTCCGGGAAAGACTCCAAGCTCAAGTTGTTTCGATTATACTGAGGCGAACTAAACCTTTCTGTTCGGTTACGGTTAAATAGGCTGAATAGGGACAAAATGGTAGCAAAGTGAAGATAGTGACTTTCAGCTGTAAAGTTAGCGACTTCTTTACATGTGATGAGCAATGATATTTTCTCAGTTGCATAAATCTTCTGTAATCCTAAGTCTATATAATTAATTTCCAAACGTGATAAGAAGAAAGCGTATCAAACAAGACAAGTACCACCAAATAGGAACTGTCTGACTTGGTAGATGTAAACTTGCCTGTTGTTTTCTAAATATGTTACACAGCCAAGTAACATGAACGTGGTTATGCGATGCTAAACGATACTTGTCACATCGCGTCGCTTTGACTGGATGTTCTTGCGATGTTGCAATATTTCGGAAATATTTTACATACAATAGATAGTCCTCGATGTGCTCCACAAGATAATGTAAATATTATGGGTTGTGGCGCTGCTGGGGGTCTGTGACGTCATCCAAAATGGCCGCCAAATATTGCAAATATATAAGCAAATATTGTTTGCTAGAGTTGCAAAATAACATACAATTAAACATTTTAAGCATTTTGGTAGCATTTTGTACGTTTTTTCACAGAAAAAAGGTGAAAAGCACGCATTTTTATTCAAAAATGGGTTGACCTCATGCTACTTATGACGACATATCTCGTTACCATAGCAACCGGTTGTTCCCGAGCTTTACCAAAATGTATCTCAAGGATAAATGGACAGCTACTGAAAACGGCATGTGCTAATCTTAAATGGTCTTGAAAATATCTGAGAAAAACCTTAAGGGTGGGGGGTCCCCCCCCCCAATGTACGTCCGAGGGTTATAAAAAGGAGAACTTCTAAATTCAAATTAAAACTTCAAAAGTTCGGTCAAATGACTCCTTACTTACGGCACCCTATTTTATATCTTAAGTTCCCAGGTGCGAGTCTCGCTCCTGCCGTCCCTTTTTTCTTTGTTTCTTCTTCAGACTGAACATTATTAAAGTAATGTACCGTATTTTTTCTTTGTGCGTTTGTCAAAAATCCTTACGTTTAATTTAAAAAAAATATTGAACCGTGTCAGTGTGAAAGCATAAGCTTACCGCAATATTGCGTTACGCGTCGGCATTTCTTATTCACGGGTTGGCTCTTAGGAGCCTTTGATTAATGTTTCTTAGTGGATCTTTAACCATTTGCAAACTATGATTGGTTAAATTTACCAAGGGCAATTTTAACTACCTGGGCACAGAAGTAACGGTTTTAAAAATAGACTAGGCTTTATATAAACAACGTTTTGTTTTCGGTGATCGATGACATAGCACTAGCAGCAATATTCCATGTATAATTGCTCACCTGAAATTCTCCCTTCTTGTTTTTCGGGGCATCATGTTATGAAAGAAAAACACCCTTTTCTCTTCTTTTTGAGGATATAATAGCTTTCAGTCGTTATAAAGATAATCTCACCGAAAAAAAAAAATTCTGTTTGTGGAGGACGACAAAATTCGGCCCACAGACAGCTGGTTTCAGCTGCTTAACCCTTTTTACTCCCAGAGTCAATTATGGAGACATAGTGTAGTTATAACTTTTGAGTTTGTGGACGAAATCCAATGGTGTGCCCATTCAAATGAAACCTCTTCAGTAGTACTTTTGCATGGTACCATTTGTTTTTCAGTAGTTTATACAAAATGAAATTTGGGATTTTATATGAATTATTTTCTTTGGCACTCTTGGGAGTTAAAGGGTTAAGAGCTATCGGTAAGGAACCAATGTTTATTTTTTCCGTTAAACATAATACGTAAAATGTGCATTAAATTTTCACAAATTGACAAAATCAACCACCATAGACGCTAGAATATTCAGAATAAATTTGACTCCATAAAAGCGAACACCTCTGTCAAACCTTTAACTTGGTCGAATTTTCCATAATTTTAGTTTTTACTTTTCAGGAAAGATACAGCATTAAACTAAAAATTATTGAAAGAAGTTTTGCAAAACCATTAAAATGTGAGATATTCTCAAAAAAGAAGTTTGCAGGAAAAAATAGTCGATAAGTAGCTATAGATGTGATAATTGGATATTCCCATTCCGGATTGCAGTGGCCTCTTGTTCTCTTCCGGACATACTTCATCCCGGGAACTCGTATTACAGCCTATCTGCGTATTTTCTTTACATCGTAATCCGGAACGTATTTCGCATCGTCCTACATGGCACATAGGAGTCAAATTTGACTGCAATTTATTTTATTTTTACCGCGTAAATCGATTTTGTCAGAGCAAAACTATGAACGTGACCGCGGTCAAAGCATCACGCAACCGTGTTACGCGAAATCCAGGTCGCCTGGGGAGAAATGATGAAGTGCCGAGAAGAATCAATAGCTCCTATGGGCCAATTCTTGAATATGGAACATTCTTTTTGTACTTAGTGGATTACGGACCAGGAGTGATTTGTAAAAGTTAAAAAAAAAGAGATTCTGACGACGAATTAAGAAAATCAAAGGGCTCTAACAACGTACGGTTAATTTTAGTTGTTCTTGATGTTTTGTAGTTTCAAGCTTTTGATAATCCTTTGGCTTGTTCGATTCGACGTTTCTTTCATCTTGTTCTTTTTTTGTCGTTCCCGAGTATTAATGAAACCCACTCAACATCATCTATCCTAGTTATAGCCGCTTGTCCAGAAACAAAATATCTGGCATGGCTTACACACTATCGTTCAAACCTCGTCCGTAAGAATTTCGCCCGACTAATAGCAGAAATCCATCGCGATCGCCTCTCTTGCGGCAATTTGTCGGTTTATTTACTTTGATTCATAACTGCAGAACGTACTCAAGCGAAATAAATACCCCTATCTCGACCGCTTTTGTTTCCACATCGAACAATTGTTCACAACACCCATATAATTAAGCGGACGCGACTCGGGTTTGTTTACACTTTGGTACACCAATATAGCGGCGTAGCAACGGTTGTCAAGGTTTTTGTCACGTGATTGAAACTCCGGTTAAGCAAAGAATAGCGTTTTGAAGTTTAGTACTGATCTACGGTGTTTAGGGTTAAGCACTGATTTAAAAACGGTTAGCTTTCATTATTTTTACTGTTATGGGCAACTCTATATTAACTTATAAATTAAATATTAAGAGGCCTGTGGATGTAAGATGGTTGAATTATTAGTACTCAGTTTAACTATCATTTGATTGGCCACACTTTATAAGGGTTTAACACCACTTTACATGAATCATGATTATTAACCTTTTTTGGTGGTAAACAAAGCCGCAACCCCCCTCGCCTTTAAAATCTTCTCTGTTTCCGTTAAAGCACGATGCGAATAATTGAAGATGATGGAATCATTGTTTAAGTTTGACACTCGTGATATTCCCTTTTTCCGTTTAAAGTATTTAACGTTTTGTCCAATTTACTTGACAGGCTATCCTTTAACTTTGATGCATTTGCCTCGATAGTAGAGCAGATGTGATTTAGATCAAGAGGTGTTAAGACGTCCTTAAGTCGGAGGCGCGCTGATTCATAAGACTCCTTGTATGCTCTACCATCGATATAAAGATCAAGATAAAGGATCGCCTGTCAAGTAAATTTAAAACGGAAAAAGGGAATACCACGAGTGTCAAACTTGAACAATGATTCCATCATCAATTATTCGCATCCTGTTTTAACGGAAACAGAGAAAATGTTATTGACGATGGGGTTGCGGTTTTGTTTACCACCAAAAAAGGTTGATAAATATAATGTCAATACTTCGTTTGAGATGAATCATGTTTTTAACGAGATTTCTCTGCATCGTGAGAAAAAAAAATAGACCTGTTGATAAGTTTTCTTCTATACTCTATTTCAGGCCTTACTCCACCCATATTTCTTCACGGAGCCTCTTCCAGCTCACCATTCTGAACTACAGATCCCAGCACGCAATGCGCGCAGGACATCAGGACGAGGCCCGCTACGACGCGTTTGATATCGATGTTCCTTTAGATAAATTCTTGGTCAATCCCGCATTATTAGTGCACAATGTTGTATGTAGTAGGCATAGAAAAACGCACGGCCGCTAAGGTATTTTAACACTTCCAATGGGTTCCCTGTTTGTACAAACCTTGAAAGGGCCCGTTATGTTCGCCTGCGATGCCAACAGTATGCACCGGTACAGAAAAAAAAAAAAAAAAAAAAAAACTGCAGTACAGTATAAACAGATAAAATAAGTGGTTTGCACAATTTTTCATGAGAATTTACTCTCAAAGTGCGCCACAGGAAATAAAGTGGCAGACCACAGATTTATGTGGTTCATCTGCTCAATAAACTACACGCGATGTTGGAAGAACACGAGAAGAGATTGTAAGTCAGAAGCGTAAGCGAGTGATTTACAAGCCTTTTAAGTGCTATTCTAACATCTCGAGAGGTGATGATAAAGATCGATAAACCATAGAAATGCGTAGTCTGTTGCTTTTATAACTGTAGTAACTACATTTTCTATGTTACTATTAGGACAATCACATGACTTTTGGTAGCATCATTTGCATCATTAGCATCATTTGCACCCTCCCTCAGCTTGGGCGCAAATGATGCTACTCAGGCCAAAAATAAACTATATGCTCGACAAAAGTCATGTGATTATCTTTATTATCAATACACTAGGCCAAATCGTACAAATTCATTTAATAAGAAAAAAATGTTTAACAGAAACAGGGCCGTAAATGCGTTTGCAGCCCGTCAAATTCAATATCGCGCGCCACTCACGCGTGTTTTCTCGAAGGCAGTTTATTATTTGGCCGCGTATATTGAAATAAAAGTGACCTTAAGATATGACGACGCGGCCGGTTTGCGCCGCGGACCGGAAGTAAATTCAACCTAATTAGCATATGTGTCACGCCACATGGCCGCGTCAACCTAGAGTCGAGGCGGTCAAATTGTTCAGTTTGACGGCCTCTCAGAGCCCTTAGGTAAACAGGAGTGTTTTTTCGTTTTCTTTGCCTCAATTTGTCTCCTTTGTTCAACGAAAAAACAAAGGATTATTCTTTTTTACATTTGGTTTGAATTGTTTTCGAAATTTATAGCGAAATCAGCAGTTATCCAGTAGTTTTCAAGGATGAACGAGAAAGGCGCAAAAAGCAGGTGAGATTTTTCTAGTTCAAGTGTCAACTTCTCAACCGCTTGGATGTTTATCTTATTTGCCTCGATTTTTCTTTATTTTCTCACTTTCCAGCTGCAGTTCTTTTTTGTAGTTTGTGTTTAAACCGAATATCACTTCGAAGTAAACAAATCTTTGAGTTTCTCGCATGTGAAACCAAACCTGTTCTTCGTGAGTTTCGCCATTCAATCCAAAACATGGAGACTTGAGTTCTAAAATATCTTTTCGTTTTCTTGCCCAGGTCTGTCATGGAATGGACAGAACGTCACGACGTTGAACTGGCAAGGGAAGTACTCTTACTAAAGCCGTACAGAATCCGCCATGTCTTCCAATCCGAATTGTCCTTCATAATCTTCATACGGAAATTCTGGGTTTTTCGAAAAACTGCTATCGTAAAGCAATACGAATTCATCATCAGAAATAATGTTGTTCATGTAGCAGTCAACCAAAATATTTGTCGTCTTCCTAAATGACGCCATTTTGCTGCAAAAAAAGGAGCTTTCGGAGTTTCCGTCGAATAGTTTTCGCACCGCCGCTTCGCGACCAACTTAACTTTATTTTTTCCCGCCACGCGTCGCCTTCTCGCCCCAAGCCATCTCGTCCAAACGTCACGCAGGCCGCCGCCTCGTCGAGTCGTATCTTAAGGTCGCTAAATATGGTTTTCACTCACGTGACCGTTAGTCCTGTGGGACTCAAATGACAAAGGCCATGGCGGCCATGTTTGTGCATGTAACAAAAGACGTTCATTAAAATTTAACATGGCCGCCGTGACGTAACGTGAAAACCACCTATACCGGTATAATAGTCAATAGCTATTGACTAATCAGAGCACGCGCATCTATAATGTATAAAATTACTTTCATTCAGTTGAAGACTGGAGCGAAGCAACAAAAGCCCGAATAGTATTTTGCGTTTTTTCGAACCACAAATCGTGAAACATATCCCAGATATAGAACGGTTTGATACTAACAAGTGTTTTGAGCTGGGTTTCTCATTCTTACAAAAAGGACAAACATCACTTTCCAAGATGCCATCACGGCATAGGTTCATTTGAGTAGGAAGTATGCTGTGGTATTGAAACACGAGTTTAACTTCTTTTATAAATACGAATGTTAGCTCGTAGACTTTTACTTTGTGAGGTTGGTGGTACGAAAGTGTTCATTTAGCGGAGCACTCGCCGGGCCGAAGGCCCGGCTGTGCAGCACCATACTCATAGAACCTAGAACCTATGCCCGTCATTTTTCATGGTCATGGCTAGCGGAATGTTTCGCGGGCGTGTGCGTGTGCGACCCGCCGCCGCCGTCCGGGTTGGGCACGGCTAGCTCGCGGGCGCATATGACGTCGCAAAACATGCGCGTATGACGCCACACAACATCCGGGATCTTGAGGTTTTGTTTTTCGCACGGCATGGTTTGGATCTCTGCTGTGTTTAGCGGAGAAGTAAAGTCGTTATTTCCCTGCATTTTTCGCGGTTTGCTCAGCTCAAGACATGGATACTAATTAAGGGACACTCAGAAGCCGCTTTAGTGGAAAAAGAAGAGTTTTCAGGGATAAAATCTTGCTTCGACGAACTTTATAAGTTTTATTCAATGTGGAGAGATGTTTATTTTCATTACGGATTTCACAACCAAAGTAGCGGAGATTGAAAGAATTTTCAAGCGGGCGACTTAAAGGTAAAATAGATTACATTGTCGATGGGAATTTATGTTGATATCAATCTGTGATTGACTTTTTCTTTGTGAATTGTTTTTAAAACTTGCTTAAATTTAGTTGTATCGATTTCTTGAATTTCATCGAAGACAGCTCGAATGCGTTATAATAGTACGCGTTGTGCTAATAGTGCGAGTTATGTCACTTGAACTTGGTTTCTACTAAACATACGTAACCGTAAAGGTTTAAAACAGTGGTAAGGACACCATTAGGTGTCGGGGACAGACGGCTAAGCTAGCCTTCATTCCAATAAAGCTGACATTGCATGGGAAATTGTACACTGCCAATACACCCTTTTCATAATGGCGGCCGATTTATTTATTCTTTTATATGTATGTTAATTAGCCTTTCTGGCCTCGCTGGCGTGTGCAAAATTCAAAAGAATTTTAACTCTAAACCGAGGCCAGTGAGGCCAATTAACATACATATAAAAGAATAAATAAATCAGCCGCCATTATGAAAGAGGTGTATGGAGAAATATTTAACTCGCCGCTGTTCAAGGTTATCGTTCCAGAAGTTGTAGAAAGGAAATATCTGCCACCAAGATGAACTAACGGATGGATGTGTTCACAGTTCGGAGCAGGTTGATGAAGGAAAAAAACAGAAAAAATCTGTACGTGAGAAGCCTTTTCTGCTCTCGTGCGACCGAAGTTTTCTTCGTATGTGGACGGGCAAGACTAATATGTTTTCTTTTTCAAGGCCTATTCTACCTCAAGGAACGACATCAGATGCAAAAGTTTACGTAATAGACTTAGTTGTGTTGAATTAAGTACGTTTACCTGATCTAAATTTCACTGAAGTAGCTTCTTTTATTGCTAATAGTTGTAAGCTAAGATCGTCTTTAAATAACGAAAGCTTCTTAAAACGCATGGTCTTCAATGCGCCTTATCTCGAAAACGAGCGCTGTGACCCCCCCCCCCCCCCCCCCCCATTTTTTTGGTCATTTTGGCAATAGTTGATCTTCACCTTACTGCATGGCAAGTTTTAAAAAAAAAATCTGTACGTGGGAACATTTTGGGCGTGAACGTCCTTAAACAAAACTTATGGAGATTAAAAAAAAAATTCGAAAGAAGGTTGTGTTGTCCAATTTTTTGTGTTTGTTCATTCATTAAATAGATTGAAAAGCGATTTTATGTAAACAAAACAAGAATTGCATTTTTAATATAATTCAGTATCTTCACTCGCGTCGCCTTACAAATGTGTTTGTGTATTTTTTGCAATTTTGATTTCCAAATCAGTTTTTAGGGCAATTTTTGACAAGCAACAAAAGTATTTTATTCGGAAAATAGTCGTACTAGTTATTCTAGACGGAGAATTTTTTTTTTTTTTGTGAACTTTTGTACGGTCTAATTGTACTGTGCAGACGGTTGCGTAATACTGTTTTTGAGAATTGCTAAAATTGAAAAATAGCCCGGTCGTCAATCTTAATTCTTCTACTACCAACCTTTCACCCTAGTTAAGCTTATTATCGGCTTTGTGTTCAATGTGCGACGCTGTTAGGCTCTGCCTATCTATATATATTAGTATTGTAGAGTAAATATAACTTGTAGATAAGGATGTAATAGAAGTCACGCAGGGTGTCAAGTTCCTATTTTTCCTATTTTTGGGAGTCATTCCTATTTTCTCATATTTTTTTTTTTAAGAAAACCTATTTTTCCTATTTTTTTTTTTTTTGGTTCATGGTGTACAAGGAATGAAGATTTTTATGCCAGTCAGTAAGAAGATTTAAAGGATGGTCTCAATCTAAGTAAATTTTACTACACATTCTAGCTGGGCTTGATTTTTGCAGAAAAATGTACTAAGGGGTATGGGAACTAGCCATTCCAGAAGTCAGTGGTGCCTTCAAATTTACTATTTTCCTATTTTCTTGAGCCTATGTGCTGCTTGACACCCCCGAAGTGTCTTTGAGGTTGTTCAGTTGACCATGTGGTTTGAGATTATTCTTTTTTGCAAGCGAAAGGAATGTCGTTGATAAGACCGTAGAGAATCGAACTGCATTATAATTTTCATGTGTTTCTCCATTTACAAGCTTTAAATTGATATATAGCTTTGGGTACTTTGTATTAACATCCTGAGCGCTCACGGGGCCTTATATATGCGTGACACCGGCCAAACTCCTTGAGTGTAACCTAAACAATCGTCACTGTATGACACCAATTCATGATTCGAGAGGGTTCACCGTGTTGCCAATCATCTTCAGCGACACATGTCGGACTGTTAAGCAGTGTATTTTCGCGCATCGGAGGCCATAAACAGCAAGGAAATTTCTGGCTTTCGCACGATTCGGGCTAAATATAGAAGGTAAGAAACTATAACAGCCTTTCGTGAAAACGGAGACTAACAGAACGTGTAACTGATTCCCATTTAGCGGCCAAACATCGTGTGTTGATCGGGCAACAGTAATTGATTAACCCAGACTGTTCGCTAGCCATAAACTATTCCCGTTTAACTTTTACTAACTTGTGCCTCAGTGAATTCAAGCGACTATCTTTGGTAGTATGCATATACATGCTCATGTATACGAAACGCGTCTCGCGTGGAACGAGATGAGAGATGGCAACTTTCATTTGAGCGGTACCGTATATTGCTACGTTTCAAGCTGATTTGGTCTCATGCATCTACAAATCTAAACAAACGGGTGTGGATGACAATGCGATGAAGCAATTTATTCTGTAGAGCTATCAAACAGAGGAACTAAACTAGCTATTAGCCGATGATACTCGATTCCTTTATACTATTTTATATCGACTTTTTAGCCATACCTTCTCTTATTGATTCTAATTTTGAGACTTTCGAGAAAACGTTGCTCGGCGAGCTGTTATCATGCACTGCAACTTAGTTTTGTTTCTCTATTTCGTCTTGTTCACTGAATATTCTGTCTCGGCAATCATAATCATGACAACAAAAAAGATGTTGTTCCTGCAGAAAGAGGACATGTGGTTACCTTACACTTGACCAAGAGTTTGACAGTCATGGTTCATTCGCATTCGTCACGTAGGTCCATTAACTATCACCAAAAGGGTAACGATTCAAATATGTGTTTATTAAACTCTTCCTACAATGCACGGTTTTCTTTTCTTTAAACAATACATTAAGAGGAAGAAAGGTTAAATTATGAGAAAATTAAGACTAACATTCCCTTTGTTGAGGAGTAAAGAGAGTATACTTTAATCTGATTTGAAGGATACATGCCACTGCATTACATGTGCAACAAGACGCTGTGGGAGCGCATACTTGGCGTTGTTGTATTAAGCATATTGGAATGTGTATATCTTGGGCATCCGCAAGCACGTTAGTTTACGATTTGATTATAGGAAGTATTGGGATAGTGTGAGCAGTCTAACAAAGAAACGTGTTAACATTCGAAAACAAGACCTAGCGTACGAGAAGACACAGCACACTTAGCGTGCGAGATCGCACGCAAAATTAAATAGCGTGTCCAGAGTGTCAAAAGACTAGAGCACTGAAAAATACAAATCGATGCCTACTTTGTACTTAGCGTTGAAAAAAAGCCGTACATCAGAGTTTCCCGGTAGTTGTTATTAGTTTTCGCTAAATCTTGTAACTACAGCTAAATTTATCTTAAAGAAAAGATAGCTTATAACCCAAATAAAATATATCGAAAAACAATAGTGGTCAATCAAGACTTGGGCGTCGTTGTATTAGGCATATTGGAATGTATTTGTCTCAGTGGGAATCCGCATGTACGTTAGTTCGCGGTTTGATGTAGGGAGTATTGGGATAGTGTGAGCAGTCTCACAAAGAAGCGTGTTAACCTTCGAAAACATAAGCTAGCGTGCGAGAAGACACAGAACACTTAGCGTGCGAGTTCGCACGCAAATTAAATAGCGTGCCAACTGTGTCAAAAGACTAGAGCACTGAAAAATACAAATCCATGGCTACTTTGTACTTAGGTTGAAAAAGGCCGTGTATCAGCGTTTCCCGGTGGTTGTTATTTAATAGTTTTAGCTAAATCTTGTAACTAGCTAAATTTATCTTTGTAACTGGTCTGTGTTTCCAACACTTTTGAAGTGAATGCGCATGCAAATGTAGCCGCAAAGTGGCCTTTCTAAGCCATAGTCCGAACCCGGGGTCAAAACAACTTTTCGAATTGAAAGTTTTGCTGGACGTATTCCCGCCATTATTATAATAACGTATGAATGAAACTTATAAATTTCATCAAAGTTAACGTCGGAAGTGATAATTTAGGAGGAGAGAAACAAATTTAGCCCTTTGAAATACATTTTTTTTCAGTTCAGGTAAAAATGTTGCAATTTGCATAATGCAAAAAGTAATTTGAAACCTTTCCAGCGTAACGCAGCTATTTCATAAAACATCTCGCAATCAGCCACAACAAAAATTTATCCTATTTTTATTCCTCTGTATCCGAAACCGAGAAACATTCACCAGCGCAAGCGAAACTCATAAGAAACGTATCACTAGACACGGGCATTGTTTCCATATTTTATCGGCGGTGAATTTTTGCACCCGAAGTTTTAGTTGACTGTTTTGTTCCTTCAACTTCATGAAATAAATATTCATGAAAGGCAAACAACCGAAAGAAGCTAGTGAAATTAATTGAGATTCCTACCACGCTTATATCTTTCTATCTTCGCTGTCCAGTGTTCACTTTTTATTAAACAAGCGCTGTCTTCGTCTAAATCTTATTCATGTTCGCTAATGTTCTGTCCTGTTTTCCAGTGCTACATTAAGTCAGTGTGCCTTGCGTTGGTTTGAACATGTTTTAGCGGGTTCCTGTCCTGAAGGTATCGTAGAATTCGTCCCGAGAGTGTCAAACACTTTTGTAGTGTCTTCTTGAGTTTCCTTGCGCATATTGAATATTGAATAGTTTTGTTAGATCATAGTTAATAGTACATTAAAGGTGGTCAGACACGAGGGGTCATGTAGCAGGGACATGTCGCAGCGACATGTAGCAGCGACAAAAATTTGTGTAGCACACACTGACGGACATGTAGCAGGGACATGCGGCGGGGACATGTAGCAGGAACAAAATCATAGCGCTTGCACACACATGAAAATGTTGCGGGGATATGCCTCAGGGACATGTTGCAGCGACACGTACCCTCATGTGAACTGATACTTTCATAATTGTGCAACACCAATTTTGGGGACATTTTGTCCCCGCGACATGTCGCACGGAGTTCAACTTGTTGAACTTTATGGGACACATTTATTTTTTTCTCGCTGCTACATGTCGCAGCGACATGTAGCAGCGACAAAAGTTTGTGTAGGGACATGTAGCAGGGAAAACATCATAGCGCTTGCACACCACATGAAAATGTCGCGGGGACATGTCTCAGGGACATGTTGCAGCGACACGTCCCCTCGTGTGAACTGATAATATCATAATTTTGGGGATATTTTGTCCCCGTGACGTGTCCCATGAAGTACTCCGTGAGACATGTCGCGGGGACAAAATGTCCCCAAGATTGTTGTTGCATAATTATGATAGTAGGGACGTGTCGCTGCAACATGTCCCTGAGACATGTCCCCGCGACATTTTCAAGTGGTGTGCAAGCACTATGATTGTTTCCCTGCTACATGTCCTTCAGTGTGTACTACACAAATTTTTGTACTGATACATGTCGCTGCGACATGTCCCTGCTACATGACCCCTCGTGTCTGACCACTTTAACTATGGTTAGATGCAATAGAGAAAACACAACAAGCACTTTGTCACGTTCGCCTCGCATCGACAAACAACAGGTTGTAATATATATAGATAGCCCAAGCCTAACAGCGTCGCACTTTGAACAAGCTTAACTAAGGTGAAACTTAACTAAGGTGAAACTTAACTAAGGCGAAAGAGGGTCTGAATGGGGGGATCCACATGTCGGTTGTCGGTTAAAATTTCATTACTTTGTCGGTTGTCGGTTAAAATTTTCGACCTTTGTCGGTTGTCGGTAAATCTCAGTTAATAATTGAAAATGCAAGATCATACAAGTTAATTATTCACATTTGTTATGTAATTTGCGCAGTTTTAAGGCCCGGTTCAAACGTCGAACTTCACATGTGCCGAATCTAATGCAAATGAGCAAGAACAATAGATTTTTCTCATTTGCATTAGGTTCGGCACATGTGAAGTTCGACGTTTGAACCGGGCCTAAGACTTCAAACACTAGACGAAGTGTAAAACTTGTAATAATTCATTATTTGATTGCACTTAAACCTAGTTAACTCTGTTTTTTAGCAACGTGATCGTCTACCCCACTTTTATTTGCAAATCTAGTATACCGATAAAATCACCAAAGCTTTTATGTGAATTTATTTTCCTGTCGATTACGGGGCATCAAAGTAAATCAAGAGAGGTAAATTTGACAAGAGTGAAATGCCCACTTTAGCCTTTGGGATACGTAATTTTGTCAGCTACGGAAGTCTTTTTTTTCCCAAGACGTCCAAAAACACTTATTACTATTCAACGGCTCTCGTGGCTTTACTGTGGGGTTTCTTTGTTTGTTTTTTTTGCTAAAAATTTCGCTGCCATGCGTATCAATCTGCACCGTTTAATGGATCTTTAATGATTTTACAACTATTATTACCTCTTACCGTCACATGTCGAGACGCACAAATGCACAAACAGCCCTGCCGGATCGTGTAACACACGCTCTGTTGACAAGCTCTGAATGTTCTTCAAAATCTGATTCCTCGTCATCCGAATCTGTCTCATACTCATCAGTTTGTACTTCCCTGTGATCCTTCGTCCACAAATTGTACGCTAACAACGCGTTGTGGTACCGCATTCGCTGATGATACATTGTTTTCTTCAGGGAATCGAAGTCTCTCTTCAGACTCGTCGGTGCGATGAACAGCGTAGACAGCTGGCGGCAAGGCCCCAGCCTTATCTTTTGTGGTCTCGCTCCTAACCGTTCGTTGGCGTACTGGTATATAACTCTCTAGCCACTCTTTGATCTGTCCTTCCATAGCTGGTGTTATGTCCTCACTTGGCAAAGGTGTCATCGTAGCTATAGCAGAAAGGGGCATGGCAGATTGAGGGACCGGATAGTATGATTTGTCATGCGTGTAGTACTTTGCTGCCCATCTAGATGTGCGCTTCAGAGATTTCTTGCAAATTGTTCCAAAATCCTGCATATATGTAAGTACCGTGAATGTCTCATGTTTAAAGTGCGAGACTGAGCGTGCAAATTTTCCACTTCTGTTGTGAGCAATGTTTCGAGCAGCAGATCATCTAGAAATTGGAGGTTAACGTCCATCACGTTCTTGTATAGCCTGTCCATCCCCTTTTTAAGCAAAGACACAGATACTTGCGTCTTCTGTGATACAGTTTCCTGTGGACCATTGGTTGCAGAAGTCTCGCTCAACTTGTAGCGTTCCTTCGCCATACTCACAGTATCTTTCACATAGTTGTCAATCTTTGTCTCGTTTTCTTTTGCTTGTTTCAAGGACACTCCTTCAGGTTTTATACCCTTAGAATGAATTCCAAAGGTATCGTAAAGGGAATCAAGAATCCCCAGAAAAGATATCGTTTCTGAGAGGCTCGTCACTATCTTCACTTTTCCAGCGGCAACATCTGTAACAAACAAAGTCTTGTCTACGGAGCATATCCCCTCGATTTGAGCATGAACCTTGTGTCCCATCGGAAGAACTGTTGTGGCCACTTTTTACCAAAGCTCTAACCGAGTTATCATCAGGGTTGTACTGCATGACTTTCCCCGCCTTTGTATCCGTGTACACTACCTTCCCGTTCAAGGCGCATACTTGGTTTACCTCATTGGGGAGCAAGGAAGAGTCGAGTTGCATACAACTTGTGTCATCGTCTTTGTGCTAAGTTCACATTTGTACAGCCCACCTTGGCTCGAGGCTCCTGAGAAGAATGCGCATTGGTCAAGTAGAGTAACAGACAAAAGGTTTACGATGCTGGATGGTTAGGCAATGAATTCCGTAGCGTTGCCGTGAATGGTCACTCCATCAAATGTCAATGCTATCTGATAGACGTATTGACTCTCGTCATCACTACAAAATAACAAATCATTGCTTGCAGCACAGATAGCAGAAGGCTTACTAAGACGATTAGGATGTATCTGGACCAAGTGGTCGTTAAGTCTTTGGCGCAAAACGGGAACCGTTCCATCCGTTGGGAGAGATAGTGCCTTTAAGTGACTCAGAGGTTCAGCTCGTCGCTTGAATGACTTTGTACTTATTTTCACTTTTCCCTTGAAGTCGACAAAAGAAATTGTTGGTTTTCCCCTTTCGCACAAGAATGCCATCTCATTGATGAAGCACAAGTTCCTAGCATCTGCTGGCTGGTGCAATCTTATTGTTAGGAGTCTTGATAAACCTGTCTCAAAGTTGTAATCAAGCGCAAGGATCGAGCCTGTTGGGCCATTAGAAACTGCGATCGGGTGAGGGCATACACCGCGTTGGTTACTTGTCCAAAATCTGTATTGTTCTGGTACGATGGTATGCACAACAAACTTGACGTCCTCCAGCACTTTGAGAACTTCTGGCCGTGTTAAACGAATAATGGGTTCGACAGCCATTCTGTCTTTTTTGCTAACACATTCAAGTGAAAGCAGCTTTCGAAGCTTCTTTTTGATAAACGCCTCCGCATTGTCACGTAAGCTTCGAAGCAACACGAGATTGCTAAATTCACCGTCTAAGTTGATAAACCAGTTCGACCAGTTGCACTTACAGCTTTTTTCAACGTGAGCGACATCTGGCAAGGGAACTACCAATTCTTATTCCGGTGGCAGTTCCTTGTTATCTGCCATGTCACTTAAGCGAACAAGTTCCTTCTTGTTGCACTCCTCGCAGTCGGTTGCTACTGCTATGACAACTAACTTTTGGCACGTCACGTTTCTATCTAAGCAGGAATCATATTCCCTTAAAGATGGGTGATAAGAAACTTGTCCCTTGTTCTTGCAGCTTGCACAGACCGATTTTGCTTTTAGGCACGCACTCTTCGCATTTGCTCATTGCTACACATTATATTGACGTCTCAAAAGCAGGCAAAAGTTTGGGCAAAAGTATGTGAGAATCATGACACAACAGCTGGGCGTCTCGTCGGCTCGCTTACGAGCCGCTGTTCTAGAAATGAGCCCGCCGCTGCTCTCCGAAAAGGAGGATCCCGGGGCTTTAAAGTAATTTGAAGACAGGAAATTCTATAATTGACAAAATTTGGAATTAATGTGGTTATGTCTGGTGAAATATAGCCCACCAAAGGATCTGGACATTGTTGAAGGCACAAGTGTAATAACTGGACCCAAGCGTAATAAAGGTCCCATCTGTAATAACATTTGGACCCAAGCGTAATAAAGGTCCCATCTGTAATAACATTTGGACCCAAGCGTAATAAAGGTATCATCCGTAATAAACTTTGAACACAACTGAGGTTACCTAACATGTCAACAATTAGACATGACCATAACAGTAACTATAGAGACAATGAAAGCATCATCTGTCAATCACATGGCTGACTTAATGAGTCACCTGATCGGGGTTACACGCTATGAAAACAACTATAATAACCATAATAAGCTTTTAATTAGACTCAAACCGGTAGGTTAATTAACATGTCAACAACGAATCATGACCAATCAAATATATTATCTGTCAAGTCACGTGACCATTCCGGATAACGGCTATCTAAATAACTACAGTATAAAGAATAGGCAACTTAACTTGAGCACATTAAAGATGGAGAATAACCAACACCTGCCAATTAACTTTCACAACATCATAGGTCCCGTTGTCAAACTAAATTTTCCTGATAGCAATGAGGCTAGAAAATCATCAGTAAAATAACATTTCCCATTTTCAAATAATGATGTGCCCAGATGAATTTATTTACCAAGGAAAATATTGTGCTCAGCAATGCTTCATTTGCGCTGTTACGGGAATGATTGTTGTCGATATTACCGTGAAACTTTCACGATACTTTGAAAGTATCAGGCACCAAAAAAATTTTCTAGGGGTGGCAGGGAAGACTTCGCGTGCGCAAAATCACGGCCGATCTGAACATGATCATTTGCAAAACAAACCTTCTACATCAAGTAAATTTATTCAACTGTTTTTTTTTTATCTCATTTCTTTCTCAATCTTTTCTCCTTGCCGTGAGGATCAGTTTTTTTACTTATTATATCAAGATTTTCACTGATCCAGGTCTACAACAGATCCGGCAGTTTTAGATCCCGGGGGGTTGTTGCGTACGATTTACTCAAGGTTGCGCGACTTCCTTAATGGACCTTATCGATAACTAAGCCACTTGCATAAACATGTCAAGTCAGTCAAATGAAAAATAAAATCTTGAGATAGTTTACTGGACACCCCCGAAATATCGTTACTTTGATGTTAATAGGCCTTAATGTGCAGGCTTAGCCTGGAATTCAGGAGGATCTTCGCACAAGCTGCACGTTCTAAGCATCAACTTTTCAACGATTTCCATAGTACGCGCAGTTGTAAACGAATGCAAAAGTTCACATGTTGGTTTAGTTGGATGGGTATGCGCATGTATTAGTTCAGTGTTTCTCTCTGCATGATATTTTATACTTTCATCAACGAGAAGTGGATTAAATAATTGCTTTTCAAGATACAGAACTTCGACAGAAGGAGTAGACTGTGGAAAGAATGATGTTGTAAAGTTTAGTTTCAAATAAAGCTTTTACGTTTCTATGTCTTCTAGGTGGTGAATTTTCAAAACAAAGACCCTTGTTTCGTCTTTAAATAGGCCCCAGCTAGAGCATACAATGTTATTTCTTATGACTATGGAAAACAATTCCATTCCGTGCTGTCTTGTGCCATAACGTGTCTACTTGTTGATTGGCTCAGACATTCAATGACCACTCTTTGAGTCGAATCTATAACTCTATATGTTTATATTGAAGGACGTTGGATTTGATCACGTGACCTATGACATTGTACAAATTGATTGACAGTTCACGTTTATCCCTCTTCTCTTCAGGAAGTTGGCCATGAGTGAAATAATTAAAATGATTGCAAGGCCCATATGGACAAAACTAAAGAAGATTAAAACGGATTTCAATTGGGTTGAAAACTGTTTAGCCGATCTCAGGAGACATATTAATTTTGTTGTTCATGAAGCTATGATTTTTAGAAGTACTTTTCATGGCAAGAAGTTGGCAAATGTACTAAACTGCCGTGACACAGTCCCATTAAGAGTTCAAGACTAGTTGGTTATTTTTATAGTTGTTTTAATAGCGTGTAAGCCCGATCAGGTGACTCATTAAGTCAGCCATGTGATTGACAGATGATGCTTTTATTGTCTCTATAGTTACTGTTATGGTCATGTCTAATTGTTGACATGTTAGATAACCTCAGTTGTGTTCAAAGCTTATTACGGATAAGACCTTTATTACGCTTGGGTCCAAATGTTATTACAGATGGGACCTTTATTACGCTTGGGTCCAAATTTTATTACAGATGGGACTTTTATTACGCTTGGGTTCAGTTATTACACTTGTGCCTTCAACAACATTTCCTGCGCTAAAAATAAATTCAAAATGCTCTTCTTTCTGAATACAAACATCCCTATAACGTCGGACCATGTCGGTTGTCGGTTAGAATTTATTTGTCGCTAGTCGGTAATTTTTACCTCGTTTTGTCGGTAGTCAGTATTATTTTTCGCCCTTTGTCGCTAGTCGGTTAACCCCATTCACACCCTCGTGAAAGGTTGGAAGCACAAGAATTAAGATTGACGAATGGACTATTTTCAATTTTAGCAATTCTCAAAAACAGTATTACGCGACCGTCTGCACAGTACAATTTTATAGACCGTACAAAAGTTCACAAAAACAACTGTTCTCTGTCTAGAATAACTAGTACCACTAGTTTCCGAATAAAATACAGTTTTTGTTTGTCAAAAATTGCCCGAGAAACTGATTTGAAAATCAAAAATTGCAAAAATACACAAACATATTTGCATAAGGCGATGCGAGTGAAGATAGAACTGTACTATAAAATCAAAGTCTTGTTTTGTTTACATAAAATCGCTTTTCAATCTATCTAATGAATGAACAAACACATAAAAATGGACAACACAATCTTCTTTCGAAAAAATTTATTCAAATCTCCATTAGTTTACGTTTAAAAGCAAAACGCGTACCATTTAATTAATAGCTCATCGAGTTCAAGCTTTCTTCGATGAAATTCAAGAGATAGATACAACTGAATTTAAGCACGTTTAAAAATCAATTCTCCAAAACTAACAATAACACTAATAAAAAGTCACTCACAGATTGATATCAACATAAATTCTCATCGAAAACTGTAATCTGTTTTACCTTTAAGTCCCTCGCTTGCTTGGAAATTCAAATCTCCGCTTCTGGTTCTGAAATCCGTAGAAAACAAACATCTCCCGCATTTGATAAAAACGTAATACATGAAGTTCCTCGAAGCAAGATTTTATCCCTGAAAGCTCGTCTTTTTCCACTAAAGCGGCTTCTGAGTATCCCTTTAATTAGTATCCTTGTCTTGAATAGCAAACCTCGAAATATTCAGAGAAATAACGCCTTTAATTTAAACGGTTTTCTCCGCTTAGTAAATTCACAGCAAAACATCAGTGTTTTTCTAGCTGACGTGACATTCGGCCGTGTAACCGCGCGAAAAACAAAGCCTTGCTTTGGTTTCAACATGACGTCGTACGCGCATGTTTTGCGACGTCATACGCGCCCGCGAGCTAGTCCTGCGCGACGGCGGAGCTACAGTAGTCCGGTTCTGCGCGACGGCGGACGGAAGGAACACGCGCGCCCGCGAAACTTTCCGCTAGCCATGACCATGAAAATGACGGGCACAGGTTCTGGTTCTATGAGTATGGGGCTGCGCAGCCAGGCCTTCGGCCTGGCAAGTGCTCCGCTATAAATGAACAAGCTCATTCCCGTCCCCAGAGTTGCGCACGCGCATTAGAGCCCAATTTCAAATTTGAGCACGACGAAACTGCATTTTTATACTTGGCCGCTTCACCCAAGTAATTACCTGGTTATCGCGGTCGCAATTGTATGCTTTGAAGCAAAATATAAGGAAAGTTTAGAGAGTTGAAAAAATGAATGTAAATTATTGTCCGGCCGGTTAGCGCCAAAGTCTGATGGCTAAACTTTTGTAGTGATTACAAAAAGCAGGACCACTTTGGTCTACCTCATTAACATGCGTCGAAACTCTTGGTAGAATGAGGTATAGTACAAAAGACACTATTGTCATTCAATCATATGTCAAATAACATTATTGGATAAATGTTTGGCGGAAACGTTCCAGAGTTTATTACCTTGTTTCTCGAAAAATAAATTAAACTTTTTCTAATTTCCCTATAATGCGAAAAGAGCAGATCAGAATAAGGCTTTCTTTAGCTTGCATCATAGAATTTTTATGGATTAAGGATTATCAGAATCGACGCGACGGTCTATGTCAATCAAGATATAAATTCTGAGAAACGAACTATGGTTGAGGTCACACTAGAGGGCTTTACGATGGGAAATTGCGTAACTTCTTCTTAACTGTAGTAAACCTGACAGGTCCACTGAAAAACGCATTTAAAGCTTTCCATGCGTTTTCCTTTGCGTGATCGGTAACGTGAGATATTAAAAGTTAATCAAATGATGACATGCCATACGAGTTCAAAGCCATTCATGTAATTAATTGAAGTTACTGAACTGTGATTTGATCCATTAAGCGTGACCCTTGTAAAAGTGTGTAAAGATGGATCAATTTGAGAGGGATATGTTTTCAGTTGTGAGTATTTTGTTTTTAATTCCGCTGCTTAGACAAACAAGAAGAATATGCTTCCTGATTACCTACCTTGGTTTAGAAAACGAATCCCGTGAAAATTATTTTGCGGCGGTTCGTTGACTATCCAGCAAAGTCGCAGATTTAGGAACAGAGCGGCAAGCGTGTTTTTACCCCCGACAGCAGGCATGGTATGAAAACATCAACAGAAACCTTACAGCTCTGTGGAAAAAGCATTTCAGGATGACGCGAGAAACGTTTCACTATATTTGCCAGCTGGTTGAAGGAGACTTACAGACAAATGACACTAAATTGAGAAAAGCCGCAAGGGCAAAATAGTTGAACAAAAAAGTTAAAAAAAACTGCGTGGCACTTGTGACACAATAAATAATGGAAAATGTTACTGTTGAAAAGTGCCAGAAATTAGAAATTTTTCAGACGCTTCCGGCTTAGCCAGTCTTCATGAAATGTCAATTTTAAACCATTAACGGTTCTTTTCTTGTTCTTCATTTTGCAGCTCGGTACCAGTCCGCCGCGCGGCCTTAGTTCGGACTTCCGGTCTATTTAAAGCGCGCACTGTTTAAATGGTGTGCTATACAAGAACAGAACTGAAGAAAGGCTAAGCCCGAAACGTTTGAAAAAATTCTAATTTTTGGCACTTCTCAACATTTACATTTTCCATTTATTAAAAAAAGCCGTGCCTGTTTACAAGAGAGTCGCAGTTGCCCTATGGCGATTTGGCTCCGGAAACTCGTACCGAACAACTGGGATGACTTTTGGGCTAGAATAATCGACAATTTCAAAAATATGCGATAAGTTTACACGTACGATGATTCGAAGGAAAGATGACTTTATTAAATTTCCAACCGATGAGGAGGAGTTAATTTTGGCAATGAGAAGAATGAAAAGTATCGCTGGCTTGCGAAATGTTATCGAGGTTTATTTTAATCAAAAACAAAATTATTCCATAAATCTACAGGGAGCTGTTGATGGCACGGGCATGTTCATTGACGTCAGCACTGGTTGGCCAAGCGGTATGCAACAAATGACAAAATTTTAACCCAGCCAGAAAAGTCTATTGAAGGAGTTTTTGTAAGACCCCTTCTACTTGACAATTCTGCTTACCTATTGTAGCCCTGGCTCATCAGTAGTACTATAAGTATGAAGATAAGCCTCGTTACGGATTAGGTGGATTAGGTGCCTATGGATTAGGTGAATTAGGTGCCTAGTCAATGACGTCACAATTTGGATTTCCCGCATACAAATTTGGATTAGGTGCCTAGTAAGTGCCTAGTCAATGACGTCATAATATACCTTCCCGCATACTAATTTGGATTTCCTGCATATGTAATAAACTACCTATACCTATACCAACACAATAGGAACAATAGGCCGGCCCAAACTTGCCCGCTCTATCCCAACTCACTTCAAAACACAACTGACAGACATATAGAGTAAAACAACATGCCTTGACCAGGACTCGAACCTGGGCTACTGCGGCCACAACGCAGTGTCTTAACCACTAGACCATCAAAGCTGTGATCGATATTATAACCAAATAAAACTTATAAGAGGGTTCCAAAACATTCAAGTTTAGAAGCAATAAAATTGCACAGTATAAAAAACCGCTTTTTACTTTACTAAGATCCGCAACATTCTTATAACCGCTTCATCGCTAGACTCTATGTCGCTTTTCAGTTTGCAAGCCATCACCCACTTTAAGTTTTAATTTCTTTTCCGGTAGCTTCAATGTTCAAACTTTTAATTATGCGAACTTTCACTGAACTAAATTTGCACCTCAGAAAAATAAACAAAGCAACCAATTACATGCGTTACTAAAACAATAAAACCACACTTTATTAAGTTCAAACTATATTTATTGATAACAAACAATTTCATAATTATACAGACAATTTAAACGCTTAGTTGGAAAGGAACAGAGTCGATTTATTCTTTTTCATCGGGTTTATACAAAGTACTCTTTGATTCCCTTGGTTTTCTGTATCTCACCGCACTGCAATCATCGCAACGAGCAAGGGTCTCTTTCACGAGTTTAGTTTTGTCCAAAGGAATCTTGTGCTCGCATATGGGGCAAATCTTTTTATTATCATGCCAAAAGCATTTGGGACATTTCACGACTCCGGTTACATACACATTTGAACTCTCGCAATGATGACATGGTATTTGACTTTTTGCCTGAATTATTTTCCCGCTTTCAGAAGCGCTTTCCTCTTCTTCGTTGTCGGTTGAATTTCCTGCATCCTCTTCATCAATTTGAATTTCTTGGTCGCTCTCTTCAGACCCATCGGCCGGACTGTTCTCAGAAGCGCTTTCCTCTCCTTCGCTGTCGGTTGAATCTCTTTCATGTCTCGTTGTCGGATTCTTTTTGTTCTTGATAAATCTTTTCTTTCTCTTAAAGATCGCTTAACAGTTTTTTATTCTTGATTAAACGTTTATCAATTCCCAACTCTGCGAGTCCATCTAAAAAGGTATTAAGCGCACGAGGTCGGGCTACATCATCGTTATGGGGAAGTAGCACATACTCAACCAGCTCTGCGATGTTTGTCACGGGTATTATGGGCTGATTTCGGAGTAATTGGCCTCTAGGTGCCCAAAACAGGATATCTTTGGAAGTTATGCAACAAATCAGAAGCACGTTCTTTTGACACCGCTTTGGAAAGATTGCCTAAAACATCTTTAATTCTTGGTTCTTCGTTGTCTTTCTCGTCATCGTTGTCCTCATCGGAGGTTATAGTGTCTTCCATTCCACTCTCCATTTCTTCTTCATCCCAGTCTACTTTTCTCTTCATATCAATCCGTACTCGTTAAAGACAAGCTTGAAATGATCAGTGCAATGATGTATAGTTTCTTTTATAGCATCAAAACGCCCAAGCTTTTAACAATGGGGGCCAATAAGTCTTGTATAAAGCCACCACCCTCTTGTACAAGTATTTGCTTCTTTGTCTTGTAGGGAACGTTTTGTTCGGCCAGATTAATAAGAGCATCCTTGTATCGGAGCAAAACACGCTTATTTGTTTCAGGACAGGGAATGTTTTCCTTAAGAACATTATAAAGAATATGTAACAAGGCGCGAACCTGTTGTGGAGAAGCTGTCATTAAGAGAAATTGGCGCTGATGATCGGGACCATTAGCTAAGAGCTGTAGAAAACCCCGGTTGTTCTTTACTACTTGAGACATAACTGTAGAATGAGCTAAGAATAGTGAGTAACTGTCTTTTATCGTGGAATAGAAGGAAAAACAATATAATTGTGGTGGTGGTGGTGATAACAATAGAATTGTGGTGGTGGAGGTGGTGGTGGTGAAAACAATAGAATTGTGGTGGTGGTGGTGGTGGTGAAAACAATAGCATTGTGGTGGTGGTGGAGTTGGTGGTGGTGAAAACAATAGAATTGTGGTGGAGGTGGTGGTGGTGGTGAAAACAATAGAATTGTGGTGGAGGTGGTGGTGGTGGTGATAACAATAGAATTGTGGTGGTGGTGGTGGAGGTGGTGGTGGTGAAAACAATGGAATTGTGGTGGTGGTGGTGGTGAAAACAATAGAATTGTGGTGGTGGTGGTGGTGGTTATGGTGGAGGTGGTGGTGGTGGAGGTGGTGGTGGTGAAAACAATAGAATTGTGGTGGAGGTGGTGGTGGTGGTGGTGGTGAAAACAATAGAATTGTGGTGGAGGTGGTGGTGGTGGTGGTGGAGGTGGTGGTGGTGAAAACAATAGAATTGTGGTGGAGGTGGTGGTGGTGGTGATAACAATAGAATTGTGGTGGTGGTGGTGGAGGTGGTGGTGGTGAAAACAATAGAATTGTGGTGGTGGTGGTGGTGGTGGTGAAAACAATAGAATTGTGGTGGTGGAGGTGGTGGTGGTGGTGGTGGTGGTGAAAACAATAGAATTGTGGTGGAGGTGGTGGTGGTGGTGGTGGTGGTGGTGGTGAAAACAATAGAATTGTGGTGGTGGTGGTAGTGGTGGTGAAAACAATAGCATTGTGGTGGTGGTGGTGGTGGTGGTGGAGGTGGTGGTGGTGAAAACAATAGAATTGTGGTGGAGGTGGTGGTGGTGGTGATAACAATAGAATTGTGGTGGTGGTGGTGGAGGTGGTGGTGGTGAAAACAATAGAATTGTGGTGGTGGTGGTGGTGAAAACAATAGAATTGTGGTGGTGGTGGTGGTGGTGGAGGTGGTGGTGGTGAAAACAATAGAATTGTGGTGGAGGTGGTGGTGGTGGTGGTGGTGGTGGTGATAACAATAGAATTGTGGTGGTGGTGGTGGTGGTGGTGAAAACAATAGAATTGTGGTGGTGGTGGTGGTGATAACAATAGAATTGTGGTGGTGGTGGTGGTGAAAACAATAGAATTGTGGTGGTGGTGGTGGTGAAAACAATAGAATTGTGGAGGCGGTGGTGAAGGAGGAACTGGCCTATATAAGTGAGCAACATTCGTCTCTTTCTCAGTTCACATTGAGTTGACATGAATTTGTCCTGTCCCGTTTGTGAGAAGACATTTAGCAGGAATGATAGTATGCAAAGACATATGACCGACAAACACACCAGTCCTACTTTCACTCCATTTAAAGCAATGCCGATTTCCACACAAAAGTGTCAGCGGTTTCACTTCGAGCACCCTTTTACTTGTATGGTTGCAGGGATGACCGGTTCGGGGAAAACGTTTTGGGTTCAATCACTGTTACAACAGGCCTCAGACGTAGTAAACCCACCACCCGAGAGGATTGTCTGGTGTTATTCCCAATGGCAGCCCGTGTACATTCAAATGCTAGTCACAATACCACAAATTGAATTTGTCAAGGGTATTCCTTCTGCGTTGGAACACGATTCCTATTTCGATGTCAACAAACGGAACTTAATCGTCTTTGACGATCAAATGATTGACGCCGGCAAAGACAAGCAAAAAGTAAACCTTTTTACACGAGGTTCTCATCACCGCAACCTGAGTGTCATTTATATCGTACAGAATTTATTTCATCAGGGGAAGGAAAGCCGAAGTATCAGTTTAAACAGTCACTACTTGGTCCTTTTCAAGAATCCCAGAGACAAACTGCAAATTTTGACTCTAGCTAAGCAAATGTATCCTGGGCAAACGGCTTTCTTTATAAACCAGTACGAAGAGGCTGTACGAAGACCCTTTGGTTATCTCCTGGTGGATTTAAAAACAACTACACAAGATAATTGTAGACTGGGAACGAATGTACTTCCTGGTGAAGAACAATTTAATCAAACAGGGGCACAAGACAATATTTCTCAGGAGCTACTAAAGTATCTCAGACTACAGAACCTTTCGACGTCTCCAGTTGTCTCAGCTATGCAGGGACTACAGGACATAATGGACAGCCTTCTCTCTCGTACAGACCTTGGGGAATATGACAAAGCCAAACAGTACCTTGAGCTTCAAGACAGATATCTGACGTTTAAACATCAATTGAATGGAAGACGTCAACAGTCTGATGAAATGAAAAGAAGTTTTGCAAGTCATCCGGAAGATAATTTACCCACCATTATGCAAGAACCTACAGCAGTGACAGCGGTGACAACCTCTACACCCTTAAATCCATTTATCGCGACACCCTCTCCAGCGCCCACGATACAAGAAACTTCCGCAGTAACGCCACTACCTTTAAATGCAGCCGTCTTGACCCCTCCCCCTACAGTACAAACACCCTCGCCAGCGCCGAAGCGCAAACGACCTCGAATCCAATTGATAAATTACTTAGACGATGGTGACGATAAACCTAAAAGGCGATCGCGGCGTTATAGATTTAGATCTGAACCTTACAAGTATTCTAAGAATCAAGAGGATTAATTTCACCCGAAACGATGATTGCAGTGCGGTGAGACAGAAAACCAAGGGAATCAAAGAGTACTTTGTATAAACCCGATGAAAAAGAATAAATAAACTCTGTTCCTTTCCAACTAAGCGTTTAAATTGCCTGTATAATTATGAAATTGTTTGTTATCAATAAATATAGTTTGAACTTAATAAAGTGTGGTTTTATTGTTTTAGTAACGCATGTAATTGGTTGCTTTGTTTATTTTTCTGAGGTGCTAATTTTTCATGCAAATTTACTTCAGTGAAAGTTCGCATAATTAAAAGTTTGAACATTGAAGCTACCGGAAAAGAAATTAAAACTTGAAGTGGGTGATGGCTGGCAAACTGAAAAGCGACATAGAGTCTAGCGATGAAGCGGTTATAAGAATGTTGCGGATCTTAGTAAAGTAAAAAGCGGTTTTTTATACTGTGCAATTTTATTGCTTCTAAACTTGAATGTTTTGGAACTCTCTTATAAGTTTTATTTGGTTATAATATCGATCACAGCTTTAATGGTCTAGTGGTTAAGACACTGCGTTGTGGCCGCAGTAACCCAGGTTCGAGTCCTGGTCAAGGCATGTTGTTTTACTCTATATGTCTGTCAGTTGTGTTTTGAAGTGAGTTGGGATAGAGCGGGCAAGTTTGGGCCGGCCTATTGTTCCTATTGTGTTGGTATAGGTATAGGTAGTTTATTACATATGCAGGAAATCCAAATTAGTATGCGGGAAGGTATATTGTGACGTCATTGACTAGGCACTTACTAGGTACCTAATCCAAATTAGTATGCGGGAAATCCAAATTGTGACGTCATTGACTAGGCACCTAATTCACCTAATCCATAGGCACCTAATCCACCTAATCCGTAACGAGGCTTATCTTCATACTTATAGTACTACTCTCATCGGCCTATATCCTCAGCCTGTTACTCTAACACGAGATCAAGTGAGATTTAACAAGGTCATGAATAAAAGCAGGGTGGTGGAAGAACGAGCGCTTGACAAACTAAACGCGCAGGTGGAGGTACCTGTTAAAGGTACTCGAGGATAGTCTAGCTTGCTGTATATGACATTACATTTGTACATTGAGAGGTGAGCATTAGAGAATGATGAATCAGACGACGATGATATTGACAGCGATGATGTTGGTGGTGGTGCTCCGCTCGCCTTTGGCCTTAATGCTTACCAAACCAAACCCTATTTTAAAACTGTTTTAAATGAATTTTGAAAAGCTTTTTTTAACCCTCCGACGTGCAGGCCAACTTATAAATTTAAAACGATATTGAAATATATTTTTAAAACCGTTTTAATGAGTAGATTTCATGAATTCAGATCCACAGAAACGTTTTAAGATATATTTCAAATGGGTTTTAATACCATCAAAAATAGTGGGAAAATAGCATGAAAACAGTTTACAATTTAAAACGAAACACGTAATATATTCTCTGTTTGAAAAGCTATTTTGAAGAATGTATTTGTAGTAAAAATAGATTTAAAATTCGTGCTTACAATATATTTTTCAAGTAGTTTTTTACTTATTTTAATGATGTTGAAACCTGTTTAAAACGCTATTGTAACCTGTTTTGAAAAGCCTCTTTAAACTTACATCTCGTGAATAGAGAAAATGGGTGATGTTTCAAAATATATTATTAATAGTTTTTAAATCGGGTTTAAAAGCGTTTCAAACTACCTGAAAATACACTCAAAATAGTTTTAAAAACAACATGGAGTCGCATTTTGCAATTAATGGTTTATTCACAATTTCATAATCATGTATGTCAAAACAAAATAAAAATACATTTGAAATAGTTTCTAAATGGACAGTACTAAACCACGAAACACCGAAACGAAACACCGAAACAGCGAAACACTGAAACAGCGAAACATCTATTTTTTCCTTCCGGTTTTTCTGAAACAGTGTTTTTTCAAGTGATTGAAATTATTTGAAGTATATAAATTATTCGTATTTAATTTTGGCAACCGAGTGCTTCAGACTTTTGGAAGCTTTTGGAAGCGAGTTTTCACATTTCGCCAGCGAGTTTATTATTCCCGCTAGCGAGTTTTTCTGAATTCTCGCTAAAATTCATGCTATCGGTCCTATCGAGTTTTTAAATTTCTTACTGTTTTCTTTTTAATTCTCAACAAGAAGCTTTTTTAATTGTCGCTTGGGATTTTCAAATTCGTGAAATCTCTCCTCGGTTCCCCTCGCTTGGGCATCTGGAAAAGGAGTTGTATTGACACGAATATTCTACTTTCCTATGGCCCTGATGTAATAATTGTCCGCTTCGTGACCAATGATACACGATCGTTGATAGTGTACGCTGCGGTTGCCGATGAAAAGGTCCTCGGTTAAAAGAGTCGGTGTAAACTTAATGCAAAAACTGTTCTGTTGGATTCGATACTTTTTTCAAGCAAATTTCAGGCAACAAAAAGCACACATATTGATCGCGCCTCGCAGTTTCATCGAACTTGAATGCGCGGTATGTGTAAATAAACCTTGAAAGTCTCGAAATTTGATCCGCTCTTACACATACCGACATTAGAATTCCCGGGTTAGAATTCTAGATAAAGCAATGTAAAGTACATTTTTATCGCAGCCGGCGAAACTAAGTTCTATTTCGACACCAGTCCTACTCACTAGTGAGTCACGTGAGATATGTGCGAGTAGCCCGAGCGCTCAGTTGCGCGCGTAAATTCCAGAGCGGTCGGTCGCATCTTTTTCGAAGTCCGTTGATTATGGCGGATCCGAACGAGAAAACACTTTCCACTGAGGCAGAGGACGACCTCTTAAACGATGAGCACGATCCTAAGGAGAAGACCCCAACAACTGCCCGCCAGGATCCCATGTTCAGTATGATTCAGAACGTCAACAAAACACTCGGAGCGATGGCAGACTCGATCCTCAACATGAACCAGTCGCTCAAGCGTCTTCATCCCGGCAACACAGACGATCAACTCGACCCTAAACGGCGAAAACACAGTTCCAAAGACGAAATGAGTGCTTCGGATGGTTCAGATGAAGATGGAGATGACTCGGACGCGGAACTTCAGGCCCTTTGTGGCACTGAAGCCGAAAAAACTTCCAAAGATAACCAACATGCTCGACTCGAGCAAAGCGACGGCAGCAATGACTCATTCTTGTCGGAAATCGCAGAAGATCTTCTCAATGTAGACGAATCAGGTCCGGCTGCTGAGAAACAACTGGCTGACTTTATTATCAACCAGTGGTCTAAGAAATTGCCAGACTCAAAACTAAAGGATAAGTCGGCAAAATATTTACGCCCGGCGAACTGCGAGACTCTCGCAACACCGCGGGTAATCCTGAAATCTGGGATAAACTGAGCCACACAGTAAAACAAAAGGACCTCAGGTCCAGCTCAACCCAGAAAACGGTTGGTACTGTTGGCGCTGTACTGTGCAAATCCATTGAGATGCTGCTAGAAATGAAGAATTCGAAGCAGCCGAAGTCAGACTCTGACATTCAGAAACTTATAAAATTGAACACAGATGCGGTCGCTCTCCTAGGGCACGCACATGTCGACCTGTCCCACCGTCGCAGGGAGTCGATCAAGCCGCATCTAAATAAAGTTTATGCAGGCCTGTGTGCTTCGCATGTTCCAGTAACAGCTCTGCTGTTTAAAAACGACCTGCAAACCCAGCTGAATAATATACGAGCATCCAACAGGGTAAGCACCACAGCAGTTGGGAGTCGCCACAAAAACATAAAGGGACACCCTTCACGAAACTACCAAAAATCTGATCGGCGAAGCAAGCCATTTTTATGGAAAGGTCGTCAGTGGAACTCGAAGCCACCCCCAAAACCCTTTTTCCGATCGCAGGACCACGGGAAGAAGCAGCAATGATTTCCGCTGACACACTTGACAACTTAGAGGTAAATAATCTTTTGTTGTTTGAGACCCATATGAAACATTATTTTGCTAATAAGGTGCAAAGCCTCAAGGGTGGCCAACTGGCACGCTTTCTTGACAAATGGAAGGAAATAACTTCTGACTCAGAAGTCCTTAATTGTGTAAAGGGTCAGTATATTGAATTTTCCACACAGCCCACAAAGAACTTGGGCCCAAAAAGGAAAACGTTCAACATCAGTGACTCACTGGTTATAGAAGCTGAAATTCAAAAATTGCTTGACAAAGGTGTCATTGTACCCACCCAACATGAAAGTGGGGAATATAATTCGCCAATTTTTGTGGCAAATAAAAAAGATGGATCATATCGAATGATCTTAAATTTGAAACGCTTTAACCAGCATGTTGAATACCAACATTTCAAAATGGACTCAGTCTGGACAGCAATTAGGCTCATTACCCCAAATTGCTACATGCCGTGAATTGATTTAAAGGACGATTATTGTTCGGTCCCTATTGCAAAGCCACACCAAAAGTACCTCAAATTTGAATGGAACAACATGTTATTTAAGTTTACATGTTTTCCCAATGGGTTGGCTTTCTGTCCCAGAAAGTTTACCAAGCTAATGAAACCAGTATTTGCCACCCTGCGACAGCTTGGTCACTTGTCCTCAGGATATATAGACGACACTTGGTTAATGGGGCCCCTCTGGGATGATTGTGCAAAAAATGTTGTTGACACAGTCAAACTATTGGATACTTTGGGCTTTGTAGTAAACCCTGAAAAGTCGGTGTTCATCCCAACTCAAAAGCTGATATTTCTGGGATTCATTCTAGACTCAGTTTCCATGCTAGTTTACCTTACCCCTGAGAAGGCTCTTAAGCTAAAACAGGCAGCTACTGACCTGTTTAACTGCAAAAATCCTACGATTAGAGAAGTAGCCAAGGTCCTGGGGCTTATAGTGTCAAGTTTCCCTGGCGTTGCCTATGGACCCCTCCACTACCGCTATTTAGAACGAGACAAAACCACAGCCCTTAAAACTAGCAAATGGAACTTTGATGCCAAAATGTGTCTATCCGGCCAAGCAAGGGAAGAGCTTAAGTGGTGGATTGACTCAGTCGAGTCTTCATCCAACCCGATAACTCGAGGAGACGTAGATATTACCATTACTTCTGATGCCTCAAAACAGGGTTGGGGTGCAGCAACCAGTGATTCTTCAACTGGAGGACTCTGGACGGCCGAGGAGGCTAAAGAGCGCATCAATTTTCTTGAAATGTTGGCGGTTTTGTTTGCCTCAAAATCATTCCGTACCTTGACTCATGGCAAACATGTCAAGGTCATGGTTGATAATACAACCACGGAATCTACCATTAACCAGATGGGTACAAGCCACTCCCCTAAACTAAATAAGCTGATAAAAGATATATGGGATTGTTGTATTGAGCAACATATATGGCTTACTATGGCTCGTATACCTGGGTGTGAAAATCTTGAAGCAGACAAAGAGTCGTGTACATTTAGGAGGTGTACTGAAAGGTGCTTAAAGAAAACCTTTTTCACAAATGCTTGCGCCAAGCTCAGTGTTACCCCAAACATTGACCTATTTGCCTCCAGGATCAATTGCCAGATCACACCCTATGTCTCCTATCGAGCAGACCGAGCAGCTTTTGCTATCAATGCTTTTCACCTGTCATGGCAGCATCACTTATTTTATGCTTTTCCACCCTTTAGTCTGATAACAAGAGTTCTTCATAAGATTCAAGAAGAGAAAGCAATAGGGCTCCTGCTTGTGCCAAAGTGGCCAACCCAACCGTGGTGGCCCAAGTTAATGCAGATGTTAATCCAACTACCAATACAACTTCCAAGGGACAGAGACACTCTGTTTCTACCCAGCAACCCACAGGAACCCTATCCACTTCACAAGAAATTGTGTCTGATTCTATGTCACTTGTCCGTGGATACCTTAAGGGCAAAGGCCTTTCGACAACAGCTACCACAGTCATGGAACAATCCTGGAGGTCAGGCACTAGAAAGCAATATGCTACTTACCTTCAGAAATGGAGACGCTACTGTAGTTCAAGGGGCATTGATCCCATTTGTCCCTCTGTACAGGATGGAATCAATTTTCTTGCTGAACTATATGATTCTGGCATAGGATACAGTGCTATCAACACTGCAAGGATTGCTATCTCATCCATTGTTACCTTGTCTAACAATTCCTCCTTTGGCGCCCACCCCATGGTGTGTCGTTTCCTCAAAGGGGTGTTTGAATTGAAGCCTTCTTTACCAAAATACAAGAACATTTGGGATGTCAATACTGTCTTGTCATACTTGTCAAGCATTCACCCACCTCAGGACTTAACATTGAAGGATCTGACTTACAAAACTACAATGCTTTTAGCATTGTTGTCTGGGCAGAGATGTCAGACACTGCATTTGCTATCTGTCAGAGGTATGGTATTGAAGCATGATAGCTCTGTGTTCACCATTCACAAACTTTTGAAGACCTCTCGACCAGGAAAGCATGTGTCAGCATTAACATTCACAGCCTACTCACCAGACAGCCGTTTGTGCCTTATTGTTTGCCTATCTGAATATGTCAAAAGGACAGGTGAGTTTAGGAAAGGGAGTGACCAGCTGCTAGTGAGCTTCCAAAAGCCTTACCAACCAGTTTCAACTGACACGATTTCTCGATGGCTAAAATCGGTTCTTGCAAAGTCCGGAATAGATACCTCGGTCTTTACAGGACATAGCACCAGGGCAGCTTCTACATCTGCAGCTGCGTTGTGTAAGGTTCCTTTGTCTACTATCATAGACAATGCAGGCTGGTCAAATGCCACAACCTTTGGGAAATTCTACAACAAACCCATTGTCCCAGCAAGTAAAGCTTATGGACAACTCCTGTTGGAAAACCCCCGCACATAGGATTATTACAGATTTTTTTTTAATGTAAACCAGTACTTATTATCACATGTTGTTGAGTTTGTTTACTGCCTTCTATAGGCAGATTTCCTCGGATAGGCAGCAGTTCATTGTTTACTGCCTTTCTTTATGTGCATTCTATGTACCACGGACTGACAAGCCATATACTGTAGCGGTTTGCACCAATGTTTTGGCAATTAAAGCTGTTTCTGTTTATTTTGGTTTTCCGCTCATGATTGCACGCTTTAAAGTCTCACGTGACTCACTAGTGAGTAGGACTGGTGTCGAAATAGAATTTATAAGTTAAACGAGACTTACCTGTAAGTTGAAGTTTGACTGTAATTCTATGAGATATCAGTCACGAACTAGGGAGTCACGTGCCCTACCCATTCACTGGGTTAATGTAGCTTACTCTTCTGCTTATTTATTTTTTCCCACCCATTATTGTTTTGCAATCACTCGCTTTCTTTAAAGACTGATCGCTCGGGCTAGTCGCACATATCTCACGTGACTCCTTAGTTCGTGACTGATATCTCATAGAATTACAGTCAAACTTCAACTTTCAGGTAAGTCTCGTTTAACTTATAAATTTTATTTCTACTGTTGGGCCTTTTTCGTTTTACCTAAATTCAAGAGTCATTTGTTAAAGCGAAAAGAAAAGCTTTATAGTACTGTTTAAAGGGGCTATGTCGCGAGATATGTCACGCAGGCAAAAACGTCGATGGGCTGATATCAAACAAATTCACGCTATCGCCGTGGAATCGGGCGAAATCCTTCAATTCTGCCGTGCTGTGTACTCCGAAAGGTCTCAGATTTTCCCACATATAAATAGTATATTTGTCTTGATTTCATTTCGGTTATTTCCCCGATTACGAAATCATACGCCTCAGTACATGTCTGTATCTGAATGTCTGGAAGTTGCATTCAGCTTATAATAATCAGTTGATCATGGACTAAGGTTCTTCACCGGTACTGATTGCTGTGTAATCAACCCAAAAGTTGTCTTATTTTTCTCTCTTTTACGGGAGTAGTGTGCTTTCAATGCTAAAAAGGAATTTATAATAACAAGCGCAGGCGATCTCAAGGTCAAGCTAGGTCACGTGCGCAAAGAGTTCTAGCTGCCGTGATATGTTTTGAATGAAGTCAATAAATTTTCATTGCTCTCTCTCTCAAGCGAATAAAAAAAAAAAAAAAACACATAAAATATTAGGTTTGTCTGTGGTAATAACAAATTACAAAGCGAAATTTTCTAAGCCGACTATGTTTTAATACTGAAGCGTGCTATTTTTGTTAAGACAAACAAATTGTTTTCATAACGCTCAACTATCAGATAGTATTAACCCTTGGGAACTAGAGCTATTTTGAAAGATACAAAGATCGAAATTGGCCCAAAAAATCAATTTTAATTCTTGCAGGTACTCCGTATATTTTTGGGTGGGGGTGTGCCGCTGGGACTCTGCGGAAACCCTTATCCTATACCAAACCATACTACCTTATTACATGAAATTTTGGCGACACTTAAATTTAGCGAAATTAGCGATTTTTATAAAAATCGCTAAATTAAAATGCACCAAAATTAAGTGTCTCTAAATTTAAATCGTCGTTAAATTAAAGTGAGTACAATATAAAATTCCGCCATCTGGTCAGTTTCACACAATCATGCTGCAGTTTGACGGTCGATTATGACGTTTATCAAATGTCTCGTGAACAGTAAAAGGAGCAATGACTGTGCGAAAATGTAAATATGAGTGCATGAGGAGAGCGTTAAGATATGACATTACAGTTGCAGTTTCGTTTGTTTCGTTAAAGTGATTTAAATGAAGCTATTGACATCTATGATTTTATCACATAAATGCTCTGTTAGCGTGAATAAACTCGCCAAAGTTTCAGTTCCTGAAATCGCGAAAAGTAAGTGGCTTATGTTCTAAAATTTACGAAAAATCGCTAAATTAAAGTGTCGCTAAATATGGATTTTTCAAAATCGCTAAGTAACGTGTCGCCAAAATTTCATGTGATAAGGTAGACTAGACAACGAAGATCCCTACCCTATCCCAGACTTGCTATTTTGAGAACTGTATCACTATTACAGCCAAATATACGCTAATTAAAGCATTATCTTACAACGTCACATTTTCTTTCTCTTCCAAGTTTCAATTCCTATTCTTGACTTAATTCATCATACCACTGTTCAGTTTCCCAGCAAATGATACCTATTCTAGACTAAAACTCTCTGATTTCTATACCATATCCCAGACTAAAATGCTTGAAAACCATACCCTTCACATCGGCACATACCCGTATAGCTTATGTATGAGAGTACCCCCCTCCCCCCCCCCCCCCCCCCCCCACTCGGGGAATCTACCCACTGCAGTCGATTTGTACCGATTCAGTTCAGGTCACTGAAACAGTTGGGCCGCACTGTAAGCTTATTGAAACTTGCCCAAACAGAGACGGCTAGTTTGTTGCACTGAACCTTCTTCGTTTTTTGCGTATTGGAGCGCACGCGGACGACCAAACCACGAGATAAATGATCTTCTCAAAAGATCCGTCAAGTGTTAATCCCGGCGAGTGCGTTTGGAAAAAGGAAGAAAATTGGCGAGTTAAGCGAGCCAAGCGTGGAGATCAAGGGCTATAAACATTCAGTTCACAAGTGAAGATAAGTGAAGAATTGTATAATAATAATCGCACTACTCTCCAGAGCATGAAGTTTCTAAATTACATTTCAGTATGTTTTACATATGTAAATTAAATATTGGCAGTCCAATAATTATTAAATCAGGGCCATTAGGAAAGTAAAATTATCCATGTCCATTTTCTACAAACTGTTAGTTGCTTTTCTGTGGCCATGAAACTCAAAAATGGAAAAAATCCAACATTTGGGCTTGACTCGAGGTTGACTCGTGACTCGAGGTTGGCTCGGGCTCGCGATCGGCTCGTGTAACGCTACAACTCATTTTCCAGATGCCCAAGCGAGAGGAACCCGAGGAGAGATTTTACGAATTTGAAAACTCCCAAGCGACAATTAAAAAAGCTTCTTGGCGAGAATTAAAAAGGAAACAGTAAGAAATTTAAAAACTCGATAGGACCGATAGCATGAATTTTAGCGAGAATTCAGAAAAACTCGCTAGCGGGAATAATAAACTCGCTGGCGAAACGTGAAAACTCGCTTCCAAAAGTCTGAAGCACTCGGTTGTGAAAATTAAATACGAATAATTTATATACTTCAAAGAATTTCAATCACTTGAAAAAACACTGTTTCAGAAAAACCGGAAGGAAAAAAATGGCTGTTCGCTGTTTCGGTGTTTCATTTCGGTGTTTCGCTGTTTCGGTGTTTCGTGGTTTAGTACTGTCCTTTCTAAATTCCTTAGAAATAATTTTAAAACCTGGTTCAAACCTATTTTGAAAAGGTACTTAGTAAAACTTATTGCTTTCTGTTACTTAATTCCCGCAACAGGTCCTTTTTGGGCATCTTTGCACTGTTCAAATATTTCTGTAAAGAGAAACAGAGGAAGGTCCTTAGAAACATAATCTTTAGAAAAGGCAAAATCTACAAAATGGTAGAGGTACAATGTACTAAAGTTCATGAAGCACCACCCATCGCCAACAATGCCATTGTCTTCCGCGACATGTACTTACAGTGCCCAGTTTCTTGATGCGCGGCATAATAATTTGCATATACAGAACTAGTCGGCTGTAATCGGTCAACTGATTAAGCTTTGGGAATACTCTAGTCTCTTCGCAGATTCAACTGCTGTCAATCAAACGATTGCCAAATAGCGAGTGCGATGCGCGGGTCACTCGCTCGTTCTTCATCGTTTCGCATTTTTACTCCACCTTTCAACTATTCCCTATTCAAATCTATTCAAAGCGATTTATCGAAGAGTTTATGAGAAAATTAAGACATAGACTGTCCAGTGTATCAAAAAAATCTGAAATAGTTTCATGCAGACTAAATGGTCTTGAAAGCAGCGCGAGGCGCGAGTTGAGATGAGCGCGAAGGGTCAGTTACGCGCCAGAGGAACGCGCCAGAGGAACGCGCGAAATCACATAAAATTTTCCCCCACAAAAACAAAAACGGTGAGTGAAGGCAGCGAGCTTCATTGGCGAATTGAAGGAGCGCGAAGAGCAAGTCACAGCGACTAGAGGAGCGCAAAACGTTATGACTTGCGCTTAAGCAAAAAGGAAATTCGCAAAAATAACCGGCCTGTCTATTGAGTTTTTGTCTCTGTGAAACGAGCAATTGACTCTTAATTTAAGGAAGGCCACTTTTTGTCTTTGTCTTCGTGTGCCAGTATTTTAATCTGCTGTTTTGTGAAAGCAGTTTCATGAAGAAAGACATTTGACGAGCTGAGAAGAGAAGCGCGGTGTGTCAATGACTCGCGCTGACCCGGACAGCTAATTGGGTTATCGTGACAGACTTTGGCATTTCGCTTCAGTATTGCTCGTATCATGTTATTTTAATTGGGCTTCAGTATTGCTCGTTTCATGTTATTTTAATTTGGCTTCGAGTGACTTCGTTTCCCTAGATTTGTATTTAAAGTTGTAGCAAAGAGTACTACCTAATAAAGAAAATATAATATAACTTGCTTCTAGCGTTGTTGTTGTTGTTATTTAAAATGGGTAACCTAGTGGCAATATTTCTTTTCACCCTTGGGCTTTCTTCAGGATTTCTGCCTCTCCTTTAATTAATACTTGTCTCTGTTGCAAGCAACGTACTTCTTTAATATTCGTGGCCGCTTATAGCTTCGTCTTCCAAGACACATACTGATTATTTTCGGAAACGAAATCGCTCATATTTAGCGACAACCAGATCCGTTATACTTTGGAATTTAGCAGCCTTATCTTTACTTGCTAAACCAAACAAAACTGAGTGACATTGGTCGTTGAATGCGTTGAAATTAAAACGTTGGTTTAGTGGATGCAGTCGTCATAGGACTTCAACATTTGAAATTCAACCGGAAGTAAAACCTTATACGTAGAAGCGTATTTTTTTTTACCTTGATGCGCATTCTTTTTTAAACGGCCAATCAAAAAATTCAAATTTTTGTCCGTTACCAGAGCTACACGACACGCAATTTTAAAAAAAACCGTGGAGCTCTGGGGACGAGAATGAGGGGATATGGTTTTTCAAATGATATGCTGGCATTTATATCATGTTACCTTTGAAATAGGAGAAAACTAGACGCGGTTTATGCGCCAAAGGTCAACTTTCATATGTCGTCAGTGGATCTGTTCCTCAAGTAAAAATATATCCTTGGGTTTTTCTAATGAACAGAATAACGGTAGACCATAAATATCACACATATATCATAACGCGGATTACGGTATTTTAAAATATATCGAGTCGTGTTTTTAGCATACCGTACATTGCGTTACACGATAAAAAAAATTGGCCATCTTAGGCCCTGTTCGCACTACAACGAAAAATGTAGTTTGGCGTTTGCAAAAAAATGGAAAATTTTGTAATCACCAAATTGTCGTTTTCGTTATCCTGTTCGCACTTAAATTTGTGAATTTTTTTGTGTACCCAAACATGTCAATCATACCAAGATCATACAACAAAAATATCGTGACATGTGTTTGCCTTCACACGTAATTCTGTGAGCAAAGAAAAATGCTCTCGAGAAATGCTTTTATCGCACTTTTTTGCTTTCTGCTTGTAATGCAAAACCTCTTTTTGTTACATCAACAATTTATTCTAGTTTTAGTGGCCAGGATTCGCCTGTTTCGAATTTTAGAACTTTTAATTGAGCTAAGGAGACGCCGCCACCGCCGAATAATCAAAAATTATTTACACGTTACTAAAATACTAGAAGCCTACACAAAGTACAATGATAATACTACATACAGTCATTTTACTGAATTAGAATACAGACTAATTTAAGACAAAGGCAATTGTAACGCAAATATTTTATCGCGTAAGTTACGTAACGAGGGTTATCTTATAACAATGATGTTTAATAACATATGGTAGAAAAACTTGCTAATTGCGACGAAAACAGCGAACAAACGAAATATATACATGGGAAAAGAAAAAAAAAACCTTAAAGTTGATTGTATACGTGACAGCAACACGTTTTGGTGGCGATACATTGATGACATTTTCATGGTATGGACTGAAGGAGAAGAAAACTTAAAAACGTTTCTAAATTTCCTAAACTCTCTCCACCCTTCCATCAAGTTCACTCACGAATTCCAATTTGCTTATACAGTTCCTTCCGTTTCTTGACGTTCAATTTCAGCTTAAAGACAACCAAATCCAAACGGACCTTTACACCAAGCATTCCTTTCAGCCTTGCCGTAAGATTAAGACGTATATGTTCTACTGATTTTCGTTTTGAAAAACGCTCTGCGGAACTGATTAATTACTTAGTGAAACGAGGATACAGCCGGTCTTTCCTAAAGAGTGAAATTCGACGCGTCCATTCCATCCCTCGCTGTGATCTTCTTACTGAGATAGAACAACAAAAGAAAGCCTCCGACCGTACTCCTTTCGTAATCACCTTCAATCCAGCTATTTGTAATCCTTCCTCTGTTGTACGAAAACACCTTAATATTCTTCAATCCTCCACCCGCTGCTTATAGCAGAAGTGCAAGCCTTCGTGACCTCCTGGTTCATACTAAACTAAGGAAACCAACCAGCGAGAGAGATCAGATAGTGCCTCCAGCAGGAGCTTACCGATGCAACCAGTACCCACGCTGTCTAACCCGTCAGTTTATTCAACAAGGCCAAAAGAAATACACTTTTTAACCCGTTAATATACGCGCATGCGTAACGAACGGGTTATCGGTAACGGCGACAGATATGCAAATGAGTCACTCCCTCGCTCACTCCTTCCATCAGATGTAAACTTAGTGACGTAATGCTTTCTTACGAATGCGTTTTGTAACAAGAACAGCGTGAATCCAGCGATAACAATAACTAAATTGGTGTAAACGAATATAAACAACATTAAGCTTAAAGATGTTTCGCATTTGGAGTCTTTAATGCAACGTTAAAATCGATCTAAATTAAAAGGAATTTTCAACTGAGACACGCGTTTGATGGTTATTTAACTTCAAGTAATAAAATTTATCCCACTTTGAGCCGGTGGTCACGGTGGTCGAGTGGTGTAAAGCGCGGACTTACTGCCGAAAGGCCCAGGTTCGAATCTCGCTCGCCCCGTTCTTTCTTTTTTTTTTTTTCTTCCTTTCTGTTTTCTTTCTTCTTCGGACTGAACATTATGAAAGTTACGATGGCCCAGAAGGCTCACAGTCCAGTCTTTGTTTTCACAGTCCAGTCTTAGTTTTTCACAGTCCAGTCTTGGTTTTTCACAGTCCAGTCTTCGTTTTCACAGTCCAGTCTTGGTTTTTCACAGTCCAGTCTTCGTTTTTCACAGTCCAGTCTTCATTTTTCACACAGTCCAGTCTTCGTTTTCACAGTCCAATCTTCGTTTTTTCACAGTCCAGTCTTCACTTCTCACAGTCTAGTCTTCATTATTTTGGACAGTCCAGCGACAGTCCAATCTTATTGCTATCTAGTACCCAGACCTCTTTTGGTGCTGAGGCTGGGCTTTCGTTGGCAGCCATCTTGAGTTTTATCCGATTTTTTTTGGATCTTTTCATTGAACTGGCAGACCATGTCCTTGCCAAATTATTCTCCTTGTATGACACTGGAGGAAAACTCAACGGAGGAAGAACTTATTTCCAATTACTTTAAACAGGGCTACAGCAATCAGGAAATAATCGAGTTTCTTAAACTACATGGTATATCTTTGAGTTTATCAACATTGAAAAGACGAATGCAAGTACTGAAATTGGCGCGAAGGGAGGCAAAAATGGAGTACGTTGTGTCCGACGATGATCTAAAAAGGGCATTGGAGCAAGAAATTGCAGGTAGTGGCTGCTTTATTGGTTACAGAAAGATGTGGGCTCGATTGAGAAAAAGAGGTATTTTGGTCAAGAGAGACAGAGTCATGATATTCCTGAAGGAACTTGATCCTGAAGGTGTAGAAAGCCGAAAAAGGAAAAGGCTTCGTCGAAGAGTGTATCACGCAAAAGGGCCAAATTTCATCTGGCATATTGATGGCCATGATAAACTAAAACCGTATGGATTTAGTATCCATGCTTGTATTGATGGATTTTCAAGGAGACTGATATGGCTCGAAATTGGTCCTACAAATAAGAACCCGGATGTAATTGCCAAATACTACCTGGACTCTATAAAACAGGTTGGTGGCGTACCGAGGAAGGTCAGATCAGATGATGGCACTGAAAACTGTTTAATTGAAGCTATCCATACGTGTCTTAGGTCTGATCATAGTGATGATGATGCAGGATTAGGATGCTTTGCTATTGGTAGGTCCACATCAAATCAGAGAATTGAAGCCTTTTGGTCCCATTTGGTGAAAGATGGCCCTGGTTGGTGGATGATTTTGTTTAAAGATCTGGTTGACTTAGGATTATTGAACACTTCGGATCAAGTGCATATAGAATGCATTCGATTTTGTTTTATGGAGATCCTGAGGAAAGAGTTGCATGAAGTGTCTCAATTGTGGAATGAACATATCATTTCATCAAGCAAATTTGGAAATAGTTCTGGCCCAAGAGGAAAACCAGATTGTATGTATTTCCTTCCCCACCTTTACAGCACAGATGACTACAAAGTACCCATTGATCCTTGTGAAGCAGATGAATTCGTTGATGATTCAGCAATGTCTGTTCAAGATTTCAGTGATGAGTTTGCTGAATTTGCTTCAATTGTTATGGATGAACTTCAACTACAGAAGCCAAACAATGCAAGAGAAGGACTCAATCTTTATATTCATCTCATAAAAGAGGCAGAAAAGTTATAGAGTTTGTATTAAGAACTTGGATGCATGACAAAACACAAAGTCATTATGTAAATATCAGTGTTAAACTTTAATATTCAAACTTAACTGAAATGTATAACATTTTTAACAACGTGATGGGATTAGTTATATCTCTTTGATAACAATATAAAATTACGTTTCTTAGTATACTATAATGCTCCTGTTAAACATTCTATACTCGGGTTTTGACATCCTTCCTAAGCATGCCAGCTATTTTCCATGATTATCACACAATGTAACATAATAATTTTTATAATTTTTTACTTATAACAGTTTCCTTTTTGCTAACTGGAATCACTAACTTTGAATATCAAGTCCCTGTATAAGGCAAAATGAAAATGTAGCAAAAATCCGCATATCAGAACCTGCAAAATTATGAAGCCGAGGCTAAACTGGTTTCTGATTTAATTGACAAGAAATGTATCCACATAGGCAAAAGTAAACAAAGATATCCTTTAAAACTTAACATCCTATGTTTTCCTTGCATTTGAAAATATAAAAACCTGTCAAGGCTGACCTGGAAAAAGAAGGTTCTTCATACACAGATTTCAGCCACAAATGTATTATGCATGCAGTAAATTTTGAAAAAAAGTGTGAAATAACTGAACTATCATTTAAATGTGTGGTTAACAAATCACAATAGCAAAGTATTGATTTCTGTTATCTGCAACAACTACCTGACAAGTGATTTTAAAACCTTTTTTAGTTAAGTTGAATGTTTTGCCATAAGCAATATTATTGTACCCTGTGTTGTTTAATAGTGGTACAGTGCTTGTATGACTGATACTGATTCTAATAATAATTCCGAAAGCACTGCCAGGCCACTACCTATCGTTTCTCTATTTGGACAGCATACAACAACAAAACAATGGTGACTGAATATGCAAGCATTTTGTGTGGGACAGTCATTTGACTCTTTGTTGATATTACAATGTTAGAAGCATGCTGTTTTTAGTCACATATAAACTTTCTTGATTAATAGTTAAATAGCCCACTTTAAATATATGCTTTACTGGATGCATGCACACAAAAGCAATACCTGAATTGCAATACAATTGAAATTTTCAAGTGTATAATATATCACATTTAAATGCAGATTTAGATGCTTTTGCCATGTTAATGGAACACTGCTTATTCCTTTATTAGCCTTAGGTAAATGAAACAAGTTGGGCCATATATACAAAGTGAGCTATTAACTAGCCTGCGAATACAGCCACCTCTCATTACTACCGAGAGGTGGCTGTATTTGCAGGTCAGCTATAAACCTGTTGGTGAGCATTCTTGGCATTATGATAAATGCCAGTATAGACAGGCATATTTGTCTTAGTTTCTTATTTATAAAAAGGAAATGTTCAATTTTGATCCAGTAAATAAGAAAAATCAATGTTTATCAAAAACATGTAATGACAATAAATGTTTTTGACTTATCACATACACCTAATTGCAATAACGTTGAAATAGAAAAATGAAAAATGTTAAAACGAAAACTGAAAAAAGGCCAATAGAAACTAATTAGACATACAAATAACAATAGCCACTGCACGCTTGATCATGCCACGTGTTGCTGTGAATGATGATTAAGCTAATTAATTCCTATTTGGCTTTTTACATTTTTCTGTGACATTACTGCAGTTAGGTGTATCTCCAGGTATTTTTTAACTATTTTGCACCACAGCAAAAATCAATAAGAAAAATCCACATATCTGATTCTAAGTGAGCAGAAATCTGGGGGTCTTACACAATATCAAGTTCCCACTTACCATGATTAAGGATATTGGTAAATTCCTCTCTGAGTTCTACAAAGTTATTATATGTTGAAGGAATTTCTAAGAGGGGGCCACAGGTATGTGCTATGGGTCTGGAGCTGAAACCTTCAGACTTGATGAATGTTACCTGCAACTTTTCTCTTCCCATTATGTCCATTGCTGTGGTGAACTGAAGGAATTGTACCAGCTTGGCCATGTCTAGTCCCCGAATGAACCTCTGTAAGAACTTGACTGCATCTCTTTCACCATCAGTTGTAGGGTTACAAACAAGGCTGTCTAACACCTTCTTGGTTGTTGGCATAAGCGACTCGTAAAGCAACTCAACTGCTGAAATTGACTGGAATTGTTCGCATGGCTTCAGCCATTTCTGCAGAATTGGCTGCCAAGCACCAACCATAAGGTGTGGTTTTTGAACCAACTCTTGCTTGGCAATTTCTAATAGCACTTTGACAACATTTTCCTTTTTTACTAAGGACCTACAGTTGAACCTTTCCAGGAAATCTTGAAATTCTCCTTCATCAGCTGGAAGATCATTGCTGCTGAGAATACCAGCAACCAAATCTTCTTCTAATTGTGATAAATACCGCTTAAAAGAACTAAAAAATACTGCATCTGTAACCTCATTGCCAAAAAGGCAAAAGCAAATAAATGCCTTTGAAATAAATAGAGGGAAATAGCAAACAGAAATATACCCCTTCACTAGAATGCAGGCTATTGCCTCCCACTCCTCAATGAAATGATCGTGTCTTACAAATGGCACTCTTTCACGTTCACCTATTGTCATAGATATGGCAAATTCAGTCCAAAATAGTGTATACACTTCACGAGCAACACCAATTCCTGCCCCTTTCTCAACATTCCCAAATTCATTAATGATTTCAAACACTAAATCAGAGTGTAAAATGCTTGGGTCTTTAAAGTGTTTAATCAAATCAGTTTTAATATGTGTCCGATTGACCTTCAGGAGCTTTTGCGTGGGCACAGGAGGGCTTTCTGGTGGTTCCTCTAGCACGTCAGGGTTGTCTGAGTTGTCGGCATTACTTGGGTTGCCATTTCCCAATAGATAGGAAAGTCGATGATCCCTCAGCTGTTCAATGTCAAACAGATTCTGCTCTTCTGAAGCTTCTACTACATTCTCTGACTGCTCATGAGAAGGAGCAGAATCTGCAGCCAATGATGCATAATACTCATTGTTTTGTTCACAACGAATGCATGACTGCCCCGATGCAAATGTGCAATGACATATGTCACACACAAGTCTTGCAGGGTGTAAACTGTTTTGTTCGCTTTCATTTTGAGCACTTTGCTCAGCACTAACAAATGGTCTGGTGTCTGATGACTGGCTGTCACTATGAACACCATCACTCTCGAATTCCTGGAAAGTGTGCTCTTTAACCTGCGTACGGATGTAGAAGTGGGTTGACGATGGGTAGAGTCCATTTGAGTTAAGGTATTCTTCAACTGTCCCTCCTCCAGGGAATTCAAAGAGGGCTGTTTCGGTGGCATCGCAAACAACAACATGCATTTCTTCTAGTTTGCCTGCAAAGTTGTTCTTACCGTCCGGAAAAAACAGTGCAGCACCCTTTTCTTTGAGAGCTTCAAGGCTCAAGGGCTCTAAGTCAGTATATTGAACAAAGCGTTTTCCTCCTCCGTTCTTTTGCTTTACAGGAAGAAAGGTCTTTTTACATACGTTGTAATGGAGCCATCTCACCTGCAGACGGTGTTCTTTGCATACACGCTTGTTGGGCTTCCCCTTACTTCCATTCCTAATTCGCCCCAGCAAGTTGGACAGCCGAGTAGCCGTACGTGGAGGGCGCGAAGTGGCTTGATTTAGCTGACTATTACTGTTATTTGACTGAAGCTGACTTGTACTAGTTTCTGACACGGAGCGTTGTGCCTGCATATTTGAATGCCTATTAATTTCCTCTTGAACTACTTGTTTTATGATTGCATCCATTGCATCTCACCACACGAGGTAATTCAAAATGGCTGCCGGTGTCTCTGAACAGCTTGAAGTAGCCCGGATGACAGGCTTGGCTGCAAGTCCTGTGGCCAGGTTGCATTGCTGAACACGAAGATTAGTGGAGACTGGACTGTGTGAAAAAATGAAGACTAGACTGTGTGAAAAAATGAAGACTGGACTTTGAAAAACAGACTGGACTGTCCAAAAACTGAAGACTGGACCGTGTGAGAAATGAAGATTGGACTGTGAAAACGAAGACTGGACTGTGTGAAAAATGAAGACTGGACTGTGAAAACGAAGACTGGACTGTGAAAACGAAGACTGGACTGTGAAAAACAAAGACTGGACTGTGAAAACGAAGACTGGACTGTGAGCCTTCTGGGCCATCGTAGAAAGTGATGTACCGTATTTTTATTTTTTGCGTTTGTCAAAAATCCTTACGTTTAATTTAAAAAAAATATATTGAACCGTGACAGAGTGAAAACATAAGTTACCGCAATATTGCGTTACGCGTTAGCATTTCAAATTCACGGGTTGGCTCTAAGGAGCCTTTGATTTACTACTAATGAGGAACGTATTTATAATCACATAACATGTAATTCTAAAAACCTGATCTATATGATCCAATGCAAAAATTGTTTTAAACGTAATATACCGTGTCAATACATCGGAGAAACAAGACGCAAACTAAATGAACGCTTTGGTGAACATCGCCGCTCTGTTTCTCTACATCACCTCAGCTGTCCTACTCCTATATCAGAACACTTTAATCTACCCGGACACTCTGCTAAGGATATGCAACTTATACCACTGGAATTAATACGCAATAACAGAGACTCTGTACGAAAAGCGCGTGAAACATTTCTCATAGACAAAGCAAAGACGTTAGAACCACTTGGAATCAACAGACGCGACAAACTTCATTAACTTTCTCATCACTAGTCAGTTTAGTTTATCACCCGTCAAACCCTTTACCAATCATATTAATTGCTGCGGAACGAGCGCAGCGAGTGAGCAGCAACATAATCAGGATTTAAGAGAAATATATGAGGAAAAAATATAAGCTAAGAAAAATCTCGAATTGATCGCTTTTTACCAGAATTCACTGCGTCACGAACATATTTTGGGCCAGAATGCACTGCGAGATTAGTAATATTTTGGTCCAATGTCGAAGGCTACCGTGCGTTGAGCGAGGACTGTGAGGCATGGCGATAGGACCGTTGGATAGCAAAGATTTTCGAAGATTGTACGGGATTAAAGACATTTATTTTGAAATCACTCCGACAGCGGTCGATGAGACTAACTGAGCTGAGCGCGTGGGGACGCGAAACCTGAGCTGAGCGCGTGAAGATCGACGCGAACACGATACGGCTAGCTAGTAACGCAACATACTTAACTCAATAGTTAACCTAAATTTTCACACCTACCTCGTGGTGAACGCGTCCTTAGCTCAACAATATTCTACAGACATTGCAAGAACTTGATGCGTGAATTAACAGAATTAGTCTTAATATCAGCTGGAGTTATCGTCGATTCATCCCGTTTACATTTGCTTTGCTTCCCTTCAAAGAAAACGAAAGACAACATTCTGTAATACCAGTGAGACGATAAAACAGCATTATTACAACAAATTTACCGCAGCAATTACTATCTTTTGGATACGCTAGTTGTTATTGTTATTGTTTAGTTTTTTTTTCAAAATCATTTATATAACGGTTTTACGATTGTAATCATTTATAGCGTTAGCCCCTGAAGAAGCTTTGTTTTGCAAAGCGAAATATTGGGCACTATTATATTCCACTTTCATTTTATTTTATTTGCTTCTGCTACTGTTTTTTTTTTTCTGTCGTAAGGATCAGTTTGCCGTTTCTTTTGTTCCTCTCTTGACACTGGTCAGTGGAATTACCAAGAAAAGTTTACAGCTGATGGTGTGAGTGTTCAATAGCCCTTTTCACGTTTAACCTTTCTCATTTGCATTACAATAAAATCAACGTGGTAGCGAGGCAATTTCGGGCAATTTTGTAGTTTCTGCCCGAAATTGCCTCGCAATCATGTTGGATTTTCTTGTAATGCAAACGAGAAATGTAAACCGCGAAAAGGGCCATTGCATGTCTGTCCCCGTTACCGTTCATTACGCATGCGCGTATTCACGGTTAATGAGTTGCAGTCATTCTCGTCCCCAGAGCCATCGTTTCGTTTGGTCAGCGGAGAAAAACAAAGGTACTATTGCGCCTGCTCAGAAACCGGAAATAAAAAAAGCCTGTCGTGGGTGCATTCTCGTCCCCAGAGCCCTCGTTTCGTTTGGTTGAGCTCTGGAGACGAGAATGTCGTGTGTATGGAATGGCGTTCGAAAGGACTGTACAAGACTTAACAATTAGACGAAAACATCGCGCTAAAAAAGAAACAAGAACTCTAAATCGAGCTTTAAAGGTACATAAGAAATTAAGAATTCGAAGTATAGCCAGTAGTGTAACTACTCCATTGTGTGTTTTTTTTTTATTTTTATCAAAAAAACAAAGGTTTTGTTTAGCATTGAGCATGCGATGATGGCCAACTGTAGGAAGCAAGATAGAAACTAACAGCAATCTGAATTATTTTTCTTAGCATAAGTGGACTAATTAAAGAATACAGATCACAAATCACACTTATGTCCAGGATTGCATGCGCAGATAATTAGATGCATGACAAATTTTGATATCCAACACGAAGTGTCCCATTAAGTCTAAGTGTGAGATCCAAGTGTAAGATTTTTTCGCATAATTCGTTTTTTTCCCCTTTTGTTGCGTACGTATTAGGCTTATAGTTCATTTCATCCCTTTGTTTAGTTTCTTTGCGCGCATTAAGTTTAGTTCTTTGTGTTATTTAGCGCCCCTCGTTAGCGTCTCTTTGCTTTGCATCTTTATTAGCGCCTGTTTGGTTTCTTTAGTTTTCTATTCCGCATATTTAACCGTATTTTTACATCGCCGTTAGCAGTGCAATTTTTGCAGTTCATTCTAGTCCACGCTTAGCGCAGTTCTCTTTGGTGTTACAAGTGCTTTCGTCGCGTTTTACGCAGTTCGCCACAACAGCAGTTTTCTCTGGCCGTAACAATTTAAGTTTGTTTCATAGTCCTCGCTTATCGCAGTTTTGTTGTTTCTTTATGTCGAATTTTCCTTAGACGCAACTTGTAATTTTTTGCTCTTTTACTGTTTTTAGTTTCAACCCACGGACCGACTAGTTCTTTGTATCACGTCTTCGTATCAGGTCTCTTCGTATCAAATAAAACTTTGTTCGAATAGTGGATTTGTTGGTGGTGTTGTCATTTCCGGCCACAAGAGCTATTCGCTTACTGCAGTTTCACTAAGTGTTAACTATCTTTTTTGAAATGTAAGGTAAACATTAGTGTTAGTGTTGTTTTTAGGTTAGGGTAAACGCACCTGTTTATCTTTACTTAAAGAGCAGCATTTCGGGACACTTCGTGACGTTTATTGTCTGAATTTTTTAAAACAAGTGATGTTGAAGTTGAGTTGAAAAGCAAGAGGACACTTTGTGACGCTTATTAAATTTGTCATGCATCTAATTATCTGCAATCCTGGACATAACTGACAAATCACGTTGTTGGACAACTGAGTAGAACAGTAACGTTAATTTTAACATTAGACATTCAATAGTGTAATACTGGAGGCTTTTACAAATAGCTGTGAAAACTGAGTGATAAACGGCGGAAAAAAATTATCACGTGGTACCTTCTAGAGTTTTGTACATGCGATCTATACTTTTCGTAATAAGTAATGAAAGGTAAACAGTAGGTGAGACCAGATCAAACATGAGTCGAAGAAAATACTGTATGAAGCTACCTAAAACACGTTTCCGTTTAAAAAATAAGACTCCAAGGTACATGTTACGTTTTTAGCGGAGCACTTGCCAGGCCGAAGGCCTGGCTGCGCAGCTCCATACTCATAGAACCTACGCCGTGATTTTTCATGGTCATGGCTAGCGGAATGTTTCGCGGGCGCGTGTCCGTCCGTCCGGCCGCCGGCCGCCCGCCGTGTTGGAACAACATCCGGGATCTTGAAAGCAAGGCTTTGTTTTTCGCGTGGCCACACAGCCGTGAGCTCGGTAAACACTTTAGTTTTTTTTTTGTGCCTAGCGGAGAATTAAACTCGTTATTTTCCTGCATTTTTTCGCGGTTTGCTACTCAAGACAGGGATACTAATTAAGGTATACTCAGAAGCCGCTTTAGTGGAAAAAGACGAGCTTTCAGGGATAAAATCTTGCTTCGAGGAACTTCATGTATTACATTTTTATCAACGCGGGAGATGATTTCAGAACCAGAAGCGGAGATTTGAATTTCCAAGCAAGCGAGGAACTTAAAGGTAAAACAGATTACAGTTTTCGATGAGAATTTATGTTGATATCAATCTGTGAGTGACTTGTTATTAGTGTTATTGTTAGTTTTGGCGAATTGATTTTAAAACGTGCCTATCTCTTGAATTTCATCGAAGAAAGCTTGAACTCGATGAGCTATAATTACATGGTACGCGTTTTGCTTTTAAACGTAAACTAATGGAGATTTGAATAAATTTTTTCGAAAGAAGATTGTGTTGTCCATTTTTATGTGTTTGTTCATTCGTTAGATAGATTGAAAAGCGATTTTATGTAAACAAAACAAGACTTGATTATAGTACAGTTCTATCTTCACTCGCATCGCCTTATGCAAATATGTTTGTGTATTTTTGCAATTTTTGATTTTCAAATCAGTTTCTCGGGCAATTTTTGACAAACATAAACTGTATTTTATTCGGAAACTAGTGGTACTATTTATTCTAGACAGAGAAAAGTTGTTTTTGTGAACTTTTGTACGGTCTATAAAAATGTACTGTGCAGACGGTCGCGTAATACTGTTTTTGAGAATTGCTAAAATTGAAAATAGCCCCTTCGTCAATCTTAATTCTTGTGCTTCCAACCTTTCACCTTAGTTAAGTTTCACCTTAGTTAAGCTTCTTCAAAGTGCGACGCTGTTAGGCTTGGGCTATCTATATATATTATTAAATATGTTGTTCTTAGCGGAGCACTTGCCAGGCCGAAAGCCTGGCTGCGCAGCACCATACATATAGAACCTGTGTCCGTCATTTTTCATGGTCATGGCTAGCGGAATGTTTCGCGGGCGCGCCTCCGTGACATGTGTCAGTCGCGCAAGTGTGGCGCGGCTACACAGTCGTCAGCTCAGTAAACATTAAAAAAGTTGGATCTTTCGCAGTGTTTAGTGGAGCAGTAAAGTCGTTACTTCCCTGCATTTTTTCGCGGTTTGCTACTCAAGACAGGGATACTAATTAAGGGATACTCAGAAGCCGCTTTAGTGGAAAAAGAAGAGCTTTCGGGGATAAAATCTTGCTTCGAGGAACCCTCATACGTTTTCATCAATGCAGGAGCAATGCGGGGGATGCCTTGTTTTTATTACGGATTTCAGAACCGAAGAAGCGGAGTTTTAATGAATTTCCAAGCCGTCCAGTGACTTAAAGGTAAAATAAATCACATTTTTCGATGGGAATTTATGTTGATATCAATTTTTGATTGACTTTTCCTTTGTGTTTTGGAGACATGTTTATGAAACGTGCTCAAATTAAGTCGTGCTGTTATCTTGAATTTCATCGAGGACAGCTTTGCTTTGATGCGCTGTAAATCGTACGTGTTTTTTTTATACATAAACTAATGAAGATTTGAATAAAATTTTTCGAAAGAAGATTGTGTTGTCCATTTTTATGTGTTTGTTCCTTCATTAGATAGATTAAAAAGCAATTTTATAAACAAAACAAGACTTTGATTTTATAGTACAGTTCTATCTTCACTCGCATCGCCTTATAATTATGCAAATATGTTTGTGTATTTTTGCAATTTTGATTTCCAAATCAGTTTCTCGGGCAATTTTTGGCAAACAAAAACTGTATTTTATTCGGAAAGTAGTCGTACCTGTAATTCTAGACGGAGAAAAGTTGTTTTTGTGAACTTTTCTACGGTCTAAATGTACTGTGCAGACGGTCGGGTAATAAGCTTACTTTTTTTGGGAATTGCTAAAATTGAAAAATAGCCCGGTCGTCAATCTTAATTCTTGTGCTTCCGACCTTTCACCTTAGTTAAGTTTCACTTTAGTTAAACTTGTTCATAGTGCTTCGCTGTTAGGCTCTGCCTATCTATATATATTAACACTTAAGCCATCACATCTTTAACAAATGCATTGCAGGTTATCTCAGTAAATGCCTTTTTCTTGTGTGGAACGCTAGAATTTGTTGGTTCATTTCTGTTTCCATGTTTTATGTCTCTATTATCAGGGGCACCCAACAAGCAATCTTTGGTAAAATGCATTATTTTACTCAAATAAATCAAAATTAATGATATAAATACATTTCCAGGTGTTTTTCTACGTTGCTGGAAAAAAATATATGTTCCTTTTTCCCAGCATAACACATAGGGAAATTCCCAGCCAGCTGGATAAAAAAAAAATTGTGTTTCCCAGCCAGCAATTGAAAAAGATGAAGAAATAAATAAACAATAATAAGTTGAAAAAGGGGCTTGGGAACTTATGAAACATTAATGGAAAACTATTTGAAGCTCTTTTACTTCCAGCGGGAAGTACGCTCCGTTGAATCCCGAGGCAATGACCACATAAAAACGATTCAGTCTCTTTTCGATCTGCTCAAGTTAGCCAGCACAGTTTGTTCTTGCGACTCCTTCCTCAAGTCAGCCAGCGCAAAAATGGTATTTTTTTTTTTAAATATATATATATATATATACAGAATATTTTGCCAGCCAGCAAGAATTCCGCTAGGGAACAGATAAAGTGAGGAACAGATTCATTGGGTGCCCCTGTGTTATCTGCATATGCAACCAGATCTTTTAATATAGAAATTTTTTACACCACTAGGAGTTTATTGACACACTCGCTAACATGCATGAGTGTCATTTTCTTAGAGCGTTTGCTAACCATTACAATCACACTGGCATTGGCATTTAAAATCATTGGTTTTCGTTTTTTGAAATACAGCCTAAGAAAACACACATTTAAATCATCTCTTGCTTGATCCCTCGTTTCGCTTTGATTGACAGTACTGTGGTAGTGCTTGTGGATTTTCTTCTCTTATTAATATCAAAACCCCTTTTGCGGCGGTTGGTGCCAGATAATTCGAGTAATATAAGCATCCCTTACCGTGACATTTTATTGAGCGACCATTCCTTACAAAAGGGTGTCAAAATGTAGTTAAATAGTCATTTTGAATAGACTGTGCTTAAATAGTCGATTTGATTGAGTGCGTGGAAGCTTTTTTGTATCAATTAACAAATTGCCAAATGTATCTTTTTAACGCGTAACGCAATGTACGGTATGTTTAAATTATAAACACGGCTCGATATCTTTTTAACCCTCGGACGTACACGCAAACTTACCCTCACCGTGGTACAAGTTGCAATATTTCGGAAATATAGCCTGTGATGTGCTCTACATGTTAAGGTAAATATTATGGGTTGTAGCACTGCTGGGGACCGTGACGTCATCCAAAATAGCCACCAAGATGGCCGCCATCTTGGATTTTACTAAACATTCAAATTTATCAGAAAAATGCGGAAATTGCAAATATTTTTTGCTAGAGTTGAAAAAGGATGAAAACACGCATTTTTATTGAAAAATGGCTTGACCTCATGCTACTTATGACGTCATATCTCGTTAGCATAGCAACCAGTTGTCGCAAAACTTTACGAAAATATGTCTCAAGGATAAAAAAACAGCTATTGAAGATGGCATGTGCTAATCTTAAACGGTCTTGAAAAAATCGGAGAAAAACCTTATATCCCTGCTCTCTAACAATGCTATATATCTGGATATAATGATATATATCATATTCATGAGCATATTTTAGTCACAGGGGAGTTCGGGGCTGAATGGGCAAACAATGCAATTATCGCTGAATTTTTAATAAGAATGATTTTAAAATGACCGTGATATTTATATTAAGACCACACGTAATCTTTATATAAGGATTACTGATATGGGTAGTAATTGTTCAGGATTCTTAGTCCAACAAATGGTGACTTTAATATAATATATTTGTGCAGTACTGTTTTACGAAATCTGGTCTTTCGCCATTCTATTTGGAATCTTCTCAACAAAATAAACAACCAACAGTTTAACAAGTGAGCCGTTATTTGAATGACACCAGCGCCCTCGTGTAAATTGCCAGGTAAGCGACTGGTTCGCAGATGCAAGCTGCGTATTTCTACTTGTTCTCTACCTCTGAAAAAAAAAAAAATTGTCAACCGTTTTATCTACCGTACCTGACAACTTTAGTATAGCATTTTTCAGTAGATGTTTTCCTTCAGAACTATAAAATCCCTAAACTTTCGACAGGAACCGGGAAGCAATGGTCACTTCGTCGAAGACGTGGCACATGTGTTGTACGTTGTATGCTAATCAGTCTAGTCTACTTGTTTTTCTCGTATGCTAATTTCCTCTTTGCACAAAAGCGCAATTGTTTTAATTCCGAAGGGGCACGTTTTTGAAAGAATGATTTTGAAGCCGTTCAAAAAACTCGCAGCACGTGTATTATCAGGTGTAAAAACTCTCGGCTTCGCCTCAAGTTTTTAAATCTGATAATACACTACTGCTCGTTTTTTAAACTATACATAAAAGTCCTCTGTTACATGTACATTAACGTTTATTATAGGTGTGTTTTGCCAACTGATTGGTGTGATATGTACACGTAGCATTGTAACCATCAGAGCAAATCCATGATGCCCTTGAGGCTGTGGATCCTCTTTCTCTGCTGTTATACACTTGGAACATCTGAAGGCGTCGAGGGAAACCCTTACCGTGAAGTGAATGGGACTGTCATTGGTAACCAGACCTTCACCCGTACAGATGGCCCATATCTGGTCACAACTGACTTAGTTGTTGCCCACAATGCAACTCTTACTATGGAAGCCGGTTCTGAAGTACTGCTCGTTCCAAATGTTGGAATTCGAGTTTATGGATCTTTACTTGCCAAAGGAACACATTCACAAAGAATAAGTTTTCGATCGATTCCGTGCAACCAAACAAATTTCTGCACTAGTAAAACAGTTTACAATCCCGGTATAAGACTAGTCGATGGTACGTCATACAGTAACGGTCGTTTGGAAATACTGTGGAACGGACAGTGGGGAACAATTTGTGACGGGTATTATTGGGACTACAGAGACACCGATGTGGCCTGTAGACAACTTGGCTTTCTAGGTGCAATAAAACATTACAAATATCCCGGTTCAAGTGGTCCAATCTGGATTGCGCAAGTAAGCTGTAAAGGAAATGAAGAGAGCCTTTGGCAATGTGGATACCGTGGAATCGGGCAAACTGGATGTTGTAAGTAACGTTTATTAACAACTGCTATGAAACAAATATACAAAAATTACAATAAGTTCATAAGAAAAAATACAAAATAAATGAAAATGTCATGATAAATTGGTATGCATATTCTGATACAGAATAGCTAATACTGTATCACTGATATAAAATATTAATATGAATGCTAATATTTACAATGGCTCGCCCGTGGCTCGCCATTAGAGAATTTAAGATAAGATAAGACTACGGTTAAAGAGCTACGGTTGGACGTGTCGTTGAGAGCATGCTTGGTAACTGGGTCGACTACGAACACGTTTGGCGGGAACGGTGGCGCTTGGTGCCGCTAACAGCAAATTTGATAAACAAACAAACTACTTTTAAGAAAACGGTTTCGAAAGGAAAGGTTAGCAATGTCGTTCCAGGATGTTCGAGATGCGTTAATATGCTCCTATGCTGCTGGCCATATCAGTGATAAAGTGTTTCTTATCTGGGGGAGGGGGGGGGGGGGGGGGGGGGGCCAAAACGAGAAAAGTCCCAACGTGCTCTTGTTTGAATACTTTATTATCGGTACGTTCAAGAAAACGGTTGCTAGAAGATGAAAATGTAAACAAATGCGCGTTACAGTTGAACATAAAAGAGCTGAAATTGAAACGAAATGAACAAGAAAACGAATTAGGGATAGACGATGCAAAAACGACACTTTCAAACATTGTTTCCTGCCAGGAACACGAAAGTAAACGACAATGAAGCGATAATATAAACGACGGATTGCAGTTTGACAAGTACTGGAAAAATAGGTCCGCAATGCGAACGTGTGGGAGCTTTATTAGAATCATTGATCCAAATAACATTGTTCAAATAACTGGAATTGCTTTTTGCAAATTCATTTACTACATTCAATTATACACTTAGTAAAAGTAATTGGACTGAGTGGAGTAGACTTTAGGGAATAATCGGGCGAGTAATTTCAAATCAGCCGTCCACTTAGTGCGAGGACGATTTGAAATTACAAGAACGATTACCCTGATTTGTACGACATGAAGTTCAATTACTAATTAATCGCATGAATGACAAAATTCGAGATTAAAAAGTCTATGTGCAGTTTCTTGTACTATTCAATTACAAAAAGTTGTAATCGGATCGCTGTAATTGGACAGCCATGTGCTGAAATTGCCCGAACTTTAAATGAAGACTGGGAACGATGTTTTCAATTTTAATTCAATTAACAATTGGAGGCCATCACAAGAAAGATAGCATAAAAAATTAGTCCGTTTACCAAGTTTGGGGTTGTTAATTGTGGTTTAGCTGAGAAAAAAACCTCTTGAAGTGAATTTTGAAGAGACATAAATGGGCCATTGTTAGATGCCATAAACACACTTCCTGTTAATGAATCACTGTATTGTAATGTATGCACTTCGTCAAAAATTGAAACAATAACTGGCATATCAGTTAAGAGCAAATAATCATTTATTCACACAGAATATCTTATAGAAGTGTACAGGTCATTTCCAATAACTAAAATATTATTCAAAGTGGAAGAAGTCCACAAATTAGTCAAATTAATATCTCCTATATGATGGTAAATAATAGCAGTAAGTGACATTGGTACACATTGGTTACCAGCATTTTCTCGTACAGAGCGATTTATTTCCTTGACTGGAGTGAGCACATACTGTTGTTGTTGTTGTTTTTTTTTTATTTAAGTGAAAACAATACATCATTGTAAAAGTTAAATAAAAGGACAACACACAACACAAAAAAGAAAAAAAAAAGTCTATGATAACTACCCTGTATAAGCTACTTATCAAAGCTTCCTATACAATATTTCCAATTAAGCTGATTTATAAATTCAGTTAAATTACACGATTTAGAATTTAATTTCTGATGGTACAGATAGTATTTTGCAAACAAAAGACACTGATTAAGTTTAAGCAAATAGCTTGTAGATGCGTCATTTTTAGAAGTAATGCCAAATAGTTCCTCTGTAAGAGAGGGTTGCAACCTGCAAACTATTCTATGAATTAATTTAAAATTAAACTCCCTTAATTTATTCTCACGACATGTTTTTCCAATTTGGATGAACTTTTGCTCCCAGTTAATGTTTCCTACATTAAGTTCCTTCTCCCATTTTTTTGGACCCGCAGGGACAGTCTTAGTTCCATTGATAAATAGCCAGTAGTAATCTTTACATTTCAATTTAATTAAATCGATTGTTACTGAGGGGGACAGTTGGAATTGAGTATTTTCAGGCAGAAATGTGTGTTTTATTTGAACAGATCTCGCTTTCAAAATAATATGCTTTGGGATTGCAGATAGCACCTGCAGATAACTTAAGAAGTTTACCTTAATCCCATATCTTTCTTGAAACATTTGGAAAGATAACAGTTTTCCGTCTTTATCCATATATCCTTATTATTGAATAAGAATAAGTCGTGACCACTCGCACAATTATAGAGGGTCCTTAATTCAAGGAAATAAAGTAAGATGAACTTGTAAAAGTGTGGAATTGACTATTGTTCAACCAATTTGGTGTCAAAACTGCAATGAAGCAGGAAATTTAGTCCACCATACCTTTTGAAAAAGTGTGTTGGAATGGATTTCCATTTTCTACTGGATTTTGCGTTCTTATTAAGAGTCTCGAGATCCAAGCTAACCTCAGCGATTTAAAGAGAATAATAGGATCAGGAGCACGTAGACCTCCGTCAGCATAATCGTTACGTAATACATCCCTTTTTATCTTGTCTTGTTTTTTGTTCCAAAAAGCGAGGATGCCGAATATACCAATTGTGAAATACCAATTGCTTTTGCTATGAGGCATTTGCCAAATAGAGATAAATTGCGACCACTCCAAATATCCAGTTTTGTGCTTAATTTTCTAATTTTGGCCTCCACGTTTTTTTCATAGTTTCCCTTTATGTCGTAAGATATGAAGATAAAAAAAAAATACTGTTGTTGTTGGCTCAATGACATCAAATATTGTAGGGCCTGGATTTTCCTCCACGTTATTCGCTTGTCTTATAATCAATGGAATATAATTATATAAATATTGTATAATGTCATTTGTGTGAACCAAAACTTCACTTCGTTCCACATTTTATATTGTCCATCAACTTGTTTCAACTTTTGTAAGTAAAACACATTCAAATAAAACATCATTAACATCATGTTTCAAAATCGTCCTCTCAGACGTGATAAGACGTGACTGCCGATCATTGACCGATATTGTTCAACTAACATCCCCATAATTTTTTGAATCTTCAGTTATGGTTTTTAAAATATAGGTGACTGAGCAAGTGAAATGCGACTCAGTATTATTTCCAGTGTCTATACAGGCTGTATTAGTATTACTTTTCAGTGACTATTTAAGTAATATCAAGTGCTTCCTCAGTGAGCATCAAGCAGAGTGAATATTGACTTACGTAAGCGTATTAGTTTCCCTTGAATTGAAGCGCAACCTGCACAGACTTCCATCCAAACGAAATGTTGGCCTGTAGTGTGACCTCGAGAGCTGCTGTAACGATGAGTAACTACAGTAACAGCAGAAAATGTCAAAGAAAACCAGGCCTTTTATCTCTAACACAAACGCACCAAGATTTACGACGCATGAAAACAAACTGATACGGTTTAGTACACCAGAACAAGCAATAACTTACCTTGAAAACTACAACGAAAATAAACGTCGTCAAATTCTATGAAAACAGACCAAACGCTTTATAAACGAAACCATGCCAATGCGACACGCCAACATGGCCGATTTCCACTCGACACAAGCCCACACAACCTCGTTCCCAGGCTTTCTCTACGAACTCCTCCCAGAAGACCATGCGACACGCGATCGCGTAAACACACAAACATAAACCCACAGATCTGTCGATCGCATAGTGGGCGGCAAGCCCCCACAAAAACTAACGGCAAACTATTTAAACGGAACTTGAAACAAAGGCGAAATTATGCGAAAAAATCTAACAGAGTAATTAAAGGATATAAATGAGTAACACGCGTAACAAACATTCCGTAGACAAAAATACAAAAGGAGTAATAATAATTAATAAAAAAATATGCGGCAGCAACATCGGCTCCCCTAAGAGTTTACCTAAACTCATACAGTCTCAGTTCTTATACAGCAAAAGTTCATGTCATGCACTTTTCCATAACTATGGCTCCTCTGATTAACATTGCATGCTGGTTTCATTCGTCATTTTCCAACAGCAGCACAATTTTGGAAATTGGTCGATCCAGGATTGTCTTTCCCGTGGTGAGTGTAACCGACTGGACTTGCCATTCAGAATCTGGATAAGTGTCAATTACTCGTGCCATTGGCCAGTATGTTACACTGTCAACAGGATCATCCAATTCTCTTGTAATCATTTCCCCTACTCGAACTGAAACTGTTGCTGCTGTAAGTTCAAGAAGTCGTATGGTCATGGTCTTAACAGGAGCTAGACGAGCCTTCCAAATAAGGAGTGCGCAATGGATGTCACCCTTATCATTCTCAATTCTGAGGTATGTCACTTGACCTTAACCCATTGAGCTGGCATCAGAGAAGCTGTGGATGTCTCGAGGTGACTGGACCAAAACCATAGGGCTTAAGACATCGATCCGTTGAAAAATTCTCAAAAGCAGACAGCTGACTTCTCCAATTCTCCCAGCGTGTACGGAACTTGTCACCAATCTCTTCATCCCAGTCAAGCTTCAAACGACAAAGGTCCTGCAAAATCTTCTTTCCGACCAGCAAGAATGACGCTGCTATCCCCAATGGATCGTAAACTGAACATATGGTGGACAGGATATCTCTGCGTGTGAGCGGCTTATCTTTAAAAATGATTCGGAAGCCAAGCGCGTCTGATTCAACCGCCCACTGCACACCAAGGGATCTTTCAACTGGAAGGGAATCACTGTTTAAGTCCAACCTTCTCACTTCTTGTGCATGTGACTCACATGGAACCGTCTCCAATACATTTCTTCTGTTGCTAACAAACTTCGTCAAATTAAAATCTCCATAAGCACACGCAGAACAAGCACCATGAATTCTTTGGATAGCAGATTCTTCAGTCTCGTCTACGTAGAAATTCTTCTTCAAAACGTCAGCTGTTTCTGCACCACTTAACCTGTTCCTCAGCATCCTCTCCTGCTCGCATTAGTGCAAAATTCGTACAACTCGGCAAAGACACGGCTCCAAACAAATGCACGTTCATTTGGTACTCCTCTAGGTCACGCAGCAAATCTCCATCAGACCACCATAGGAACCGGAGGAAATATCGCTGGCTCTCGAAAACTCGAACCTGGTGAAACATGCCTTCGATATCTCCCATGAAAGCAATTGGTTCTTGAAGAAATCTTGCCAACACACCAACTAGGCGGTTCGTCAGGTCTGGGCCTTGGAGCAATTGATCATTCAGTGATGTCCCGCCGAATCTGGCACTGCAATCGAAAACCACTCTTATCTTTCCCGGCTTCTTCGGGTGGTAAACACCGTGGTGTGGTATATACCAGACTTTGCCCTTTTAACAGAAATTCGGTGTACTTTGCTAGCATATCCTTTGGCGATAACTTCATTAATGAAGTTTACGTAATCGTTATAGAACTTGTCATCTCTGCGAAGCTTCTTCTTTAGCTAGTGCGCCCTTTGAGCCACTTGTTCACTATTATCAGGAAACCTTACGTTATCAGAGCGGAATGGAAGAGGGACCTCGTAATGGTTATCGTTCGTGCGCTGAATACCGTCATTGACAATTTTTTATGATTTTTTATCCTCTTGCGAGTACTCTTGCTGATTCTCATCTGATCGTTCGTTGAAATCCAGTTCAAACATTTTGTTTAGCGCCTTAGGGATGAGAAGTTCTTTTACCTTGTTCTCCACCATAAAGTGGTGCTCAAAGTGACGTTCAGATCCAGCTTCTTGAGAAACTATTCTGTTGCAGTTGACCATGTCGTGTTCTTGGTTAGACATGTAGAGGGACCCACTACAGCCCATTCTGCAATTGTTTTTTTTAGCGAAAGGGCCACCGTCTCTACTAGCTACGATGTCCAAAGGTTCGAGGGCTTTAGGGCAGTTTGAACCAATTAGTAACCCGATCTTTGCACCTGGCAACCGTGGCGGCAAATCTGTAGCTATGTGCGAGAGATGCTTCCATCGCTTGACAATTTCAGGGGTTGAAAGGTCTTCTTCGGTGCCAGAAATGTCACTTTTTGTAAATGTATTTGGCAGTTGTAGACAATTGCTACCATCTAAATCTGTGACGATCAAACCATTTAAAACCTTTGTGTCGTGCAACATTAGACCATTTACGGTCTTTACCATCAGTTTGGTATCAACACCCTTTATATCTAAGCTGTCTGCGACGTCCTCTAGAACAAAGGTACCAGTACTACAACCGTCAAGCATGGCGTTAGGTGTAGACTTCACTTCTAGGTCCTTTTAACCTGACAGGAACGATAGGTACAGCGGTTACGGAGTTCCCCACTCCAACAACATTACAGGAGGCTTCATTCACCTCAACATAGGCGTTAACAACGGCATCCTGCGACTTGTCAGGTGGACTTTGACGTTTTCCTGTTGCTTGGTTAAGGCGAAAATTATCATCATGAAGTCATGTAGGATGGCGACGAGAGCACCGTGTTACAAGTCCTTCTTTGGGCACATCCATTTGATTTATGGCTTGGATCGTAGCATGCGAAACACAACTGCTTCCTGTCTTGAAGGGTTTTCTTCATGAAGGCCTCACAGTCATCTAGATCATGATCCTCTTAACGCAGCTTACAAGAAACGACAGGTTTGATTCACAATCTCGTGTTCGCTAGCAATTATGGTCGCGTAATTCATGACACCTGTATGGTCCCAGTGCCTTTAGGCTTGCTCGCGCCACTACATCTGTTTGAATGATCTGAGTTTTCCAGGCGAAGGCGACTTAGAGCTTCTCGCGAAAAGACCGGGTCAGTCGCAATTCCGGCTTCAGCTTTCACAAATTTGACGAAGTCAGCGAAGATAGGGATCGTTCCTTTTGCAACTCTTGATTTGTTAGCCTCTCTACGCCATCGTTCTTGGAAAGGTAGGAGCAATCTTCTTAACCATGCTCTGCATGTTGTGAGGATGATCGAGAATGTTAAGAAATGGTAGAACAAACATTGCGCTCTGGCACTGGGTAAGAAAGGTAGAGAAACGGTCTAAACCCATGTCGTCTCCTAGTCGAATGCATGGCCACTCGGTAACTTTCTTGATTAGATGTAAGCGTTGGATATCTTATACGGGTCTCCATACTTTTCTCTTAAAAGCTTTTCCGCTTCGGATATCCAATACGTTTATCGAGGTGAAGACATCCTTTAATAATTTCCTTTGGCTCTCCTTCTAAATATTGTTCTAAACAGCGCAGTCGGACATCGTTTAAACTCACTTTTGTTTTTATTTGATCGCCAAAGCTTCTGACGAAAGTAGAGTACTTGGTCATAGTTAAGAAGGGCAAAATACTTTGTTGATGTTGCTTTAGCAGCATTTCTGTTAGTTTATTTTGCTGGATAATGATGTCATGGAATGAAGCATTCTCCCCGGAGTCACGCGGTTGCATGTTGACGCGAAATTCAGGTGCCATGGGGTTTAACTGAGGGTACAGCGTCGGATTTGGAGGTTGCTGAACAAGGGGAACAACAGGTACTCGCAGTTCAACGTACGTTTCCTGCAGTTGTTACTGTTGAGGGAAATTGGGCACTCGACACGACCGGCAGTGGCGGCTCAGAAGCAGGAAACTCTTGAAGATCAAATGCATTCGAAGGATATTGCGGCTTAAAGTTTGACGTTGAAGTGTTAGAGAGATCTTGTCCTGATTTACCTTCCGCGGCACCACTTTCAACTTCTGCATACGCCCGCTCTCGTGCTTGTGCAACGGCTAACTGTTCTTCCAATCGCAATTTTTTTAGCATTTTGCTCCAACTCTTGCTTTCGGTCTAAGATCGCCACTTTTGCCATCAGTTCCGCCGCCTTAACTCTGTTTTTAGCTCCCTCAGACGAAACGGAAGACTGTTGATGCTCTGGAGCGCTTCGATGCTCCGATCCGTTTTGAATTAGTAGATAAGCTCTCTAAATCTTGTTCGATCGTAGCTTTCGCTGATAAAATCCAACACTCCGTCGTCTCGATAAAATTGCTTATACAACTATTCTGCTCGACGTACCAGTCATTCGCCACGTTCAACTCTTCGTCACTTTCAAGGTTGTTCAATAAATATGCGAAAGCCCTTTTAAGTTCTTCACAGGTAACACGAAACGCTGCTAAATCTTTCTCGACAATGCGCACGTTATCGACGTTTTCCATTGAAGGGGTAATTCGCTCGATTTTCCGTGAAACTTTCCTCTGAAGAGAGTGACAATCCGTCCATCTGATATGTGCGATGTTTCAGTACGTCGCCTCGGTCTCGTTCCGCCAACGGCACCAACGTCAGCTAATTCTTCATCTTGGCCATTGTGTTCCTGTAGTGACGGGCTCCCCGTATCCATAGTTGAGTCCATCGTCAAACGTTTCAACCAATGTGGGGGCCAAAACGAGAAAAGGTCCAACGTGCTCTTGTTTGAATACTTTATTATCGGTACGTACAAGAAAACGATTGCTAGAAGATGAAAATGTAAACAAATGCGCGTTACAGTTGAACATAAAAGAGCTGAAATTGAAACGAAATAAACAAGAAAATGAATTAGGCATAGACGATAAAAGAACGACACTTACAAACCTTGTTTCCTTCCAGGAACACGAAAGTAAACGACAATGAAGCGATAATATAAACGACGGATTGCGGTTTCACAATTACTGGAAAAACTAACGGCAAACTATTTAAACGAAACTTGAAACAAAGGCGAAATTATGCGAAAAAATCTAACAGAGTAATTACAGGATATAAATGAGTAACCTAAAAAATACACGCGTGACGAACATTCCGTAGACAAAAATGCAAAAGGATAAACAATAATTAATCAAAAATTTAAATATGCGGCAGTAACATTAGCCTTTACGAAGAGTACGAGTCAGTTAATTTATGGTTTCCTTACTGGGAATACGACTCATTTCAATTAGATGACTTAGAAAACAACGAATGTAAAGCAGATTTTAGGGTAAAAAAAAAAAGATGACATCCCTAGGCTAGTAGCCGCTCTCCAAGTTCCAGATATTTTTAGATGTTCTCAAGGCACACTTTGTCCCGGAGAAGAGGCATTGTGTTTACTGTTGCGAAGGTTGTCTTATCCTTGCCGTTATCACGATCTTATCCATCGTTTTGCCAGACCTGTGCCCCAACTCTGCTGATAACAAATACAGTGCTTGACTGGATCTATGACAATCACGGCCATCGCTTGACTTCTTGGAACCAGCCGTTTCTACGCCGGCTAATCTTTAGTGTTACGCCCGGACCATAACAAGGAAAGACAGCCCGCTAACTAACTGTTTTGGGTTCATAGATGGGACGGTTCGTCAGAATTCAAGGCAGGTTGAAAACCAACGGATACTTTTTTGACGGACATAAGCGAGTGCATTCGCTAAAATTTCAGTCTGCAGCAATTCCAAATGAACTTATAGCTAACTTGTACGGCCCTGTAGAAGGGTGTCGTCACGATGCAGGTGTGTTAAAAGATTCTGGTCTTTTAAACATACTACAAAGAGAAGCATACACGCCCAGAGGGGACCCTCTATACCTATATGGAGATCCCGCTTACTCTCTTCGCCCCAACTTGATGTCTCCTTTTCGCGAAGCTGAGGTACCAGTACTAACACCAGCGATGAGAGCATTTAACACTGCTTTTGAGTGAGGTTCTAGTGTCTGTAGAATGGCTCTTTGGTGATATCTTGGAATATTTTAAATTCATTGATTACATAAAGAACCTAATAAGCTGGGTATGAGTGCAGTAGCCGAACAATGCATTGTAAGTGCACTTTTTAGAAACATCCTTACATGCATATATGGAAATTCGACATCCACATTCTTTCAGCTTGAACCTCCGACACTGTTAGAATATTTGTCATGATAAGTCGCACTACGTACAGAACAGGACTTAGCCTGCGTAGCAGGCGTCGGGGAGGGGGGAACTGGGGAGGGAAGGGGAAAGGACGCCTGCAATAAAGACCCCCATTTGTTCATTTCTGCGGTGGCTGGCGGCTGCAAAATCCGATTGGCTAACGCACAATGAGTAATTTATTCAAACATGTAAACACATCACATTCACGATGGCGGCGGACGGAGACATTTTGGCGAAAGCTTTGGCCGATTTAAATCTCGCTGGTAGCTACAATTTGAGCTTGAAACCTCAACAAGAATCGGCTGAACGATCTCTTCTCGATGGCAGGGATGTGCTAGCAGTTTTGCCCAATGGATACGGCAGCCTTCCAATTTCGCAATGCTAAGTTTGAAAGAAGCGATTTCGTTGCATTGTCAAAGGAATCGCAAACAACCCGGGAAACAACGATGTTTCCACTGGGATATAAAATCATTACCTTCAGCTGTTTTTCGGTTGTTCCTGAAATATCATCAATATTACAGTAGATTGTTAAAATGTCGCCAGGCTGTGCATTGTCACCTTCGTTTTCTGCAAAGTCGACGTCGTTTTGTCTTTCTTTTCCAAAATAATTTTTCTCACTTCGATAAAATTCGAAGAAGGCGGTTGGTAAATTTCTGCGTGAATTCAGCCATGCGTAAAACCGCGATCTAGTTTCTGATTGGTCAAAGTTTTGACAGCTGACATAATCCAATTATCTGAAAATTGGTGGGCGTAAAACGAATTGCCCAGTTCTTTTTTCTGGCGTTCCTTCCCTTTCCCCTCCCTTTTTTTTTTTCGCGCTCCCCCTCCCCCTCCCCGTTTACGCCTGCCACGACTGCCACGCAAGCTATACAGGACTTCATCCAATAAACTCTTTAATTTGTTTCAAATTTTAGCTTCAACGTCATGGATGTTACCATAATTATGTAGACATTCATAGGTTTGCTCATTAAAAGTTTAACCATAAACAATTAAAAGTGTGAATGCCAAAAAAAAAAAAAAAAATCAGTCATCTTCACTTCGAACTAATCAGATTTGGTAATTTTTGATACAATAGAAAGCATCATGGTTTGCATTTGTTGCATTTGCAGCTGCTGTTGAAGTAAATCTTGGCGTTTCATCTCAATGGCAGCCATCTCTCTGCGGCGGTATTTTAATTCCTCTTGCTTTCGTTCTTCCTCTTTTTCGCCCTTCTCTTTCAAAAACTTGAGCATCACTTCCTCTCCGCCTTTTTCTGCTTCTGTTTAGTACACGCCTCTCCTCATCATCGCTCAAATGTTCATCTGATTCGTCCTTTGCATTGTCAGCTTTCTTAGATTTTGACTATGTATGCATTGCTTTCTTTCTAGCATCCATGACTTGCTTCCTTTCTGTTTTCTAAAGTAAAACAATTTCAACAAAATAACTTCTGAATAAAGCAAGACAAAGTTTTTAAAAGTTTGGAAATAAAAACGTCTGAGTAGCAATTGCAATATCAATATAAGGGACCCAAACCCTTTCGAAACACATACAACACACACTTGCATACAAACACAAAACTAAACAAGCTCTAACCGCTTAACAAATAGAGCAACTTTTAAAAGGCTCGGTTTTAATAACGAAACATGTTTGAATAGTATTTGTTAATTTAACATAAAAGGAAACCTCTCAACATCCCATAAACACGCTCACACATGCTCAAAACTGAACAGGCTCTTACTGCCTTTGAATCTTCATCTACTTCGTTCGGTTTGTTTGACATGATTTCAGCAATTTCTTATAGAATTTGTTTTCTTTGTGTCAGTGGTTCTGGAGATGTTCCACTTGAGGCTTCTTTCTTTTTCATCTTGTCTTTGAAGTCTGCAAGTAATTTATGGAAATGCTTCCTCGCACTTTTCTGGTCCCGAGGGCATTTTTTAAAACCTTCATAACTGTTGATATTCTCAGCAACCTCCTTCTACTCCTGCCCTGCCATTTTACTCCTAGATTTGAACATGTAAGGCTCTGTTAATCTCACTTCCCTCAAAAGAAGGTCTTTTTGGCTTGTCCAGCGAAAGGTTCCACTATGAATAAAAAATGTCAAAATGAATTGAGAAAATGTATCCCAAACTTAACAGAATGTGTACTAGTACCGATAAGCAAAAAACGAACTAAAACGAATAATAACACATTATATATTTTGTGCTAACTTGTTTCTCAAACTTGTAGAATAATCGGCAGCGCTAGAAGGACAAATCATTCTAATGTTTAATTACTAAATGACTTCGCCAACAACAACAAGAGCGATACAGAGTCGAGGGCACAAGGAGCAAACTAAAATGAGAAAAACTTAAAAACAGTAGGTAAGAGACCAAGGACACCTTAGACTGTTATTATACACAAATTAATATTTAGACGTAAGTTTAAAATGAGTTTACTCACAGAGATGATTAATATGGCTCCATTAATTCTGTCACTGTGAAAGGCAACGTGCGAAACATCTTATTAATAAATTAAAAATTCACAAAATCTTCAAGCTAAAATACGGTTAAAATTCAAATAACAAGAGACAATTACCTAAGAAGTCTTTGCAACACGAAACTACGGTTCAATTCACCGTCGTAGAACTTCTACGGTGAAGCACGGTGAGCGAAGGAAAAGTAGTCATGGGCATAACACTCCGACCCAGATCCCAAGTACTCGTCCAACCGTACTTGCTGACCGTAGTCCCCTATCTTAAATTCTTTATTGTAAAAATCCATTCAGTTTTGCCGCTCATTTTTATCTCTTACTAAATAACTTTTATACACCTATCCACATGTGCTGATCCATGCCAACAAAATAGAATCAAACAATAATAGGCTAATAACAGTTATAAAGGATAAGCCTGGCACTTGAAATGGGAATCTAGACTAAAAATGATGATTGTGTTAACCCTCGGACAAACATGGAAACTCCCCCCCCCCCCCCCCCTTCCCCTCCCCCACCCACCGTAGTACAAGGGGAGGGAGGTTTGTTGCAACCTAATGACCTAATGACCAGTAAGTTAACGCCACCCGTTATCGGACTAAGTCAGTGACCTTCACTGCTTCAAAAACTTGGAATTCACTTCAGGATACACTACGTTCAATGAAGTCAGAATGCCGTTGGATCTATTGTAAATATACGAATGTACATTAGAATTAGTTAGAATTTATTTTGTTTTTGTAGTGTTTTAATCTCATTTGTCTTATTGTTCTATATTATTTTTCTTGGTAAATTAGCAAAATCTTGCTAGAGGCCTAATCAGCCTCATCAACCCGAGTTAAAATAAAGTTATCCATCCATCCATCCATCCATTCAATTGACCTAATGGTACTTATGCAGCTACTGAAAACGGCCTTTGCTAACAGTTAATACTTTTGAAAAATCGGTAGAAACCTCTAGGGAAGGAAGTTCCATCCGACCCGTTGTACGCCAGAGGGTTAAATGATGTCACATTCTCCTCTTCGTCTCTCACGCGATTATGAATCCGTAGTTAAGCAATTGGTTCCGTTAATAGGTTTTATTAAATCAACTTGAAAGTGCAAACTCTATAGTGGAATAACAAGACAACGAGCAATAGGCCATTTCCGAGTTACCTTTAGCCTCTCTATTTGATAGACAGGCTAAAGGCAACTCGGAAATGGCCTATTCTGTTCATATTATGCAGTTAGTGTTTATGTTTTCTTTTTAATATACAATATTTTTCTATAGCACATTACGGAGACATTGGAATCGAGTGCGACAGATTGATTCCATTCTTGACAGAGAGGGTTTATTGGAAAGGTATTCACTTTTCACCGTCAAATATCACGGAAAATACAAACAACTCGTCGCTAGAAAACGTTGATATTACCAATGCCTTTGAAGGTATCAAGGCACTGAAGAAAGCTCCTGATTTGTTCAATGTGACGATAAGAGATGGTTTTACGGGACTGCTGGTGAGGGAACTTGAAGAACCACTAAGAGTGGTTGATTCCAAGTTCTTGAGATGTGATTTTGTTGGCGTCAATGTTACAACCTCGGGTGCGTCTGTTGTGATCCAGAATGTAAGTGTTCAGGAAACAAGGTATGGAAATGGATTCGTGTATAAGCAGATCGCAGATGATGTGGATTTGTGTTCATTCGTCCCAGAAGAAGCCTCATTCCCTCTAGTTCTGAATGCATCTGGAAAGGTATTGCCATGTAACTGCAGCAAGGTAAGAATAGCTCTGTAGCTGTAAGCCCAGGAAAATGTTGAAATAAGCTAAGTCCAACTTGCCGTTGGAAAACGAAAAAGCATCTAGTACACATATTTTTACATCTTTTTACTGTCTGTAAAAATCAGACAAATTATTATTATTTTTTTTTTTTTGGCAAGTCATAACAATTCGATTTCTTTCATTTTTTTAAAGTTAGATAGGTTAAGGTATGGCAAAAATCCCCTTATTTTTTTTCGCCAAATAAGGGGAGGGGCCGCTTCCCTAGATCTGCCATAGAACTTCGACTATTTTAGTTTACAACTACTTTCTTTACAACTAACCTCTTAAGTAAGCGTGCTATATTTAGTGAACACGGTCCGTGTACGGTTCGTTCACTCATTAGAGCGATTTTCGTATGACCTTGAAAAGCGGTTCGGAGAGTGTTTGCGATTTGTTTCATCCGCCAATGATTGAACAGATCGAAACAAAAGCCTCGTTTCGTTTCCCGCGTAAACAACCCTAATATGGCAAATGCGCTTGTTCGATAAAGCAATCGGCATGTGGGAACAGAATGACGTCAAACAGAATATTGATTGCACGATTTTCAGAAAGTTCTCGGACAAAAGATCAATTAAATGTGCTATGTTGTGCGTGTTTTCGAAAGTCGATGGAAATTTAATGGTGTTTTTTGTATCTGTGGTTATTTCAGAGGTCTTTCTTCATTAAGTAATGATGCGCAGAAGAAGGAAAGTGCTGAACGGCAATGCATGATGGAATGCCAACTTTTTTCATTGTTACAGCTTGTGATCTCATTGGCCTAGACTTCAAAACTGCTAAAAAGTTTAGGTTCAAGGTGCATTTTGTCTAATGTTTTTAAGGTTTCAAATAATTTGAGACCCAATCGCACAACATGCAATTTTTAAAAGATATTGAATTTGGGGAACTTCATCAAATACGCAAAATTATTAGCTATTGTCTTCTGCTATTCTGATTGGTTAAGCACGAACATTTCCTAAAATTTATTTGACGCAAATGGATTTTCTTTTTTTTTATAATGAAATTATAATTATGAACCATCATCTCCTCCTCTATTCTTGGAATCAAAGATATTCTATGTGGGAAAGAGCCAATGCGGTAGAACAATGAAGTTTACGGCAGTTCTTATGTGGAGCATTACTTAAATAGCCAAGGAAGTAGTCTTTCGTGCTTCGTCATTTCATCAGGAGTGAGTTTACAACAAAGGATGGAGAGCGCGAAGGTTCCATTTACTTTGGTGTCCTCCCTCTTCCTCCAGCTTGACAATCTCCGGTCGCGATGAATTTTTCGCAAATTGTTCGAGCGGTATTGTAGCATATGCGGTTTTTGCGTGCACTGACTGCAAAACTTCCACTTACTGTATAGTCTGCCAAAATCTGGTACTTTTTTTGCAAGGAAATAGGCTACGCCAGAGTTGTAAAGTCCTTCACGAGTATTTACTCTCGAGTTCGGCATTTTGTTATTTCGAGTTGCGGAAAAAAAAAGCGGAAAATTACTTTTTCTTGTATTCAACATGTTGCATGTTCGATAAGCCAATCAAAATCTGCGCGCGTTTGACTCTGTTCGATAAACCAATCTAATGTTTACTTTTCGCGTTCGCGTTTTGCGTTTCGCGTTTTGTTTTGGCTCTGTACGCGCGTTCCATTTCAAGGTCATACGAAAATCGCTCTATTGTTTGATTTGTTCGAGTTTGTAAATAATATATATAGATAGGCTTAGCCTAACAGCGGAGCTCTCTGAACAGAAACGATGATGATAAGCTTAACTTAGGTGAAAGGTCGGAAGCACAAGAAAAATTAGAATTAAGATCGATGACCAGGCTATTTTTCAATTTTAGCAATTCTCAAAAACAGTAAGCTTATTACGAGACCGTCTGCACAGAACATTTAGACTGCACAAATTCCACAAAAGCTCACTGTTTGAGAAATGTGAAACCTCTCTTGAGTAGCAAACCGCGAAAAAAAGCAGGAAAAAACGATTTTGCAAACCGTTTTCTCCGCTAAACACAAAAGTGTTTTTTTTTTCTTTTAAAATGTTTTATTTATCAATAACAAATCCCTAAAGTTTACAATATTATCCTGAGAGGCTAGTCATTTCCGGTTACAAGGCATCCTGAGTTAAAGCTAGTCATTTCCGGTTACAAAAATACAAGGTCAGTTCCGGTTTACAGTCACTTGAAAGTCTAGTCCATAAGGGATTATTTATAAAGTTCATTTCCGGTCGTTTGGTCCACTTGAAAGTCCTTTCTGGTTTGGACATGATTACTTTAGTCATTTCTGGTAATGAATGATGAGTTGCCAGTAGCTAAATTATTAGAGTCACAAGCTTTGACTGTTGTATTTCACAAATATTCGGATGACACCACAAGGCAGAAAATTTCTGTTCGCGGTGGGTGGAGGGGGGGGGGGGGGGGGTTTTCTCCCATATATGAGCTATATAGGTATGTGCCGCTGTGAAGGGTATGGTTTCCAGGCAGTTTAGTCTGGGATAGGGTATAGTAATCAGAGATTTTTGGTCCATGTATTTGTATTTGTATTTCACAAATATTCGGATGACACCACAAGGCAGAAAATTTCTGTTCGCGGTGGGTGGAGGGGGGGGGGGGGTACTCCCATATATGAGCTATATAGGTATGTGCCGCTGTGAAGGGTATGGTTTCCAGGCAGTTTAGTCTGGGATAGGGTATAGTAATCAGAGATTTTTGGTCCATGTATTTGTATTTGTATTTCACAAATATTCCGATGACACCACAAGGCAGAAAATTTCTGTTCGCGGTGGGTGGAGGGGGGGGGGGGGGGGTACTCCCATATATGAGCTATATAGGTATGTGCCGCTGTGAAGGGTATGGTTTCCAGGCAGTTTAGTCTGGGATAGGGTATAGTAATCAGAGATTTTTGGTCCAGAATAGGGTATCATTTTCTGCGAAACTGATCAGTTGCATAAAGAATTTAGTCTAGACGAGGTTTACTGGCAAATGGCATTTAATAATCGGTAAGGTGTGCTGTATGACATTTTTACTGACCCCTGGAATCTTAGACTGTGATAGTGAATGAGTTTCTGCAAAATAGCGAGTCTAGAAAAGGTCTAGGATAGGGTAGGAGTTTTCGGTGTTTAGTCTAGAATATGGTTGCATGATGCAGCTAAAATGGTCTAGTATAGGTTAAGGGTCTCACAGTCCCAGCAGCACACCCCCGCCCAAAAATAAGTACCCCTCCTCGGTAAATTTGCAACTGTGTTGTGATGTCATTCCTTATGTCCCTTACAGTGGCCCGAGAGTTCTCGGTGCTAATGTGAAAAGTTGCTTTATTTCGAAAAACCCATATACCATAAAGTATGGTCTTAATGAAAAAGCGTGCTCGCATGTCATTCTCGTCGTCAGCAGAAGTCCATTAGGTAAAAGAAAATAGTCTTAACATTAACTAAAAACCTAGTATTGAGTAGTGCCGATAGGGTGGGGGTGAAAACACCCCACACCCTTTCACAGGTTCAAATTTTAATCTAGCTTGGAAAGGCGTGGTAAACAGTTATCTGGTTCCACATTTGCAGTACCATTGCTAAACCAGACACCCAAGATTCACATTCTTGACACCCACGTCAGGCCATAAGGAGTGCCCGGACGTGAGCACCAAGCTCCTAACTTCATCGCTTAAGTACTCTTTGCCACCTTTAATTTAGTCCCTGTACCTGTCTCGTATTTGTGAAGTAAGGTAAACAATTTGTCTAAAGAAAAAATGTCGTTTACAAAACATGTGGAGTTACCACATTTTGGCGAATTTTAAAACGCTTTCCTCAGGCTTCTGGATGGAGAAAACCTTCAATAGTATCATCCTTTCTTATACTGGTAGCCAAAACGTCTGCGCATAAAATGTGCAAAAGTGGAGACCGGGGATCTCCCTGGCTCACCCCCACTCGAGTGGAATTTCTTTAGTCAAAAAACCATTAACTATAATTTTCATATTTGCTTGACAGTACAATGTAGATATTCAGCAAGATACCAGTTTCATTGGTAATATGTATATAATCTAGAGGGTCACGCAAGAGAAATAAATTCTCAAAAATCGTCCTACCTGGGACGGAACAAGTTTGATCTTCTTGAAATAATCGAGGGTAACACTTTTGAAAGTCTGTTTGTAAGAGCTTTTGAACAAATTTTGTAATGAACATTGAGTAGCGAAGTGGCCGGGTCACCAATTTTTGAGGTTTTTCTTATCATCTTTCTTGTAAAGTAATCTAGTCACACTTCCTTGCATTAAAACACTGAGAGAATTATTTTCCAAACTGAATTTATAATTTCGAACAGAATAGGGCCTAAAAGATCCCATAATTTAGCGTAAAATTCTTGAGGTAATCCGTCTGAACCGGGGGTTTTCCCTGAAGAAAACCAACGCATTGCGTGGGTAATTTTATCCTTCGCAGGATAAAATTTCGCTCGCACTTTATCTGTTTTCAAGTTTGTTCAAAAATTAGGTTTGGACTGTTAAATTAACAGGTTCTTGCAAGTACAAATTACGGTAAAAATCGAAATGAGCCGGAGAAAAGGAACAAGCTTACCTAAGGTGAAACTTAACTAAGGTGAAAGGTCGGGAGATTGACGACCGGGCTATTTTCAATTTTAGCAATTCTCAAAAAAAAAAACAGTATTACCCGACAGTCTGCACAGTACATTTAGACCGTACAAAAGTTCACAAAAACAACTTTTCTCTGTCTAGAATAACTAGTACGACTACTTTCCGAATAAAATACAGTTTTTGTTTGTCAAAAATTGCCCGAGAAACTGATTTGGAAATCCAAATTGCAAAAATACACAAACATATTTGCATAAGGCGACGCGAGTGAAGATAGAAAATCTAAGTCTTGTTTTGTTTACATAAAATCGCTTTTCAATCTATGTAATGAATGAAAAAACACATAAAAATGGACAACATAATCTTCTTTCGAAAAATTTGATTCAAATCTCCATAAGTTTATGTTTAAAAGCAAAACGCGAGCCATTACTAAGAGCTCATCGAGGCCGAGATGTCTCCGATGAAAGAAATCAAAACAAATGAATTTAATTGAGCGCGTTATAAACAATTCTCCCGAAAACTAGCGAGAACACAAAAACGTCCATCACAGATTGATATCAACATAAATTCCCATCGAAAAATGTATTTTGTTTTACCTTTAAGTCCCTCCACTGCTTGGAAATTGTTTAAATCTCCGCTTCTTCAGTTCTGAAACCCGCATTGCTCCCATCCTCGAAGCAAGATTTTATCTCTGAAAGCTCTTCTATTTCCACTATAGCGGCTTCTGAATATCCCTTAATTAGTATCCCTGTGTTGAGAAGCAAACCATAAAAAAAATTAAGGAGAATAACGACTTCAATTTAAACGGTTTTCTCCGCTAAACACAGCAAAACGTCAAAAGTGTTTTTCCGTGAAAATTGCAAAGATCCCGGATGTTGTGTGGCGTCATACGCGCATGTTTTGCGACGGTCTACGCGCCCGCGAGTTAGCCCTAAGCGACAGCGTCGGCGGCGGGCACACAACGCGCCCGCGAAAAATTCCGCTAGCCATGACCATGAAAAATGACGGCCATGGGTTCTATGGTTCTTTGGTCCCATGAGTATGGAGAAGCGCAGCCGGGCCTTCGGCCCGGCGAGAGCTCCGCTAAAACGAAAAACGATAAAACGGAAGTTGATTTGGTTTTGTGCTTTTTGTCTTAGTTTACAAGTAAATGGACAATTATTTCTTAAATTTTAGCAATCTTGGAAGATTTTGACGTTTTTCTTATGTGCATAAATTAGGTTAAGGGCTTTAATTTGAACTTTAAAAAGGTTCTGTATTGGTAGAATTTCAAATAAAAAACTGAAAATAAGACTGTGGATTGGCTTTTTCTGTTGTTGAATATAAAATAGGAAAAAATAAAGCTGTTCAATCATTAAGCACACCTTGCTGTTTTTCTCTGATAATCGTTGTTTTCTTTACCTTTGCTCGTTTATCTTCCCAAATAGAATTGAAAGTTACCTTATTAATTTCTTTAACAAAATGTTTAGGTATCGTAAGAACAGAGGTGTTATATATTAGGTTCGATAAGCCCAAAGTTTTAACAATATTTATCCTTCCAAGTAAAGTGAGTTTTCTTCTTTTCCTGCAGTTTAACGTTTTTTTTTTCTAGGCTAAGGATTTTCTCCTTAAAATTTAGTTTATTCACATGTTCAGTGTTATCCGAAAAGTGTACACCAAGGGCGCAAATTAGGTTCTTTCGGTCACTTAAAATTTAACGGGGTTTCAGTTTTATCTCTCCAAATTCCTAGCCACATTGTTTCAGTTTTACTGGTGTTAATTTCCAGCCCTGAGACTAATTAAAAGTCATCGAGAGGTTTTGACAGCTTGCTTATTGAGATTTAGTCCCTTACGAAGACGGTGGTATCATCGGCGTATTGTATACATTTTGCTCAGGCATGTTAAGGCATGGTTTTAAGCCTAATTTGCATAAAATCTGAAAACTATCATAACTTTGCGGAAATTTGCCGTAACACGCTCAAACTTAGCAACCGTATAAAACTTCATGACCTTAACCCATTCTTAGCTTAAAGTGTCGAATATTTGGGTCACGTGACTTGTAAATGATAATTAACGACCAAAATATTCAGAGTAAAATGGGGAACACAAAACGAAATATAATTAAGTCTTTTTAGGTCTTATACTTTTAAATTCTAAAACTTCATCATGAATTAGCCTTGTATGGTTGTATCTGTTATTTCTATTAGAAGTTATTAAGCTATTTATTTAGTCACGTGACCTATTTCCGTTAATTGCAGCGTTCCTATTTAACATGGACACGATTAAAAGGCTAATTCATGAAAAGCCTTTTAGATGTAAAAGATCGATACCCAATAACGTTTACTTATATTTCATTTTGTGTTCCCCATTTTACTCCGAATATTATTTCCCTTTAACTATTATTTACAGGTCACGTGACTCAAAAGTTCGACACTTTGAGGAAAAAACGAGTTCAAGTCATTACGTTTTATACTCTTGCCAAGATTGAGATTGTTAAGGCTAATTGTCGTAAAGTTAGGATTTTTTTCTCAGATTTTATGCAAATTAGGTTTCAAACCATGCCTTAACATGCCTGAGTTGTCTCTAGCTTAAGGACTGACCGTTCAATTCTTTTAACAGAATTGTCATTTTTTGGAGTTCTTGCTAAAAGTTCAATTCCGATTACAAACAAAAGTCCGGATAGAGGGCAACCTTGCCTAACTCCGCGTTGTAAACAGAAGAACGGCGACGTGTGACCGTTATTAT